>OU343224.1:139821063-139948234 GCA_910596185.1 Chrysanthemum makinoi
TCGATTTTGAATCGCGGGACGCGAGCTCTATCGGGGAAGAATGTCACAATTCTCAATTTCCTCATCATTTTCATATCCTATTATCATTTTCATAACGAGTTCATTCAGATTTTTCATTTCACATCCTAACGCGTAAATTTATATAAAATAAACGTTAGCGTAAGTTATTATTTGGACATTTGATCCATATTCCAAAACTATCTTCCGATATATTTTATACTTTCATTTAGTTTTAAAAAATAATATTTGAGGTTTACCTAGGTTTTAAATTTATTTTGTATATAAATTAGTTAAATGTAATATTATACGCAGTTTTCTTAAAAAACTACACGATTATTATTATTTCAACTCAAAAGCAATTTTTGCAAGAAATGTATTTTTATAATTTTTAGATCTAAATATATTTGATCTTGACCAGTGAAAATTTAGTTATCTAACGCCTACCTAAATATTCAAATGTTATACAACTTACTAATATTACTCAACACTACAAGTTAATACTACTTTCAAGGAATTTACTCACTTAAGTTAACCATTTAACATACTTATTAATAATAATAATAAGATAGGAATATAATAAATATATGTCCATGCATATTAATTACATTTTAATTTCCCAAGATTTTCAAGATCTTGTTATAAAGTCTACACTCCAGACTTTTACTCATTCTCAATAATTCAAGAGTGTGAAGTCAAGTTCTTCTCCCCTCTTCTTCCTCCTCAAACATCCGCCCATAGGAGTATAAAGGAGGGATCATCAAAAATTTCAAACATCAAGGTCTACACAATCTAGTAAAACTCTTGTTTAGGTTTTGAAATAAAAACTAGGGGTGTTTAGGATAATCCTTGATCATAAATCATTTCAAGTAACTTGTAAGCGAAAATTTATCGTTTCCTGGGCATACATATTTTTCATACAGTTTTCTTGCAATCCCCATGAATCATATTTTGTCAAGTTGTAGTTTTTATTCAGTTTATCACATGTTATACCCTAATGTGCTCCTATAATTTTTATCAACAAGTATAAAATAATGAGAGTTATAAAAATGAGAAGTTTGAAAAATGGATCATCAAAGTCTAGTTGTGGTTTTGGAGGAAATGGTTACATAAATTTTATATATGTTTATTTAAGTTTGTAGATATATTTTAGCCCCACAATGAAATATTTATTTTGGTTATGATCAGAAGTGTTTACTAGTAGGTATTGGTGATGAGTAGATTAAGGAAGATTGTGGTGTTGTTTGAGTTAGAATGCATTAGAGAAAAAATGGTTAATTTGAAATGGGCGCGGAAGCGCTTTTATCGAAATTTATAATTTTCCTAAAAAGTTAGTCATTTTATAAGTTTTATTAAAGATAGAAAATAGGTTTTTAGTTATGAACGTGGCCTTTGAAATCGGACATAAAACGGAGTATACCGAAAGAAGATACGTGAGTTTTCAAGCCACGATTTAAACAACTACAAGTTTCCGCGGAAAATGTTTATACAGGTCCGCCTTTTAAGTTTTAACTGACCAAACAGTAGCCTACAAAGAGGTTTCTGTGAAGTCCAGAAGTTTAAAAATATATTCGTACTCTTGATTACCTTCGACGTGGGCTATAAAGAAACTGAAAAACGGATCTTAAAACACGGAGTTATGGTTAACCAGACTTTGAGTCAAAAACGGTGCTGAAAACACGATTAACAGTGTTAGTAAGAACTGGCAGCGATTTTCCTCAAGGTTTTGAGGGCCTAAACGGACGTGCGGGGGAAAGGACCTTAAAAACGAGTAGTTTTTCTTGTTATATTACGCAAGTCGATGTAAACCGGATTTGTCAATCACTAAAACCGTTGCGTAATCTAACTATATCTTCACCATTAACTCAAAAGTAATTTTTTGTGACAAGGAAACCGGCCACACATTCAAGCTAACAATATTTTTATATAACGTGAGTTTTCAAGATAGCATATTGGGTGATACGTTTGCAAATCATGCATCACGACGTTAGATCAGAATCAGTCATAACATTCATTTTAGGTCGGGATAGTTTCCCGAAATTTCAATTTAGTGCCAATCATTTTGTTAGCATATAAATCATACCAGGTGAGTTCATACCCCACTTTTACTCGTTTAAATTCCTTAAACTATTTATGAAGTGCGAAGATACATGCTTATTTATCAAAACATTTAAACTCTATTGCCAAACAATAATACTTATACCTTAGACTTGATTGAATGTTTATACTGATGAGTTATACTTGATTCATATGCAACTTGGATCAAACATACAAGAATTAGTGGCACCAAATTAAGTGTTGAAGTGCATACTAATTACAAACATACAAGAATTAGTGGCAACTAAATTAAGTTGTGGAGTGCTATAATTACAAACATAAGCATAGTGGCACCAAATTAAGTTGTTGAGAGTATTACTAACTTACAAAACATACAAGCTAGTGGCCACAAATTAGTTGTTGGAGGGCTACTAATTTACAAACATACAAGAATTAATGGCCGCCAATTCAGTTGTTGAAGGCTATTAATTCACAAACATCCAACTGAGTTTGTTGGAAGAACCCTTCAGGTGACGATTATACTTTTAACTATCTTAATTGCACATAATCATTGATTTTCATTACTATATTTTGCAATGGTTGTGAACATAAAGCTTGCAAGTTTTATCATGGGCGAACTTGGAACTCAGTGGATTTACAATGCCTTTGTCTGTGTGAACATTTTCAAAGTAATTATTTAAAATCATTTTGTTTTTTTTTTTTACAAACTTATAGAACTCACCAACCATTGTGTTGACACTTTTAGCATTGTTTATCTCGAGGGTCTTAAGGTGATAGCAATTCATGGAGCTTTTGGGTCGCATGGCATACATTGGAGTCTTATGCTTTTAACTGTGCCAATTCGATATGTTTTAGTAAACTCTTTGCGGTATTATCAAACTTTGTGAATTCTGTGGTGTAAACTTTTAACTTATTTATCGAATGGTAAACTTTTCAAAGCGTCTCATTATAGAGGAATTAGTTTTTCGTATCCATACTTTGTGCTATGGCGTTATACCCCAATGACCTTATCGTTCGGCTGCGATATTTTTGGGGTGTGACACACAAGCACATCACGGTGAGTCAATAACCGACAATTATAAAAAACTGGAATAAAGTTAGACAAACAAAAATACATGGATTTTTTTTTTTTTTTTTTAACTAAGAATGAAACAAAAACAAAACAACTATTACAAAATACAAAATATACAAAATACCAGAATCAAGATGAGGCTTGATGTTGCAGAAGTTGAGTCTTAATCACTCCAACACATTGTTCTGCATATAACCTATCATTCCCAACCTGGATCGGGGAGGTATTTCAACCACGTCTAAGCATTCTTTCCATAAACTTAACAGAAAAAGGATATAACTACCGACACACATACACATGATAATGCCACCCATAGTTTCGCCACATGCACATTAGGAAGAGGATAAAATCTCCAGACTCAACCTTCCACATATGGAATTCTTCCAAATAAGATATCCTTTTCCGGTTGGAGATTGAGAATCAAACAAAACATGAAGATCACCCAACAAGAAAAATCCAGAACCCTATGGTGTATGAGTTTGATAATACTTAGTGACAATACCATATAGAGTATTCAAATCTGTCCTATCTACCAAATGAAGTATCTCCTTCAAAAAGTTGAACTGCATAGTAGATTGATCCAAGCGATAAATGATATTAAGCTCCCCATCTTGTAAAGTCCAATTTATCAACACATCATGAGATGCCTCAGGAAAAACAGCAGCAGCAGCAGATCCTTCTTTAATGAAAGTTGAATCATTAGCTTTTAGATCCAAAGAACTATTCTTGATGGATTTCTTAACATTAGATGGTTGAGCCCCTGATGATCTCACAGATCGCCATAAAGAAAAAGATTGTCTTTTTGACATCCTTTTCTTCCTCCTACCTGGAATATAAATTTCCAAACATGGTGCATCCTCAGATTCTTCAGCAACCTCTGAAGTATGAGTGAAAGAAGTAGAACTAGCCTTAATTTGAACACCACACAAGGCATACATCCTCTCCGCAACCTCTCTAGCCTTTCTAGCTTTAGCTGCTTTTAGTTCAGCTTCCCGGCTCAACTTTTCGCCAATTGGATCAATAGGTGCCATTTTGGATAATGTTTCAGAAGAAACAACATGCATTTCAGCAGATTGAACTTGAGCAACTGAAGGAAGAGCTGCTGAGGATACCTCAGAAGTAACAACATGAGTACTTGACTTTGGTATACTAGCCTCAAAAGACTCCACAATTTCAACTGTCTTTGGTCTTTTGGCTTTAGGAGCATTTGAAGCCTCAGCAATCCTTTTCAAACTAGAAGATGATGTAAACTTCATAATCGTATTATACCTTTTGATCAGTTCAGCATCAGAAAAAGCCAAAACTTGCTTCATTGTAAGACTAGAATTATATACAGTACAATTCTGATTTTTCACCACAGTTCTCATATATGCTTTCTTCTGAGCTTCAGTAGGTGGTTTCTCTCTTTTAGCTTTATCCTTTTGTGTCTTAAGAACTTTCCTCTTTGCAACTGCTTCTTGTTTCCTTTGTTGTCCAAGAGCCACCATTTTAGCCACAAAATTTTCACTATCAAAATCTGCTCCCAATATACTTTGTGCAAGTGTAGGATCCAGGCGACTTTGAATATGAGCATCATTTTGCGGCCGAGGCATGCAGTCACGCAATACATCCAATTCTTTTTGTCTCTTAAAAGGAAAATCAGATGAATCCTCTGCTTCAAGCTGTTTAGCCAACGTCTCACTCTTCTTAAATTCAGCACACTTAGTCAACATTCTTTCCTGTTCTTGCAACTCCTGTTCACTTACCAGATCATGACCAAGCTCATTGTCAATCAGTGCTCTTTTCCCTTAATTAGCGATTTCGGGAACCACATCAGCGAAGGTATCATCAATAGGAACTTGGAAAACATCTTGATTAGCATCAAAAGAAACCGGTTGAGATAGATCTTCAACTGGTGTAGAAAAGACTTCAGCATCTAAATTGAAACTTCTTCCAGCAAGAAACACTACATTATCATCTACTGAAGGTGTTGGACATGATGATTCTTTGTGGTCTCTTGATCTGGTGTAAGACCAACATCCACCATATGCACATCAGTCATATTGTCTTCAGTGGAAACAAATTGCTCACTTCAGTACTTTGATTTCAGTAGAAACAAGCTTTTAAGCTTACTTGACCATTTTCCATTTGACCAATCATGATGAACTTCAACTTAGATAAGCATTCTGCAAAACAAAACAGACAGAGAAAGACACAAACAAAACAAGGACAAACAGACTAAAATTACATTAGTGGGTTAGTGTTAGAAAACAAAAATAATCAAAATTATACACAAAAATCTACAAAATTACATAAAAAAAATGCAAAGTGTACACAAATCCTCCCCTGAGGCATATGCCTCCCCTGAGGCCTATGCCTCCCCTTAAACTTTGTAGTTAAGGGTTAAGCATACCAATATGGACCACAAGGTGTTGAAACCTTGGTCCATCAAAAGCATTAGTTAACAGATCTGCCACATTATCATCAGTGTGAATTTTAACCACTTTTATCAAATGTTTTCATATGCATCTCTTATAAGTGGTGCACGATTTCAATATGTTTAGTTCTCTTGTGAAAACTGGATTTTTAACAATGCATATGGTGCTTTGATTATCAATAAAAATTGTTGTGTTCATGAAATTATACCCATAATCCAACAATTGATTTTGAATCCAAAGAACCAATCCACATTGATTTCGCGGCGGCAGCGTGCTACGCTTTAGTAGATGAGGTAGCCACAATAGTTTGTTTCTTGCCCGCGCCAGAAATCAATCTCTTTCAAGAAATTGGCAACCTCGGTTGTGGACCTCCTATCAGTTAGCACCGGCATAGTCACTATCACTATATGCTTCCAACTTGAAAGGAGACTCTTTTGGGTACCAAAGGCCTAAATGAGGTTGGCCTTTGAGGTACGAAGATCTTCTTGGTGCATTGAGATGGGAAGTAAGTGGAGTAACTTGATGTCGAGAACAAACACTCACAGCAAAGGTAATATCAGGCCTTGAAGAAGTTAAATACATCAAAGAACCAATCATAGATCTGTATAAATGAACATTCACAGCTGGATCTTCTTCATTGTTGGTCTTTGTTTTTGGAACTTCATAAGGTGTAGTGGCGATTTGACACTCTCCATACCAAACTTTTTCAAGATGTCCCTCACATATTTATCCTGACATATAAAGATACCATCAGGTTTCTGCTGAACTTGGAGACCCAAAAAGAAAGTAAGCTCCCCCATAGCACTCATCTAAAACTCTCCTTTCATTAGCTCCTCAAACTCCCTGCACCAAGCTTCTTTTGTGGATCCAAAAATAATGTCATCCAAATACACTTGCACAAGAATTATGTCTGTGGAATTCTTATTAAGGAAAAGTGTCTTGTCAATAGCACCTCGTCTATAGCCATGCTTAGCGAGAAATGATGAAAGCCTAGCATACCATGCTCTTGGTGCTGATGTAGGCCATAGAGCCTTAACAACCTTGTAAACATGATGAGGATGATACGGGTCTTCAAATCCTTTAGGTTGAGTGACATAAACCTCCTCTGCAATTTCACCATCTGAAAAGCACCTTTAACATCTATCTGATAGACCATGAAACCCATGTAAGATGCATAAGCCAAGAAAATCCGAATGGCCTCAACTCTAAACAGTGCAAACACTTCATCATAATCAATACCTCTCTCTTCTGAACCCTTGAGCTACCAATCTTGCTTTGTTTTTAATCACCACACCTCTTGCATCTCTTTTGTTCTTTAAGATCCATTTGGTACCAATTGCATACTTGCCTTCAGATAGTGGTACCAAAATCCAAACCTGTTGATTGTGGAACTGTTGCATCTCTTCTTGCGTTGCTTCAAGCCAACTTGAATCATCAAGAGCTTGAGTAACACTTGTAGGTTCCACTTGAGAAAGAAAAGCAAGCAAGCGGACAATCTTGAAAGCATGTGATTGTCTCTTTCTTTGGTTTGAGACATAAGAGATAAAAGCCACGACCATATTTAGAACTTGTCACCGGTACCCCGGTTCTAACAGGTGCATTAGGATCACCAATAATATTAGACAGTGGATGAGCATTGTTGATCCTTTTAGTAGCAGTGGTGTTGACATCAATTGAGGTATCAAGATTAGTCACAGTTGGTTCAAAATCAGTATCATATGAAGGTGAGGTGAAGATGCCAGCTTTGGGTTGATGATTTCCAAGATCTGTAGGACTTGGAAAGCGTGTATAAGGTTCTCCAAAGTCGGTTGACACTCTAGCAGAAATAGGAGTAGAAACAGCATAGTCATCGGCAGATTTGGTGATGTGAGGAGAAACAGAGTCATTGTCAGCAGAATCACGGTTTCCACTGACTGCCTCTTTTGTAATCTCTTCAGCATTCCTCTCAGCTTCAAGATTCGCTGCATACTCTTGTTTCTTTAGCCTAGCAAGGTCCTTAGCATAGTGTGACTCATCTTCACTCTCATCATCAGTATCTTTAGAAGTGTCACCTACAAAATTGTTAGGGGAGAAAGAAGGTACAACAATAGGATGTTCATCATCCTCAAACTCACTATCGAGTCGTGATAATGATATAGCGGCAGCGTCATTAGGAGACTCTTGTGAACCTGCATTTTGGTTAGCCACATGTCTAGAATAACCCAAATAATCAATTAAGTAATCAAGGTCAAAAGACCAAACATGACCTTGTCCTTGAACATTAGGCCTGTCTTCAAGAAATCTCAGGTTCAAAGTATCCTCTATCTTCTTAGCATTCAAATTATATACCCTATATGCCTTACTGTGAGCTGAATAACCCACAATATATCCCTCATCAGTCTTCTCATCAAATTTACCCAGTGGATCACTAGTATTCAAGATAGTCCAAAACATAGTGGGTAACTTAGAGTCTGCAAGCATAGATCTTCTTTGCCTCTATAAGGGTCCTATTCTTTCTTTCAGCCACCCCATTTTGTTGTGGGGTTCTTGGAGTGCTATAGTCCCTTTGTATTCCTTTAGACTTACAGAGTTCTATTAATACAGCATTCTTGAACTTTGTCCCATTATCACACCGGATGCATTTAACCTTTTTGTTCAGCTGGTTCTCAACAAGAGTAATAAACTCTTTTAAAACTGGAGATGTTTCATCTTTAGTTCGCAAAAAGAACACCCAACAAAACCTACTAAATCCATCAGTGATAACCAAACAAAAATACTTGTGATCAAGACTCCTGACTTGGGTTGGACCAAAAAGATCCATATGTAGCATCTGAAGAGGTTCAGTAATCAAGCTCACAACAGTAACAGCTTTGTATGAGGCTCTGTGTTGCTTCCCTTTGTTGCAGGCAACACAGTTATGTTCATTGGTGAAAACTTTAGAAGGAAGTCCTTCAACAAGACCCAATTTGGAAAGCTGGTTTATAGTCTTGAAGTTCACATGAGCCATCCTTCTATGCCACTTTGTAGACTCATCCAGAGAAGCTTTGGCCACCAAACAAGTTAAATCACCTTCTGGTTGAACATCATGTAGGTTGAATGTGTATAGATTGTGAGTACGAGGAACTCTGTGAGGTGAAGTATCTTCTGGAAGTTGGAAGTCTTTAGACAGCACAAGACATTCATCCTCAGAGAAGAGTACTTTGTTCTTGGTGTCACAAATTTGTGAGACTGAGAACAAGTTAATGTGTTTTAGTTCCTTGACATAGTACACATTCTCAAAGTCCAGTTGAGGTGTTTTGATGGTCCCTTTTCCAGTGATTCTACCATCACTTCCACCAAAAATTACATTGCCTCCTCCTTCAATGAGTACGAAATTATGCATCATATCTCTGTTCCCTGACATGCTTCTTGAGCAACCACTATCAACAATGCCAACTTCCTTGTGCTTAAGAGGATGATCCTACAACAACAACAAAAATATACAAGATATTATTACATTATGGAGGCTCAAGTCATTGCTGACTTGAACCTGCCTTGTGGATCTTTAAATGTAGGCCATGCAGATGTATAAGATCCACTATTCTTCTTGGGTTTCCATTGAAATTTAGGTCCCCTTTGATTCCAAGAACAACCTGCTGAGGGCTTTACAGCAGTATCCCTATAACCCATCCCATTATTCATTGGGTCAACATATCCAGGCCAATAACCATTTTTAAAATATGAACTGGTTGGTTGCACATATGGTCTAGCAACGGAGCTTCTCCAAGGAAAATAAGGAGATGCATAAGTTGCTTATGGAACATAAGGTGGTATAGCATTCACATTGGTCCACATTGGTCTAGATTTCCCAGCACTTACACCCATCCTATTATCATGATAATCACAATCCTTAATTAAATGTAATTTACTTCCACACACAAAACAAGTCTTCTGTTTAGAAGATTTATTCAAACCAAAAGATGTTCTATTACAAGCAGAAGTATTCAAACCAAAACCATGAAAAGAATTGTTTTTAACAATATTATTATGCAAAGAATTAAAAAGCAAGTCTTCAGAGGAAGCTTTCTTAGAAGTTGATTCCTTGGCAGCAACTCTGACATACTTATTGGTAGTCTTGGGTGCAGGCAGGGGTGAAGACTTGGGAAGGTCAGACTTGTCATTTCACACTCTGTAGACCCTTGTTCAGAAGACTTGTCACTGCTAACACAAGAGACAAAGTTAGTAGATGAAGTATCAGGGTCTGGCAAGTCCCTAGACTTTTTGCCATATAAATGGTGTGATCCATCAAAGTCAACAGAAATGGAAAGGTCAATGGGCATGTGCTCACTCCTAATTGGTCCACGTCTGACATGTAAATCACCTTCTTTGACAAAATTAGCTCTAAGCGGCTAGAGTGTAGATTTACGCGTGTCATCCCTAGCTTCTAACCCTACATACTTCTTAAAGCCTAAACCTATAGAATTATTCGGAGTTTGACTAGCATAGATGTGACTAGCTAACTTGTTTCCATTCAACAACCATTCTTTATGCCTAGCAATCTCTTCATCTAGTTTTTCTTTTAACACTAGATTTTCTGATGTTACATCTGCTCTTAACTTCTCAGATCTTTTTAACTCATTTTTAGCACATTCAAGATCACTCTCTAATATCCTAACCTTTTCATCATAAGCTATTTGATTCTTCTGAAA
The DNA here is from genome assembly GCA_910596185.1 of Chrysanthemum makinoi. NCBI lineage: Eukaryota > Viridiplantae > Streptophyta > Magnoliopsida > Asterales > Asteraceae > Chrysanthemum > Chrysanthemum makinoi. The sequence goes on from OU343224.1 coordinate 139,831,275, forward strand.
CCAAACCTTTTGTCTTTCTAATGTTTTTAAAGCTTGTTTATAAGCTTCAACTTCAACATAGCACTCATTGTATTTAGGTTTCAAAATATCATATGCTTCCTTAAGCTCATTATAACGTTCACTACAACCAAACAAGCAATTTTGTACCTGATATATGCCCATCAGGCAATCGATCATGCCTATCTTACGAGAATGCGACTTGCTAACAACCCAAGATTATCACCACCAGAGTTCTCATCATTCTCCTGCTCATGATGCTTCCAATCGACATTAGCATCCAAAGTAACCAGAGCAGCTGAGGATCCAGTCTTTCCAGCATCCCTTTGATTCTGCTGATAGGAAAAGTATTTCACCTCATCTCCAGTCTTCCTATCCTTGCACTCCCTGGAGAAGTGACCCATCTGATGACATGTATAGCATTTGACCTTCTTTTTGTCAAACCTAGCAGGATCTCTTCCCTGAAAACCAAACTTCCTTCCAGCTTTACGCTCAAATTTCTTGATATCCATAGAGAGCATAGCCACTTGTCACTTCAACTTCATCTCCTCCATCTCCAGCGGATCTACCTGATCAAAATCTTCATATGCAAGTTCCTGCTGAGGATCATAATCAGCAAAGAAGGATCCAAGTACATCTTCCATTACACCACTAGATTTAGAATGAGAGCTTGATGGAGTGGTAGTGTAAGATGATGATGAGTAAGTGGGACTTGGAGCATGAATCATCTTAGGAGTAGAAGCCCCAACAAAAGTTGTATGACTGGAAGTTGATGAGGAACGATAGGGACTCCTTACATCATGCTCAAGAGCCTTAAGCTTGTTGTACATCTCATCAAAGGTCATCATATCAAGCCCACCTTTAGTCTTGAAGGCAATGCTGACTTGTAACTAGGATTGAGGTAAAGATCGCAAAAACTTGGAATTGCAATAATCATTATTAGGCTTTGCCTTAAGCTGATTCAACTGACTTAGAATCTTGTGAAACCTGTCATAGCCCTTGTGAATTCCTTCCTCTTCAGAGATTTGAAATTCTTCAAACTGTTGTCTCAGCATCGATTTTCTCATTCTCCTAGACTCCTCATTCCCTCCAAACTTGGCCTTAATTGCCAACCATATATCCTTAGCATCCTGCATAAAGTGGAAATCACTCAAGTGATCTTCAGGAATAGCCTGAAGAAGGATCGTTCTGACTTTGGTTTCTCTCTGAACTGCCAGTAATTCTTCAGCAGATTTGGGAGGAACAAAAGTGAGTTTACCATCAGCATCTGTGGTAGTCCTCTTCAAACTGTTTCCCTTCCTGACAATCTCCCACACATTCCAAGCAATGTTGGAAATCCAGTTTTGCATCTTCATTGCCCATAAATCGTATTCCTCCTTCTTAAGATAAGGAAACTTAGCGTTGCTGTTTGAGAGACTTAGATGTTGTAGGTGAGTGGTGTTTTGGTTGTTGGTGACTTCGATATCATCTTCTGATCCAGGCATGGTGAATGTTTTGTTGGTTGTATTGGTGATTAGAAAAGACTGTTCTTAGTATCGTAGAGACTCTCTCGAGGCTTTGATACCACTTGTTGAAACACGTTAGACCTCGATAGATCTAGAGCACTCGCAGATCGTTAGTATTGTCTATTTAATCACAAACAAACTAAAAGACAATCTCTACAACTTATATTCTTTAGCGGAAATCAAATATAAGCAAAAACACAGATAAATAAGAACTCATTGATCCTCTACGGATCTTTATATTACTAAAACTTTGTTTAAGCACACGTTCATAACTTATTCTATTGTGTTCCTTTTATAGATAAGGAACCCTAACTTGTTCTCTAAGAAATGTATAACTATAAAACTAAATAATATATACACAATCACTTCCTAATAAAGCTCATGCATATCCTAACTAATTCTAGAATATGCGGAATACTATCTCCGCAGAACTATATAGCTTTAGCAGAATCATGTCTTCAGCAGAATCCAGCTACACTTCAGCAGAATCCATCAGCAGTTTCATCAGCATAATTCATACTTCACATAATTCCCAACACCAGGTGTGTTAACTCCTGTGAGAGGTGAATCATTGAAAATTTAATGGATTTTGATGTCTCTTTACCAAAGCCATTAACTCTGGAGTAGCCAATGTTTAAGTGTGTAAAACCATGGTACATTGATAACCATATGATTTTTAGCAAATCATCAGCTATCAAAGGATTTGTTTTGTCTTTACCAAAAGCCGTACCCTTTTGTACTAGTTAGTTCTTACTACCATGGTGAACTAATTACAATATAAATGGTTTTTCCACAGCCTTTACCACAAGCCATTTTTACTTGTGGGCTAGCCAACTCTTTGTTGTTTTAGTCAGTCTAAATATTTAAACATGGTGAACTGATAACCATTTGTTGTTTTAGTGCAGAGTACCTTTACCAAGTAAAAACATCTCAAAAAACCATTTGTTGCTATTATCTTGTGCTTCAAAAAGTATTTTGCACTTTACAAAAATTGCTTATTTATTTTCATTAAAAGACTTTTCTTGGTTTAAAATTTTAGCGGTACTTTTGGTAAAGTCTTGTTTGTCAAGTAGTACTTTGAATAAAGTACTAATTTTTCAAAAATTTATATAATTAAGAATCATACCAGCATTTATACATCATCATCGACCATAGTTGTCCATTTGATAAATAATTCAATGACCATAAGAACATTTCATTCTCTTGCTCAACCTCCATACAATGATCTAACATTCTGATCAAAAGATCTCTTGTCAGTGGATATCTTCTTTCTGCTAACATATGGATCATAGTCCCATCTTCTAACTCCAAAACATCCACTCCTGAATCTTCAAAGAATCTCAAGCTAGTAATCTCCCAAACTTCTTGGTTGTTCCAGATTGCATCAGTTCTTGTTTCTTCTGTCTCCCAGATAGTTATAAGATCTCCCAGCAAGACTAAGCCAACTCCAGTTGATGGAATATACTCAAAATAATCTTGCACTAGTTGATACAAGTGAAACAGATCTTCTCTATCTATTATATGCAGTATATCCCACAACAAATTAAACACTATAAAGCTTTCATCTTATCTATGGAACATAAGATAGTATCCTTCTTTTGATTCTACAACTTCAAATGCAGACATCTTAGACTTCTTTACTGCAACATCTTTGGACTTAGAATGCTCAAAATCAACAACTCTTAAATAATTCCTCAGCTCATCAACTGTATCTGTTCTCAATTATATCTTCTTTGATGGATGTTCATCATCAGTTGTTCTTTTTCTCTTTAAACTCCTTTTTCTTGCATTCTCATTCTGTTTTTCATCATCAAAAGGAATAATACGAGCCACTTCCTTTTGATAAGCTTCTCTAACAGCATCATACATATCTTTCATCTCTATATACTTCAACTTGTGTAATCCAGTATATCCTCTACCCTTCAGATAAGCCATCATTGCATTCCTTTCTTTAGCAATACTCTGAGTTCTTCTAGGTATAACCGCTGGCTTTCTGGTAAAACTTCTTCAGTTCAGCTTGTAGCTTTCTAGCAGCTTCTTCATTTTGAGCCACTTGAATAGCTTTTAGTTCTGCCAAAGTAAGCTTCTTCTTTTTCTTTGTTTCTACCAGTTTACCCTTTCCTTTGTCTTTAGGATCTAAGGTAGGTTGAGAAGATGATTGCAAGACTTGAGATTGTTCTTGTTCTTCAACTCCAGGGATGCTAACACCTCTTGGTCTTGTCATATTGAGCATTATCTGAGCAACAGTCTCATCATCACTAGCAGTATGTTCTACTTTAGATGTATCAGCTTCCTCTTCATGTAAGACTGTTGAAGGACCAGCTTCTTCATCAAAATTTAGGGTTCTTGGTGTAATGAGCTCTTGGCTATAAGTTCCTTGAAAAGCAGTACCTTGATCACCCGGCACCTTGATCATCGATACTTTGTACACGATACTTTATGCCTTGATACCTTGAGGCTCATTACTTTGAGGTTCAGTTTGCTCAATTTGCTTAGCTTCTTCATTTTGGTCTTTATAAGTTTCAGCATCTGGTTCTTCATAGTGTTCAACATCTTCATTCAAATTCTCTTGCTCCAAATTCCTCCCCAATTGGAATGAAGAATGCTTGTAAATCTTCTTGCCTTTAGAAACCTTCTTAAATTTCTTACCTCTCTTCTTCTGAGACTTGACCCAAAATCTGTGATGTTGAACTAATGGCCAGACAAATTTCTTCAATTTTCTAAACTTGTTGTTCACCTTCAGAAGTTGTGCAGCTTGAGCTTCATAATCTTTCTTCAATCTCAAAAGCTCCCTTGTCAAAGCATAGTTATCCAGAAGTATAATCATTGGGAGATGATGGTGGGTTGACCTTTGGTTCTAAATCATCATGCACAATGTCTTGCAAAGATGCAGTAGGGTGAGATGCAGTACTTTCCTTTGAAGCAGTATGTTGAGAAGCAGTACCTTCCCTTGAAACTGAAGGCTCATGTTCTTCACTTGCAGCAGCTTCATCTCTAACAGCTTGTACTACCTCCATCATGTGAGCAGTTAATGATTTATCTCTCCCAGAAAACTTGTCACTCTTTCTAGCCATGAAAGTAAATACCTTGGGTGGAAGGACTACAACAGGTAGCAAGCTAGAAGGTTTAGGGATATCCTTAAGCTGTTTTTTCAAAAATAATTGAACAAATCTTGGGTACATTAAAAACGGTGAACCATTGGATATATGAGATATCATACCATCCAAAATCATTCTTAAGAAGTTAAAGGGGTGATTGGTAGCTAATCCCACTAAAGCAGATGCAATATTTGATCCAAATTGTTCCCATGAAGTACTCTTGGGACTTAAGCAATGTAGCAAAACATGGACTAGATGCTTCCATTGAGGACTGAATAAGGGTTTCTTAAAAGTTGTTTCAGTGAGAGACCCTTCATACCCTATATCTCTTAATGTATCCCAAAGAACTTGTTTGTCAAAAGCGAATAGCCCTTCTTCATCATCAAGCGATAAATCTTCCCTAATGATGGCTTCACTAACTCTAACTATCTTCCCAGCAACCTTAGCCTGAATGTAGGATTCTTCATCTTGAAAATGAGATCTAGCAGTCGCCCAAAATTGTTCAATACAGGGTTCAATGATGCCAGGTTCGACTAAAAGAGCATAATTGATTGAAGATCCAGTTAGGAAATCAATTATGTCATGAAAAGCGACATTGGATGGTGTCTTGTCTAAGTTAGCAACCATGTTGTGCTTACTAACAGTGTTACGATTAGCCATTGCTTGTTTGATTTAAGAATTGATGAAACGGCAAAGGTGAATATGATGAGAAAAGTGAGATATGGATGGATAAGGATAAAGATGAAAGGGAAAATCGGAGGATAGTTATTTATAGGTAATATTTAAAAAATCAAAGCCCAATTAATAAGGTTACCGTTGTTTGAAATTTTACCCCTTATTTTGACCGTTGGAATAGTACGTTGACAAGACTGCAGTGCTTTCTAGGTAAGCAGTACTTTCAAAGCAGTACTTTCAGAACAGTACTTTCAGATAAACTTTAAGCAGTACTTTCCATCCTCTTCCTCAAAATAGCAAAAAACATCAAAAAGCATTGTATTGCCTCCCCTTAAACAATGCATAGGACTGATCTTGGAGGTTAACTAACACTAACTAAGCAATAAGTCCTCCCCTTAATTGTAGCTTAATAGTTAATCATACAAATACTCACCACTAAATGATTGAATCTTGAAACATCAAATCCCTTTGTGAGTAGATCAGCTACATTATCATCTGTGTGGACCTTGACAACATTAATGAGCCTATGCTCATAACAATCTCGAATAAAGTGATGCCTAATCTGAATGTGCTTGGTCTTGGAATGATAAACAGGATTCTTCACAATACAAATTGTACTCTCATTGTCAATGTTGATAGGAGTATTCTTAAAATTGAATCCATAATCCAAGAGTTGATTCGCATCCACGATTACTTGTCCTAACGACTTGCGGCGGCAACATATTGCCGGTGGATGATGTTGCTTTGCAATGGTTTATTTCTTACATTGCCATGAAACTAATCTTCTTCCAAGATATTGGCATCCTCCAGTGGTTGATCTTCTATCATAATTATCACCTGCATAATCACTGTCTTAAAAAGCTTCCAAGTGAAAAGGTGAATCCTTAGGATACCACAACCCTAACTGAAGGATATGGGATTTCACAAACACATCAAACCATAATCATAAGTGGCGTTAACAAGTATTTAGTGTGAGAAAGTTCTATAGAGAGAAAGGGAAGAGAGTTGGGAACTATGTGAAACAAAGAAAAATGGTATTGAAGCTCCAACCCTCTACCTTGGGAGGTAGAGGGTATTTATAGTGTCTTACAAATAAACACCACCTACGGGCTGTGGATCAGGCATACAGTGGGTAAAGACCCGTCCGTCCTCCACGGTGTTACGAAACTAAATACTAAATACTATTAAATGACTACGACTACGAGCTTTCTAACGATTACATATACTTGAGGTGACCAACACTTTCATTACTGAATTTTCTAATTCCTAACAATCTCCCCCTAAGGGAGGTCACCTCAATTTACAATGAATACAAACAGATATTACATTAGATTGTTCTTGGATTCTTGATTACGTTTTTTGCTCAGTAGCTCGTAGTATTTGATTCTTCATGTTTTGCATGTTTAGTGGATTCAAGTGGAGGTCTTTGTCTCATCCACGTGATGATGAGTTTTGAGCTAGATTTGAGATCATCAGCTTGCATAAATCGCTGACTCTTCTATTGTGGTGTTGACATTATGTGATGTTGTGACAGTGGACCGACATGCTCACATTCTGGATCATGATTTCTTTTCATCAGAGTAGCGGAAGCTTTAGTAAATTCATGAAATTTGCAGCAGCGTGGCAGAAGCATGGAGTAAAAATATCAGAGTTGTTGATGCTTTAATCATGATTTCTCTAGATGTGAATGCATTGTGTGAGCATGCGGCTATGGATTGACCTCTCCATTCTGATCAGCTGCAAACGTCGGGTGTACATGCATACAACAGTTAGCAATAAAGTGCACGAAAGTGTCTTTGATCACTTTCATTGAATTGAGGTACACGGCCCCGGTTCCCGTTGATCGATACAAGTACTTTTGTGATCGGTAATATTAAAGAATCTCCTTGACGAGGGTTTTGCATTTGCTCTAGCAGTTCTCAAACGGAACGTCTCAAAGAAGACAACCGGGTGAGTGAACCAGCAAATTTAAGATTCACTGATTGATGAAAAATGATTTGAAAAACAATCGTGTACTGCTCAATAAAGTGTTTTCGCAATACAATGAAGGTTTTAAGAAAAATCAATTATCAATCATAAACACCTTTAATTTTGAAGCATTAATACACAGTCGATGTGCTAGAGAAAAGATTTTTAAGCACAACGACCGGTTTTTCAAAGGTATCCGTCAATCCATAACTGAACCAGGATTGATTCATAATTTTTGAATCGCCCCATTGTTTCTGTTCAGTTGTTACAAGGTTGATCTATTGGATAGATCTCACATGCCACCTACCAAGAGCTTGTTTGATGTTGGCTCTAGAAGGCTTTCCATCTTCATTGTAAATATGTTTGCATATCATTCAGATATTCTGGCAATACCACAAGGATAATGCATAGGACTCTTAAGATATAATCTCTCTTTCCACATTGTGTGAAAAAGAGAGTCTTCATTGACAGTGTCCTAATGAGATTTATTGATGATATCGTGGCTCTAGACTCAATTGTGCACATTTGGTTCCTATGCCGGAGACTAGGGAGAGGGTCTCCTTCTTCAATATCAACCATCTCTAAGATAAAGTCGATAGATAATGTAGGTTCCCATGTAAGAATGAAACAATCCCTTTTAAGAGGAACTTGAGTAGCTTGGGAAGGTTAGTGCAGTGCGTCACTCGGTCCATGACGTCTTGTCTTCAATACCAGTGTTACCTGGGTAACCACTAGTAGCATATGAATTGAACCCGGTTTCTGCCCTAAGGTTGTAATAATGGAGGGCTATTTCTTTTCACCCTTTTCTCATTCAATTCTTTTTCATTCTTCAACCCCTTCAGTGCTTACCGAGACTTCATTACTAGAACCTTGTTGGGTTTGTTCCAGTACTAGCTCATCTCGATCCACTCTTCCCATATATCATTATTCTCCTTTTTTCATCATACCTAAGGACTCTACACTATCTAGTGGATTGTCCTTGGGTAGATCCCTCCGGCTCTGGCAGGATCGTGGGAATGAATACCTAACCTAGCCATCCTTATATCATCATACATAAAGTAAATTTGGTCGGTCCTTTTTGGTATTGTTCATCAGCCATTGGAACCAATTGAAAACCATTTGAAAATCAATCTAGATACTTGTGTTATATATCAAAGCATTTTGTACCTGAATTGTTTTTGATATTTTAGAAACAGCTCCCCCTCAACATGTGCATCATAAGAACGAAAGATTCGATTCTTTGATCAACAATTTCTAAAAGATATTAACATCACTTTCCCGATCAAAATTAGTAGTTTTCATACTTTGTTAAGAATATTTTAGGAAAGGATGTGGTTTTCAAAAAAATGCTCCCCCTTAATATGTGCATCGAAATTTGAAAGAGTTTTGCACATATTATGGAAAACCTGCACTTTGGAACAAATTAATCACGTTTCAATCCTTTTTGGTTTAAAATAGATGCTCCCCCTTAACATGTGCATGGAAAATTTGAAATCGTTTGACACATGCAGGGAGGAGAGCTTGTTAATTACTTATAAAACCATTTATCGAATTTATCAGTTTAAATCCAATTTAAATCACAAATTCTCCCCCGATCACAATTTTCAAATAATTTGAGATTTGTGATTTTTATAGATTTAAATTATTTTTGAAAGCTTTTGAGAAGAATTGTGACTTTCTTATGAAAACATTTAACCGATAAGGATCAAATCTGAGACTTTAAACTCCACAGATTAAACATGCTTTGATTTTCTTATGAAAACATAACATTAGCAAAGGTTTTGAATCAATTGTGAAGAACATTGTTCTTTTTGATTTCCCAAAAATAAACCTTGCTCATTTACGTGCCAATTGTTTGAAAAAAACTTTTAAATTTGATTGAAATCATTCTCCCCCTTAATCAGTGACACAAGTTGTTGATTGAGAGATAGAGATTTTGACAGATGATAAGCTCAGATGATTTTCAAAACTAATAGAGTACAAGGTATTTTCAAAGCAATTTTGTTTTCATAAGATGACAAATATTTTAGGAAGAATCATTAGACGAAAAAAATATTTGGAAAGTAACATTTGTTTTAAGAATCAGAGCATGAGATTTGAAAAATAAGATTAAGCATGGCTCTGTTCTTTCCTTTTTAAAACAGGTTACTGCCTGAAATGACAATAAACCACCATTTTTCTCCGTCTCGTTTTTTTATTAAACAAATTATGTACATTCGAAGAACATCTAAAAACCCGTGAAATTCTTTGAATGTCAACACAAAGTTCGTAGATGATTTCGAATAAAGAAAAACATGACAAAAACAAAAAAAACAATAATTTTTTAATTTTTTTTAATTTTTTTTGATGGTTTTATAATTTTGTATTTTGCTTTTTGAATAAATATATACAATAGATAGATGAAGAAAGACCTTTACTCCTCGTCTTCCTCTTTAAGACATTTGACTGTTTTTGGTTGAAGACTCTTTAGACCAAGTCGTGGAAGGATAAACTCAAAACGTTCTCTAGGAAGAGCTTTGGTGAAGATGTCTGCTAACTGGTATTCAGTCCTCAAAAAATAGAGTTCTACCACACCTTTTTCCACTTGTTCCTGAATGAAATGATGTCGAATGTCGATGTGCTTTGCTCTTGAATGTTGAGCGTTGTTGCAGAGAGACATTGGCACTTTTGTTATCACAATCTGAGAGGATTTTGTTGAATTCATAGCCATAGTCAGATAATTGGGATCTTATCCATAGGATTTGAGCACAACAAGATGACATGGCTATGTATTCGGCCTCTGTAGAGGATATAGAAGTGCTCATTTGTTTCTTTGAAGACCGACTCACTTGCTTATCACCCAAAATTGAGCACCTCAGGCGTACTTTGGCGAGTATCTTGACACCTGCATGATCGCATCTGCATATCTTTGCTAGTGACATATCGGTGTCCTTGGTACCAAAGTCCCATGTTGATGGTTCCTTGGAATACCGAAAGACCGGTTTAACGCTTCAAGGTGCCTTTAGTAGGCAGCACGGTATCTAGCACACATGCATACAGCGACGAGAATATGGTCTATTGGCTGTGGGTACAGGGGATCCAATCATACCGATATTTCGTTTGATCTACCATGATCACGAGTGGTCCTCATCCAGTTTGGTGCGTTCCACCATGGGAGTGTCAACGGTGTCACAAGTGTCAAAACCAAATTTCTTTAAAATTTCATTTGCATATTTAGACTGATTAATAAAAATGCCTCCGGGACTTTGTGAAATTTGTAATCCCAAGAAAAATGACATTTGTCCCATCATTGACATTTGAAATTTGGATCCCATCTCCTAAGCGGTCTTTCATTGGGGTCAGTCGAGGCAAAGATAATATCATCAACATAAATTTGAGCGTGAATTAAATGTTTTCACGACTTTACGGTGAACAATGTCGGATCAACTGCTACTTTGTTGAATCCAGTGGATAGAAGAAAGTTTGACAGCGTATCATACCATGCCCTTGGAGCTTGCTTCAAGCCGAAACCTTCTTCATGCGATAGACATGAGTAGGATGCTCAGGATTCAAAACCTTCGGTTGGCTGTTGTATACGACTTCTTTAAGAACTCCGGTAAGAAAAGCCATCTTCACATCCATCTGGTAGACTACCATATTCGTACTTGCAGCATTAGCCAGGAAGATTCTGATTGCCTCGATGCGTGCAACTGGAGCAAATGATTCTTCAAAGTCAATACCTTCCTCTTGGCGGTATCCTTTTGCAACCAATCGAGCCTTGTTCTTTAAAACATCACCATGCTCATTAAGTTTTACTTTGAAGATCTACTTTAGAGCAATGATCATAGACGGTCGGGAAGAGGTAATAATTCCCATACATCTAGTCGATCAAACTCATGAATTTCTTCTTTAATGGCATTGAACCAACTGTCTTCATTGATTGCAGTTTAAACGTCCTTTGGTACGACTTTGGATAGTACGGAGTTGAAGAAGCACCATAAGGCATCAGTTTCAAGTTGTCGACGAGTGGATACTGGACGAGAAGGGTTTCCAATGATATTGCCCAATGGGCAATCATGTGTCCATTTTCTAAGGTGTTCATGTCGTTGTTGTTGAGGAACTGAAGTAGCAGTGTCAATTTCTCCTGATGATGATGGTTCTGATGATGGATCAGGAGCAAATATGTTTTCAAAGGGGGCATCTTCCGGAGTAGCAAAGGGATTGTCTCCATCATTGGTGCCAAACACAATTCCATGATGTACACTCGATGATTGATGATTTGTTGATGAGGCGAGTGATCGGCCCATGGCTGGACTTAATGACATAGAAACTGAAGGGTTACCTTCATTGACAGGGATAGGAGCAGCCTCTGTTGATGGATTTAAAAGATCATTGGCAGTTGGCTCATATTGTTCATCAAACATTGGATAAAACAAATTCTTCAAATCATCTTCTGTAGGAGGTACATAAGGAGTTGTTGGCGACAAATCATGTACAAGAGTAGAACCGATGGGACTACTAAATGAAGGTTGTTATACGGGTCCAAAACAGGGTTGTCTTGGAGCCATTTGACCGGTCAGCTCATCGAACGTAACGTGAATAGTTTCCATGATATTTTGGGTTATTTTGTTGTGGATTCGGTATCCTTTTCTGCTAGGTGCATATCCTACAAATACTCCAATGTCCGCTTTAGCTTTAAGTTTGCCTAAGTCTTGACCCTCATTAGTTGGATAACACAATGCACCAAAAACACGAAGGAATGAAAGATTAGGTTTTCGATTGTGGACAAGTTCATATGGAGTTTTTCCATGAGAAGTGTGAATTAGGGATCGATTTTGAGTGTAGCATCGTGCAATGGCTTCCGAGGAGAAACATTGGAACCTTAGAGTAAATCAGCATTGTTCTTGCGGCTTCCACAAGAGTTCGATTTCGTCTTTCAACTACACCGTTATATTGAGGAGTTCGTGGAACACTTCTTTGATGACTGATTCCAACACTTTCATAAAACTCACTAAGTTTTTTATTAACAAACTCAATTCCATTGTCTGTTCGGGCGATTCTGACAGTTTTGTTAAGACGAAACTGCAGCTTTTTGATAAGTTTGATGATGATATCTGAAGTTTCATCCTTTGACCTTAAGAACTTAACCCAAGTAAATCGAGAGTAATCATCAACCACAACTAACACATATTTCTTCACGAATATATTACGAACTCTCATGGGTCCAAATAAATCCATGTGAATGGTATGAAGAACTTCCATAACTGAGTTTGTAGGTTTGGGTTTGTGGGCATACTTCTTGCTTTTCCCCAATTGGCATCTTTGAACAAAGATGATCCTTTTCATACTTTAGTCTAGGTAAGCCTTTTAATAAGTCCTTTCTGGAAAGTTCATTTATGGTGCCGAAGTTCAAGTGATTGAGACGACGATGCCACAACCATGACTTTATTTTCGAAGCCTTTGACAATAAGCAAATTGGAGAAGACTTCATCATATCTTCGATAGAGATGGTGTATAGATTTGAAACACGTGTTCCTCTTAAAAGTATTTTACCATCAAGTTCTCTAACGAAACAAGTATGTTTTCTGAAAGCCACTTCTAGATCGAGAATCACATAATTGACCGACAGAGAATAAGTTATGACCAATACCTTCAACGTAATATACCCTGGAGATTACACTATCTCCAACAACATAATCTCCATAACCCATAATTGCACCGAAATGATCTTTCCCGAATCTTACTGTCCTGATGAATTTGCTCACGAAGTTCATGAGCGCGACGGTCTCGGTCATATGCTTGGAACGGCTGAGTCCGGTACCCGAACGATTTTAACGATCTGCGGTTGAACAGACAAGAATGGATAACTGGATAATTGGAATCCCCATGCAAGAATGGGTTCCATTTGGTTAGTAACAATGATTGGACCACCCACATCAGAAGTAGAATCAATGGAATTATTATGGATAGATGCAGTACTATTTTGTTCAATAGACCTATTCAAAGTATGTTCGCTTCTTAAAGGAATAGTTCTAATAGTAGGCATCCATTTCATAATAGGCATCGACCTAGACAGTTTTGGGCACATCTTATTAAGACTAAATTTGCGACCAGTAGGAATCCACTGATAACCTATATTGCTAAATTTTCTTCCTGTGGGTTTCCAATGTTTCCTAACCTTCTTCCTCCATTTCTTTCTACCCTTCTTAACATGTTTGATTACATTAATGCTTTTAACAGGGTATTTAACAGAATTAATCAAATAATTCATGCCACATTCATGATTAGGAACAGAAACCAAGCAATAATCATTACATGTTTTGCCAATAGTAGCAGAATTCAAATTAATTACAGTATGCTTATAGCTAATACTAGAATCAACACGATTCGTTTTATTCAACTCAAACTTAGTGTTGCTAGGGTGATCTTCTACTCTCTTCCAATGCACATTCTTAGCTTGCGAGGTCCTATCTTGTTTTGTATTGCCTCGAGGCTTTGACCCGCTTGATTTTATGACACTGATTACTACTGTAGAGGGAATTATGGGAACATTAGTTGGTTGGGCTACTTTTTTCATTCTTGAACTAGACGTGCAGGGATCTGAACTACCTGAAGGCACTCTAGAGTTTACATTCTTAATACTGGGCATATAATGGGTTGCATACTTAGCACTAGGCATGGAACAGGGCATCACAGCTTTACCTTTCTCACAAAAAGATTTAGGACACGTTGCTCTTAAACATTCTAACAGCTCCTGAGATTGTTTGGCCTGAATGCAAACAAACCTAATTTCTCTATCAAGTGGCTTATTTATGAAATCCTCTTCAACAATCTCACGGAGGCATTCAAGACTATCCTTAAGGTGAGCAAAATAGTTATAAAACACAAGTTCGTTATTTCTAAGATGAGGAGGAATGTATTTAACAGTCACAGTATATTTGCAGTCTGCAGATGACTTTGATGCTAGATTCTCATTAAAGACAAGTGGCATTTTCCATTTTACCTGACTCCTCAAATTCTCAATTTCCTTTTGTAAAGACATTATCTTTTCGTTGTTCTTGTCACGGGTGACTTTCATTGAATCATATAACTCTTTAAAGTTTTGTTTCACCTTTTCATTTTCTTCTAGAAAACTCTCATTTTCTTGTTGTAGAACATTAACCAAGTTTTGAAGATGAAAAGTTTGAGAACACTGAGAATCTAAAGGAGGAGGCATTTGGGAGCCTGTCACATTGTTATTTTCACCCTTTAATAGTGAAATTTGGGTTCTCATTTTTCTGATCGTGTTGCAATGAGCTCGAATTTGTTCCTCACGTTTGCTAATTTCAAAAACTGCATCAAATTCAAGAGCATCCAAGGATGTCTTGATATTTGAGGTTTTAACATTTTCTTTTAGATGTTGATATTTTAATTGCAAAGCAAGATGCTCAACTTCCAATTTAGAAAACTGTTTCACTAGGTTATCATGATCATCCTGTTCAACTTTCTCATGCAATTTAGAGTTAGTTTTCTCAAGCTCAATGACACGATCATGGGAGACTTTCAGAGCAACAGATAATTCATGAAATTGAGATACATTAATTGAATAATTCGTGGCAGTGTAAAACACATCTTGAGTGATACATTCATCTCCTATTCTCATTTAAGGTATGCAAGTTCTTCCTCTCAATCTCATTATACTTTAATTCTTGCTCATAGTCATTGACCTCAACTATCATTGCATCAAATTCCTTTTTCATTACTTTAATATCTGAATCCATCCCCTTTTTAAGACACTCAAATTGACCTTTTAATTGTTTAAAGAAAGGCATGACCTCAGTTAAATAACACTCTTTTGTTTGCTCAAAACCCCTCTCCCCTTCAGTTATCCCAGTAGGTGTGATCCTTTTCTTACATGTCTTCTCAAAATCAATAAATAATTGAAAAATAACATACTAACTAATTAAGGTCTTGCTCTTAGTGGGAATAGATCTAGGAACTAAATGCATTTGTGTATTCGGAGGATACACAGTAGCTGCAGGCATTTTCCTAAGGGGAGAGTTTGTATCAGCAAGTACTTCCACCTTTTGCTTATCCATGTCTTTCTTCCAAAAGATTTGTTCTGGGGTCAGCTGTGTTTGAGGTCTAAACTTGTTAAATGCAATCCAATTTTCCTTAGCATAGTTAGGTGTTTTAAAACTAATGTTATTTTCTATGCATGAGGGGATGTTAACCTTTTCATCTAACTTATTTCTAGTGACTTCCTCTAATTGCTTATCTTCCTCAGTGCTCTCAGCGCAACTAGGTTTCTGTCTAGGCTTAAGGATCTCGTTACGATCATAGATTACCTTTTGTGCAACTCTAGCTTTCTTACAGACCGCAGGATTTGGTTCATCAACTAGTGGAGTGCTATGCTTATCACTTAAGACTCTGTGCTTATTGATCAAGTGAGCAGTCTGAATGGTATTCTCTTGTACGTACAACTTATTTTCAAGCTTGTTTTTCAAAGTTTTTAGGTTGGAAAATTCATTTAAGAGTTTTGATTCCTTAGCATTAAATTCCTGCTTAAGCACTTTCACATTTTCTTGAAGTTCTTGTTTTTGCTTAGCTGTTTTATTAAGCTTTTCTTTTAAGGAATCTAATTCTTGTTTTAATATTTCTTCCTTAAAATTACTTTTTCTAATAATTGCACGCATTTGGTCATCCATTTCCTGCTCACGGGTAGTTAACTCAAACTTAGCACGTTGTTCATAAATGGCAACTTGTTCTTTATAGGCATTAAGTTCAGAGATAGCAGAATCATCAGGGGAACATGCAGTGTATTCATCAACAACATAGTCATCATTGACTGCAAAAGATACATCACTTGGTACAATCTTACTTTCACCTTGTGCCACATATTGATCATAAGGGACAATATTACTATTACCCTTATTATCAATATCTGATTCATAAGTTTCAAGAAATTGTACTTTGTTATGTATCTTTTGCTCATCCACCTCATCGTATAGTTTTAATACCTCTGAGATGATTGATTCTTTAGATGGACCAGCTTGATGTGATGATGAGACAAATCAGAATAGGGGAAGGAATGGAAATCAAGGACAAGCAAAGCCAATTAAGTGCTACAACTGTGGTGGTGATGGACACATAGCAAGGAACTGCACATCTCCAAAACGGCCTCAAAATGTAGAGTACTTCAGAGACAAGATGTTACTTGTGCAAGCTCAGGATAATGGAGCTGTTTTGAATGAAGAGGAGTTGTTGTTTCTTGCTGAGGGTAATGCCAAGACATATGATGCAGATGTGGACGAGCAGCCAATTCAGGAGATAGGTCATAATCATCAGAATGCCTTCCAAGTTGCTGACTGTGATGCATACGACTCTGACGTCGATGATGAACCTACTGCATAGAAAATTTTCATGGCTAGCATTACTGACTTGTGTTTCCCTTGTGGAGTGACATACTCAAATTCTTTGAGTATGTAATGTCCACTGTTTTTGAAAACATGATCTAGCATTATCTTTTGTTTCAAAACTTGTGTTGGATTTTCAACAAAACTCTCTTTTTCAACAAAATTTTCTTTTTCTTTTTCAAAAAAATTCTCTTTTTCAACAAACTTTTCTTTTTCTTTTTCAACAAAATTCTCTTTTTCACCCTTACTTGCTGAAAGTACTATTTGTTCCCCATCAGTACTTTCTTTCTTAACCCAGTTGGTTTTAACTTTTTGCGTAGATTTCTTTGATCTAGGTACTCTATGTGAGGTTTAATGCCTTCTAGGTTGATAGTAATTGGATCTCCTAGGGCTTCCATTCCAAAAAGTGCTAGCAGTACCTTGATTGGGTGAAAACCTAGCAGTACTTTGAGAAGGTACTGCTTGAGAAAACTTTGTCTTACCAGTATCTTGAAAGGTGTTGCTTGAGGGTACTTGTGGTTTGGAAAAAGGTCTTCTCTAGTGAGGGTACTTATAATCTTTTGAGAAATTTCTATGGTTTACCCTATGTGAATGATTCCAAACTGGTTTATTCTCCCTTGGCTTATGGTTGGTAGATGTGGTCTTTGGGAATTTGCTTAAATATTCTAAGTGAAAGTCACAGTCCATAATCAAATGACCAGGACTATAACAAACAAAACATAAATTTTGACCCGTAATCCCAAAATTGCTTCCTTTAGTTCTATGAGCAAACCTATCCTGTCTTTTTGGTGAATGGCCAAAACTATCCCAAAATGAGTTAGCAGTATTTTGAAAAGTTTTTCTTGAAGGTACTGCTGAATGCTTAGCAGTACTTTGAGATAAAGGTACTACTGAACTCTTAACATTATTATCCTTAGGTTTCTCAACTGTTTCTTTTGGGGGCTCAGAACTAGATGGACCTGAATTAGATTGACGAGTAATCTTTTTCCTAAACTCTAAGTTGTCTACTCCGAAACAAGAAACATCTGTCCTAAGTGGTTGAAAACTACCAGTGGGTGGAGGAACTGCATTATAACCTTTGTCTTTCTTAAATTCAGGAGGTGTTTGACTAATTGATTCCTCATTACTAGATGTGTTTTCTTCTGAGCTAACGAGTTCATCATCACTAGTGGTTATCTCCTATGAATCAATTTGTTCCTTATCACTAGGTGAGTTCTCTTCTGTATTGCTAAAATCCATACCAAAACCTAGGCTAGTTTTAATGTGTGCTCTTTTTTGTTTTTCAACAAAACTAACATGTAAAAGGCCAGATTCTTCCCAACTAGCAAATTTTTCTAATAATTCACCCCTTTCTTTAGTCAGATTTTGAATTTCAGAAACCTTTCATCCTAACTTCCATTCACTCAATTTTAATTAATAATCTTGTTGCTCATATTTTTCTGCCCAAGCCATTTCATTATTTTCATGAGTTATTATTTTGGCTTCCATTGACTCTAAAGTTATTTGATAACCAGCTACCTCAGACCTAGCCCTTCTAAAATTATCTCTTTCAGTTACATAATCTTTAAGCACTTTTTGATAAAAATCATTACACTTAGAACATACCTCAGAGATAGTAGGTGAACTTGGTGAAGTAGCTACCATAGCAAGCAGAACAGGTTCTTCTTCACTTTCCATGCTCTAATCAAAGTTTCCAAGGCCATCTTTTGATTCTAAAGCAGTAAATCCTGATTCCTCATCAAAAGCTGTGCTCCAATCAAACTCTTCCACTGCGACCATAGAGTAGGTTACTGGTTCATCATCAAATTTAGCACTCCAGTCAACCTCTGATAGATTTTCTTGAGCAACCAAAGCTTTTGGTTTTGGTTCAGTAATAGGAATTTCCCTTATTTCAAGCTTGGGTTTCTCAATCATCCTATTTGCCTGATATTTAGCAAACTTGCATTCTCTTGCAAAGTGTCCAGTTCTTTGACAATTAAAGCATTCAATCTTGGACTTGTCAAATGTTATACCCTGTTTGGGTTTGAAATCAATGCCTCTTCTTGTTTTCTTCATGAACTTCTTGATCCTTGCAGTGATCATGGCGACTTGCCATCTTATGTCAATTTCTTCTAGAGCATCCTCTTCAATTTGTGACAAATCTTCTTCATAAGTAACAGGTAAAGTGGCTTGTTGAGCGAAGAAGGAACATACAACTTCATCAGAGTTGATGTTGTTTGTTGGAGATAAGGTGGGGGTAGTCATGGTTGTGTAAAGATGCTGTTTATCAACAACAATACTTTGAGCAAGATAAGCAGTACTTTTAGTGGAAGTACTGCTTCTATTTTTAGAAGACACAAAAGCAATTCTGTGAGATTTTGAACTTGTTTGGCCATTCATCTCATGCTCATACACTTTTAAGTGGTTGTAGAGATCATCAAAGTCCATAGTGTCCAAACCAGGTTGTCCTTTGATCATAGTAGCAATCACATGTCATACAGATGGCAAACTTCTTAAGAACTTCAGGTTTGCATCTTCAACAGATACTTCTACTTTGTATAACTCTAGCATACTAAAAAGATTTTGGAATCTATCATAGGCAGCATCAAGACCTTCTCTTTCACCAATAGTGAATGTTACAAACTTTTGCTTCAACAGATTTCTATGCATCTTCTTGGAAGCATCATTACCTCCAAATCTTTTCTTGAGAGAAGCCCATAATTGTTTTGCATCCTTAGCATCATTAAACTTTAGTAGGTGACCATCAGGAATAGCAGACAACAGTATGTTGAGAGCCTTTTCTTGATTTCTTACTGTAGCTGCTGGCAAGGTAGGCTTAGGTGGTTTAGGTTGTCCAGGAACTTCTACAGGTTCTTCAAGAACTACATTACCATTGATAATCACAATCCACAGTGCATGGTCAGTAATAGCAATGTACTGCTTCATCTTCATGCTCCATAGATCATATTCTCCCTTTTTGATGATAGGAATTCTGAGTGAGGTGATGGATGCGGGTGGTGCAGCTTCAGTCGACATCTTTTAGGGTTTGTTGTTAAATCGGTTTTAAGGGTTTCTTCTTAATCAGAGTTTCCACACAAGCTCTAATGCCACTTGTTGGATCGATATACTCTTACCAAACTAACTATGTAGCTTGTAAGGGTTTAATAACCTTGGATAAATCCTAAGTTACTAACAATGAAACACTGATATTACTCTATTAAGTATGAGGAAACTACTTCAATAAAGCTAAGAAGAATAACTTTAAACTTCAACGATTATATTAAAACTTTGAACCTTCTTGTTATACAGATTCACTAATAATCCTAACAACTCTAATATCGAACTTGCATGTAAGTCGTATCTCTAATATTCTCTAATATTTCGTATATCTAATGCCAATCTAGGGGTTCTTTTATAGACATAAGGAGTACCCTATTCGGTTTGCAATTACAATCCTTGTACGACAAGTAATACTAAATCTAATCTAAGAATATTATAGAATAACATAGCTTTCCATAAACGATATAACATAGCAGTCCTTTAGCTTTGCAGTACTTTGACACAAGCAGTACTTTGACTTTCTTCAGCACTTTGACTTTCTTTAGTACTTTGTCTTTTATATCCCAACAATTCTTCTGGTGTAACTCCAGGTGATTTAGGGTATGCAGAAGAACTTGTGAAGCTTCAACGCCAAGAGCATGCAGCTAAGGATGATGCTGAAAAGTAGGGTTATGAATTCTCCAAAGACATAGAGGAACTCTTAAGGCAGGAAACTATTGAATCCCGCATGAACTTTGAAGTTGCTGATAATGTATCTATTCCTGCTGGTAATGTTACTGATCCTGCTGGTCAAAAAGCTACTGATAATGTCGTTTTTGCTGGTAATAGTTCAGTTGCTGCTGATATCAATTATGCTGGTATTGTTCCTGTTCCTCCTGCTAGTGATACTGTTCTTGCAGTTCTCTCAACTACTCCATATGTTGATACTATAGGTTTAGATGATTCTTCCACCAGATTTCCAAGTCCATCTGATCTAGCCAATTCCCAATATTCAAGCTTTGCATTGGACGGCATTCATCATCTGTCAAGAACAGGCATATTTGATTCTTCTTCCTATGATGATGACTTTGGCCCAACTCTTAATAACCTGTCCACCTCAGTTGATGTTAGTCCTAATGTTACAAAAAGGATCAACACTATTCATCCACAATATCTAATTATTGGTGATCCTACTTCATCTTTTCAAACAAGAAGTTAGGTGAAGAAGACAAGATTTGGTGAAACTGCACTTCTTAGTTACATTCAGGATTAACATAGGAACAATCACATAGACTATCATCATTGTCTATTTTCTTGTTTCCTCTCTCAAGTTAAACCTACAAGTTATGCACAGGCATTAGCAGATGAAGATTGGGTGGCTGCTATGCAAGAAGAAATGCAACAGTTTTTGAATCAAAATGTATGGGAGCTTTTTCAGTTTCCTGTTGTGAAGTATGCAATTGGCACAAAGTGTATTCTGAAGTGTAAAAGAGATGCAAGGGGGATTGTGGTAAGGATAAGGCTAGGTTTTGCTCAAGGTCATAGGCCAGAAGAGGGCATTGATTATGAGAATTTTTGCTCCTGTAGCAAGAGTTGAAGCAACAGACTCTTCTTGCTTTTTCTTACTACTACGTGGCTTCATGGTTTATCAAAATGGATGTTAAAAGTGCTTCTTATATGGTGAAATTAAGAAGAAGTGGTATGCGACTCAGCCCAAAGGCTTTGTAGACCCTCACAATCCAGATATTGTTTACAAAGTGGTCAAGGCACTCTATGGACTTATTCGGCACCAAGATCATGGTATGCTAGTTTTCATCATTCCTGCTGAGCATGGTTATAGGAGGGTACTATTGATAAGACACTGCTCATCAAGAAGAAACTACAGGGATATCATTCTTTGTTCAAGTGTATGGATGACATTATCTTTAGTTCTACTAAAAAGCTTGGTGCAGGAATTTGAGGAGTTGATGAAAAGTGAGTTTGAAATGAGTGCTATGGGTGAGCTTACTTTCTTTTTGGGCTACAGGTCAAGAAAGCCAGATGGATTTTCATCAGTCAAGAGAAATATGTGCAAGACATCCTCAAGAAGTTTAATTTGGAAAATGTGAGGACTACAACAACTCCTTATGAAGCCCCAAAGCCTAAGTCAAATACTGAACCAGATGCTGCTGTTAATGTACATCTGTACAGATCTATGATTGGTTTCTTAATGCATTTGACAGCTTCAAGGCCTGATATCGTGTTTGCAGTCAGTGCTTGTTCTAGGCATCATGTCACTCCTTTGACTTCCCATTTGAATGCAGTCAAGAAGATCTTCAAGTATCTCAAAGGTCAACCTAAGTTGGGTCTTTGGTAACCTAGAGAGTCTCCATTTGAATTGGAAGCTTATAGTGATAGTGACTATGTTGGTGCAAACTTTGATCGAAAATCTACTACTGGGGGTTGTCAGTTTCTAGGAAGGAGATTAATCTCCTGGCAATGCAAGAAGCAGACCATCGTGGCTACATCTTCTACTGAAGCAGAGTATGTTGCTGCTGCTAGTTGTTGTGGTCAGGTCATTTGTCACAAAATCAGTTATTGGATTATGGTTTCAATTGTTATGAACACTAAGATCTTTATAGACAACCAAAGTACTATTTGCATTGTTAAAAATCATGTTTTTCATCAAAGAACTAAACACATAGAAATAAGACACCATTTTATAAGGGATGCTAATGAAAAACATCTTATTCAAGTAGTTAAAATTCACACTGATGATAATGTGGCTGATTTGTTGACTAAAGCTTTTGATGGTCCAAGATTTCAGTCTTTGGTTGTCCATATTGGCATGATCAACCCCTGATTGTTGTGTTTGAGGGGAGGATTATGCCTAAGGGGATGTTTTTGGTTTAAGGGGAGGATTTAAGTTTGTATATTTGTATAGTGTTTGTATATTCTGTGTACTACTAACCATTTTGCAGATCAAGTATCAAAAACACAATCAGTAGCAAAGATTAAACCAGAAACTGGAAAGTCTTTTATTTATATAAATACTGCATTCTAGGATGCAACATACTGTTACAAGACTTCCTATGACTACTAAGAAATAAATACTGCATTCTAGGATGTAGCATACTGTTACAAGACTTTCTAGGAAAACCTGTTGGTGGAGCTGAGGATTCTGAAATGCTGATGAAAATGTCTAGTTTGCTTAACAGGTATGTTAAAAAGGTTAATGATCTTAAGGCAGAGCTTAAGGAGACTAAACAATCTTTTGGTGTAGTTATTGTGAAATTAGTTGAAAGGGTGAAACAGTTGGAACACAGGCTAAATAAAAGAAGGAGTAAGGTTGTCATTTCTGAGTCAGAGGATGAGGAGGAGATTGATTTAGATGCCTTACATGTGTTGGCTTCTGTTTCTTTGGATGATTCTACAACTAAGAAAGGTCATGTGTTTGAGTCAGAGCCTGTAATCCCTCCAGAGACAAAGGTCTTTACAAGAAGGAGGACCCAAATGAAAAGGACCAAGCTATTCTACATGTTAAGGTAAGTTGTTAAGGAGGACCCTCAGGTAAAGAAGTGTCACTGACACTTTCAAAGGTCTCATCAGGCTTTTCAGCCTTGGTCTCAATGGGTTTACGGTCACGGACAAATGTGGGTGCCTTAAACTCCTCTAAGACATTGTGTTCAAGGTCATACCAAGAGTGAGGAATACCTCTAAATGGTGGTGGTGCTGTCTTATAACCCATACCTGATTTGGCTTTACCAATTAGAGCACTTTCAAGTAATTTATCAAGTTTCTTTGAGTTATAATGTTGTGTGTCTTTAAGAGTATCAACACTGAGTTCTATGTTTCCTTTAGCTTTTGTGACTTTCTCTAGTTCTTCTTTTAACACACTGATGGTGATGTCTTTAAGAGAAATTTACCTATTAAGCACATCAGTTGTTTCACAAAACTTTGACTCATTTTCTTTATAATGCACAATTTGTTTTTCTAAAACTACTAAGCCTCTTTTATGATTTGCTAAGTTATAACTGGTTTTAGAAAACTCTTCAGACAATTTATCAAACTCAGTTTTAAAAGACTCATGTTTACTTAATGGGACACATGTATCAGAGAAATTTGTTTCAGTGAGTACCTCAGATACAAAAGCCATGTTGATTGGACTCTCTTCTTCATCAGCCATGAAGCTCCAATCATATCCAGCACCATCAATAGCCACCATTGCTTTAGAAGAGGAATCATCAGCTTCACCACTTTTTCATTTTCTCCTAGGGCTTCTGCATTCCCTGAAAAAATGCCCAAGCGTGCCATAGTTGTAGCATTCTACCTTTCCCTTGTCAAACCAAACAGTATCTCCATCATTGATCTTGATCTGCCTCCCAGTTCTCTTCATGATCCTTTTTGCCCTTATACTGATCAAGGCAATGTTCCACTCGATATCCATCTCTTCAATGTCATCTTCATGGATCTGTCTCAGGTCATCATGAGTGATCTGGGATCCCTTTTGCTGCTCTAAGATGAAAGCATAAATGGTACTTTCATTGATGCCCGCTGCAGTGGTGACCAAATAGTCATAACATTAGTACTAGGAGTACTAACACCAAAACTCTCCTTATCATTATTAGTGACTGGGTGAGCCACAAAATCTATATTTTGTGACCCAAAACTGGAAGATGTAGCTACAGCTCTCTTCATGTCTTGTTCAATCACCTTATAGCTATTGAACAGATTATCCAACCCCATAGTTTCAAATTCTGATTTATTCTTCCATATAATGACATGAGTGTCCCATTTTGGTTATGGAAGACTTCTAACAAACCTGAGATTGATATCCTCCTGAGAGATGTCTACACCCAATACTACCAGTTGACTGACAAGTTTTTGAAGCCTATTGTAAACTGAGTCAATGGACTCAGTTGCACCAGCAATGAAGTTTTCAAACTCTTGCTTCAAAAGAGTTTTCTGAGTTTTCTTGGTGGCAGAGTTCCCACCAAATCTGGTCTCAATGGCTTTGAACAGACTCTGAACATCTTTGTGTTTGCTGAAGTTGAGTTGATGATCGTCTGGTAATGCCATAAGTAGGAGACTTCTGACCTTGAGATCATTGCCTCTTTAAGCCATTTCATCAACAGTGACAGGTTCACCTTTGTCCTTAACAACAGTTTTGCCACCAAATTCTTCAGAAACAATGGCTTTATAGGAGTCTCCATTGATCACAATGTTCCACAGCTTAAAGTCAAGTACCAAGAAGTAATGCTCTATGCGCATCCTCCAGAGTTCATATTCATTTGGCTGCAACTTAGGAACTCTGGTAACAACACTGGATTTGCTTGAGTCAAAATCCATTTCTTCAGATTTGTCACACAGGATCTTCTAAAAACAAAGCTTCAGGACACAAGCTCTGATACCACTTGTGGAGTCCCAAACCTTGGATCTAGAAAACTTAGCTTGTAAACATGTAGTTTCCTTGGATGGTTCCATAACAAAAATGAGAAACTTTGTTATGAATATACACAAATATGCGGAATCTACTTGAATGCACTTAGAAGATTAAAGTAAACACAGAGTATAACACCAATGCTTCAATATTATTAATAATATGAGTACTCTCCTAGTACTAGGGTTTACAACCTTGAAGCTTTTCTTAAGACGGCTAGGGTATGTGCAAGATGTATTCTGACCTAGCTAGGATCTCCTTTTATACACTAAGGAGATCCCTTACAGAGATAACTATGTATTAAATGTATCACATCTTCTATACCAATAGAAGATATGCTGTTACAGACCATACACGACACTCCTTACATAGAATAGTACAAGCTCAACACTATCAGTACTAACTTTCACACTATGAGTACTAACTAGTTAATACTTTTATAATATCACTATCAGTACTAACTTGCAAAGCTATAAGTATTAACTGCAATTGTGAATTTCTCAACACCGATCTTGTATGCTCGAAAATGGTGGGTATCTTCAAGATAATTGACCAAAACTTTGACTATTTTGAGGCAAAATATTAAACCTTCATAACTTTTGAACCATTTTCAACTATCTATTTATCAAAAACGACTGTAGGAAGATCTTGTATGCTTGATGTTGGGATATGAAAGTGCTGAAGATATCAAAGTGCTGAAGATATCAAAGTACTGAAGATATCAAAGTACTGAAGATATGAAAGTACTGTAAGCTGAAAAGAACTGGAAGAAGTCAAATAGTCAAAGTACTGCTAAATGAAAAGAGTCAAAGTCGGCAAGAGGAAGTCAAAGTACTGCTAGAACAAATAACCTGTTATATTCGTTTATGGAAAGTATTGTAGATTACTTGTCGTACAAGGTTATCATTGTAAACCAACTAGATATCCTAGCCTATAAAAGGGACTCCTAGATTGGAATTAGAGGTACGATTTCAGAAAAAGAGTTTTAGAGTTTACGAATTAGAGTTTAGAGAAAGTTCGATTATCTTAGAGTCAGATTAGAGTATCTGCATAATAAGCAGATTTAGAGTTTGTTAATAAAAGTTTTCTTCTTAGCTTTGTTAAGTAAATTCCGCGTACTTAATAAAGATTGCTCCAGTGGTTTCTTTGTTAATAACTTAGGATTTATCCGAGGTTATTAAACCTTAACAAGCTAGTTAAGTTTAGTTGATTAAAGTATATCATCCAACAAGTGGTATCCTGAGCTTTGTGTGGAAACTCGGACTAGGAAGAAACCCTACAATATCCAAGATGTCGACTGAAGTTGTTCCACAACCCTCAATCACCTCACTCAGAATTCCAATTATCAAAAAGGGAGAATATGATCTCTGGTGCATGAGAGGAGCATAATTGCCATTACAGACATGCTCTGTGGAATGTAATTGTAATGGGAATGAGTTCCTCCGAACCCATTCAAGTTGCTGGACAACCTCTAGCACCAAAGGCATTTTTACCACAGACAACCCTAAGGAATCAAGAGAAGGCTCTTAACATTCTCTTGTCTGCCATTCCAGATGGTCATCGTCTTAAATTTCATGATGCTAAAGATGCTAACACGGTTTGAGGCTGCTCTCAAGACCGGATTTGGAGGAATGAAGCCTCTATGAAGATGCACAGAAACTTGCTGAAACAACAGTTTGAAACTTTCACAGTTGGAGAAAGAGAGTCTTGATGCGTGCATATGATAGGTTCCGTAATCTTCTTAACATGTTGGAATTATACAAGGCGTATATTTAGGATGCTAATTTGAAGTTTTTACGGAGTTTGCCATCTACATGGCATGTGATTGCTACTATGATCAGAGGACAAGGGTTGGATGTTATGGACTTCGATGATCTTTATCATCAACCGAAGGTGTATGAACATAGATGAGTGGTCAACCAAATTCAAAATCTCACAGATTGCTTTTCTATCATCTGAAATAAGAGCAGTACTTCCAAAAGTACTGTTACTCCTCAAAGTACTGTTTCTCAAAGTACTCTGCTTACAATCCCCCATCATATACTCAAATAGCAGACCCAACATCTACCACTTTGAACTCAGATGAAGCTGTGTGCTCTTTCTTTGCACAACAAGCAAGCTTACCTTACTTATGAGAGGATCTAGCACATATTGAGAAGATGCACTTGAAGAAATTGATATCAGTGCAAGTTGCTATATTAATGCAAGGATCAAAAAGTACATGAAAAGACAGCAAAGCTATTGATTTCAACCCAAACCAGGAATAACTTTGACAAATCTCAAATTGAATGCTTCAATTGTAAAAGACGGTCACTTTGCAAGGGAATGCGTGATTTGCTAAGTATCACGCAAACAGAACATCTGAGAAGCCAAAACTTGAGCTCAAAGAAATACCAATAACTGAGACAAAGGCCTTGGTAGCTCAAGAAAAGTTATCAAAAGTGGACTGGAGTGAAGAGTTCGATGATGAACCAGTGACTTTTTCCTGATGATAGCAGCGTGGACGATGCGCTTAAAGCCACAGTGGAAGCATGACATTGAGCAACTGCTTTTGATGAAGAATCAAACATGCTGCTTGGAATCGATGATGGCTTTGGAGGATTTGATTGGAGCAAAGAAAGTGAAGATGATCCTGTTTCTTCTGCATGGTGGCTACGCTGCACCATCTCATCTCTATACCTGAGGTATGCTCAAACTGTTATGAGTTCTATCAAAAATTACTTAACAGTTATGTGATTGAAAGAGATAATTGTATTAGGGCTAGGTCTGAGGTAGCAGGTTATCAAATTACTTTAGAGTCTATGGAAGCTAAAATCATAACACATGAAAATAATGAAATGGCTTCAATGAAAAGTATGAACAACAGGATTACCAGTAAAACTAGTGAATGGAAACTAAACTGTAAAATTGCTGAAATTGAGAAATTGACTAAGGAAAGAGATGATTTGTTAGCTAAGTTTGCTTCTTGGGGTGAAGCTGGTCTGTCACATGTTTCTTATGTTCAAAAACAGCAAAGAGCTTATCTTAAAACTGGATTAGGTTTTGGTATGGATTTTAGTAAGATAGAAGAAACCCAATCTAGTAATCAGGATGAAGGTGAGTATGAGGATATAACCACTAGTGAATAGAACTCATCAATTATGTAGATACATCTAGTAATGATGGTTCATTAAGTGACTCACCTCCTGCATATAAGAAGAAAATGGTTATCATGCTGTCCCTCATCCTATTAATCATCAAACCGCTAGGCCGATGTTTCTCGTTATGGTGTAGATAGTCTAGAGTTTAGGAAGAAGCTTATTGCTAAATCTAGGTCTGAGGTACCCAAAGAAACTGTTGAAAATATTCAAGCAGATCCTTTAAACCAAAGTACTGCTCAACAAGCAATACCTTCTGAACAAGCAGTACCTTATGCAAAACCCTTTCAAAACTATACTGCTAAACCTTTTAGGGATAATTTTGGTCAAAACAGATTTTATCAGTCATCTAGAAGGCAAAATAATTTTGGGCATAAACATAGAAGAAATCACTTTGGTCATATGGGTCAAAAACTATGTTTTGTGTGTTATAGTCCTACTCACTTAATCAAAGACTGTGACAAACACTCAGAATATCTAAGCAAGTTTACAAGGAATAAGTCTACAAATCAGAAACCTAGAGAGCACAAACCAGTGTGGACTAATTCAAATAGGATTAATCACAGAAACTTCACACCAGATCATAGATACCCACATCAGAGAAGACCTTCAGTATCTCACAGTACTTTCCAAAGTACTGCCTCAAGACAAGGTAATCGATAAACATGCTTGGAATAGGTATTCTAGGAGATCTCATTATCAACCTAGAATGTATCATAATTCATATAGGGGATCTAGATCACAGGAACCACCTGTTAAAACTGAATGGGTAAAAAGGGGAAGTCTTGGTAAGGGACACACAGTACGTTCAACAAAAAGTGAATCAGATGTTTGTGTGACATAAGAAAATGCTAATAAACTGGTGAAAGAGCTTTATGTTGAAAAACCAGAACGTTTTGAAAATCCATATGCTAAAACTCAAAAGATAATTTTGGATCACCATTTGAAAGATAGTGGAAATTACATACTCAAGGAATTTGAGTTTGTAACTCCACAAGGGAACACAAGTCAAATGGCTTGGTTCCTAAGAGTTTCTAACTCTTTTCTTTGTGTGCAGGCAACCCAAAGAGAGCTTAAGATCATCTTATTGTGGATAGTGTTGTTCTGAAGTATGACAGTGATAAAGAGATCCTGTCTGATTTTAGAAATATTAGTGGAGGAAAAGTTGCATTTGGGAATGATCCCAATGGAGGAAGGATTACCGGGAAAGGAACAATTAAAGCTGGAAGAATTGACTTTGAGAATGTCAGATATGAAGGAGCTAAAGTTTAACTTGTTGTCAGTTTCTCAAATCGTGATAAAAAGCCCTGTGCTATTCACCTGACACAATGTCTTATTCTTTCATCTGACTTCAAACCTTTTGATGATGACTTGGTAGTACTTAGAGTACCAAGGACAAATGATGTGTATAGTTTAGACATGAAGAGTCTAAATTCTTATGGAAGAGCCACATGTTTGGTGGCTAAAGCAACATCAAGGGCACATCAATGGCATAAAAGATTGGGCCATGTGAATTTCAAGAACATCAACAAACTGGTCAAAGGCAATTTAGTTAGAGGTTTACCTTCAAAGACTTACAAGAATGATCAATCATGTTTGGCATGCAAGAAGTTAAACAACATAAAGCTTCCTGTAAGAAGCTTGAGGAAAGAAATATTAGGGAACCATTGGAGCTATTACACATGGATTTATTTGGACCTGTCTCTGTGGCAAGTTTAAATAAGAAGAAGTACTGTTGGTTGTTATTCTGATGATTGTAGTAGATTCAGGTGGGTTTTCTTTTTGGGCTTTAAAGATGATACCTTTGATGCTATCAGACTATTTCTATAGCACTTGAAAACCAGTTAAGACTCAAGGTTAGAGGTATTAGATGTGACAATGGCACTGAATTCAGGAACAAGCTTATGGATGACTTTTGTGCTAATAAAGGCATCAAGAGGGAGTTTAGTATTGCTAGAACACCACAGCAAAATGGTGTTGCAGAGAGGAAGAATAGGACCTTGATTGAAGCTGCAAGGACTATGTTAGTAGATTCCCATCTCCCTATTCATTTTGGGCAGAACTGTAGTACTGCATGCTATGTACTCAACAGGGTTTCTGTCACCAAACCACATATGAAGACACCCTATGATTTGCTGATGGGCAATAAACCCAACATTCGTTTTATGAAGCCTTTTGGATGTCCTCTTACTATTTTGAATACCATTGATAATCTGGGGAAGTTTGATGGCAAGTCTGAAGAAGGTTATTTATTGGGATATTGCACTAACAGTAAAGGCTTTAGAGTATACAACAGAGTTACTAAGAGGATTCAAGATTGTCTTCATGTTGAGTTCTTAGAAGATCAAGACAATGAGAAAGGAAAAGGTCCCGATTGGATGTTTGATCTTGAGATTTTATCTCCTTCAATGAATTATGTTCCTGTGAGAGAAGAAAATCAACCTATGCACAATGACGATGATATCCAATATGTTGTTCATGATGTTCATTAGACCCGATGCGTTCCTGCTAAAGATTATGTAAGTTCAAACCAAAGTACTGCTGTTCCTAAGCAAAGTACTGTTTCTTCAAAACAAAGTACGTTTTGCACACAATCCTCATTATCTTCTGAGGATCAATCTATTCAAGAGGAACTTAATCAGATGCTTCTTCAAGATGTTTTAGCACATTCTTACACTGATGAACAAAGGAGAGCTTCTGAAGAGGCAAAAGAAGAAGAACAAGACTGAGGTTCTATTACAGTACTTTGGACAGTACTTTTGAAGAACAAAGTACTGCTGCACCAAGTTGACATACTTTAGATGATTGGATGAACCTACCATGCCTGGGTTAGAAGATAACTGATGATGAGCTGAAGATGAAGGTATTTTCACACTTTCAATGAGGGCTGATATACTAACTTGGATGATACTATGCAGTCCAGAGTCACCATCTTACGAATTCATAAGACTCATACCAGCTGATCAAATCATTGTCCTTCTACATCTGGAGTTATGACAAGACACAAAGCTAGGGTTTCACAAAAACCATCACATGCTTTACTTAGTTTGTGTATAAAAACAAAACAGGCTAAATCATAAGGACCATCAAACCTGCGTATGTAATGTTCAATCTCTCAAGAGGAACCCAAAATATTGCTCAAGCTTTGACTAAAGAAAGCTGGGTGAAGCTAGCAGGAATAAGAACTTTACAATTTAAACTTCAAGAGGTTGGGTTTTATGTGATCTTCCAGATGGAAGGAGTTATTGGACAAGTGGGTTTTTAGAGTTAAAAGGGATGAAAGAGGCAATGTTACCTCAAAACAAGGCATATTAGTTGCTCAGGGTTATAGACAGGAAGAAGGGGTAGATTATGATAAGGTATTTGCTCCTTGGCAAAGGATTGAAGCATTAGAATATTTCTTCTTTTGCTTCTTATATGGGTTTTAGGGTATATCAGATGGATGTCAAGAGGGCCTTTCGATGGTACGATTAAGAAGAGGTGTATGTGAAAAACCTCCAGGTTTTGAATCCTAAGCTCCAAACAAGTCTATAAGTGGTTAAGGATTTATATGGTCTTCATCAGGCACCTAGAGCATGGTATTGAGAGGCTCTCTACATTCTTATTACAAAATGGATACAAGAGGGGAGCTATAGAAAGACTTTGTTGTCAAGAGAGACAAGAAGATATGCTGTTAGTTGTTAAAGTTTATGTGGATATATCATCTTTGGGCTACCAAACGTCATGGTTAAGGGTTTGAGCAGCTGATGAGAAGAGTTTCAAATGAGTTCAGGGAGAGGAGTTAAACATTCTTTTTAGGACTTCAGGTTAAGCAGTCCAAGGAAGCATTTTCATTAGCCAAAGAAAGTATGTTGCAGAATACTTAAGAAGTTTATTTTGATGATATGAAGGCTGTTACTACACCATTAATCTATCAATTCATTGGGCAAAGATGAAGATGGCAACCTGTGAAGTCAAGCTTTATAGATCTATGATTGGCTCTCTTATTGTATCTCACTGCATCAAGCTGATATCATGTTGCAGTTTGTCTATGTGCAAGATATCAAGTCTCACCAAAGATCTCTCACATGAATGAGTACAGAGAGAATTTTCTGTTATTTGAAACAACAACCTAAGTTGGGTTGTGGTATCCTAAAGAGTCACCTTTTCACTTAGAAGCTTTTTCAGATAGTGACTATGCAGGTATAACTATGATTAGAAGATCCACAACTGTGGATGCCAATATCTTGGAAGAAGGTTAGTCTCCCGCAATGCAAAGAAGCAGACAATTGCAGCAACATCATCTACTGAAGCTGAATATGTAGCTGCTGCAAGTTGTTGTGGTCAAGTTTGCGGGATAGGATGCAGAATCACTTCTGGGATTATGGGTTCAATTTTAAGAATACTCCTATCAATATTGATAATGAGAGTACTATTTGCATTGTGAAGAATCCTGTGTATCATTCCAAGACAAAGCATATTCAGATTAGGCATCACTTTATCAGAGATTGCTATGAGCATAGGCTTATTAATGTGGTTAAAGTTCACACAGATGACAATGTAGCTGATCTACTCACTAAAGGTTTTGATGTGTCACGATTCAATCACTTGGTCGTGAGCATTGGAATGATTAACTACTAAGCTATGTTTAAGGGGAGGACTATAGGTGTTAGGTATAGTCCTGTGTATTGCTTGAGGGGAGGATGTTTGTGTATTACTTAGTTTATATGAAGGTTTTTGGCAAAGTACTGTATTTTCTGAAAGTACTGCTTGGGAAAGTACTGCTTGGGAAAGTACTGCTTATGTGGAAAGTACTGTTTGTCGTATTAAAAGTACTCCAACGTAATATTGGAGGGTAGTTAAAGCCAACGGTTATTTTATTTTGGGCAGTGATTTTTCAAAATCCTACCTATAAATAACAACTTTCCGATTTTCCCTCTCACATTATTCATTACCTCTTTTCCATACTTATCTTCCAATTACCATCTCTTTATTATTTGATATAATCTTTCTATTGTGATTACTTTTTCAACAATGGTGAATCGTTTAACTGTTTCGAAGCACAATATGGTGGCTAATTTGGATAAGACTGAGGCGAATGTGGCTTTCTATGATATCATTGATTATCTAGTTGGGTCGCCTATTAGTTATGCTCTTTTAGTTGAGCCAGATGTTATTGAACCATGGATTCAAGAATTTTGGGCTAATGCTAGAGAGAATATGGAGGAGGATGAATATTATATTAGATCCTCAGTTGCTGGAAAGACTATCAAGATTACAGAGGTCTCCATTCGTGATGATTTATTATTTGGAGATGAAGAAGGGGCTATTAGATTTGCCAAGCAACTGATTTGGGATACTTTTCGTACTTTTGGCTATGAGGTTCTTTGACTGAAAAAACTTTTAAGAAGGCATTATTCTGTCCTCAATGGAAGTTTTTGATTCATGTTTTGCTCCATTGCATAAGTTCTAAAAGCACTTCTTGGGAGCAGCTGGGTCCAATATTGCGCTGCAGTGGTTGGCTTAGCTACAGCATGAGTGTTTAACTTTTCCCGACTTATTTTGGATGGAATGCTCTCTCATATATCATCTGGGGCAACTTGGTTGATGTATCCAAGGTTTATACAGGTTTTCTTGAACAAGCAATTGGCCGATGTTCCAAAACCCCTGCCGCTTTACTACCTGTTATTGTGCAACAACCTAAATCTATACTTTCATGGCTAGGAGAAGTAACTTGTTCAGAGGTGGAGATATTCCTTTAACAACATCAATGATGGAAATTGTACAAGCCGTTCGTGATGCAGCCTGCACAGGATGAAGAAACTGAAGGTACTGATATCGATCATGGTACTGCTTCACAAGGTAACTGACTCTGCAAGTACCGCTTTCGGAAGGTACCGTTTCGTTACAAGGTAATGTTTCTTCAGGTCCTGAGGTTCAAGCAGAAATTGAGAAAACGCCTACTTCATCTTCTGCAAGTTCTATTCCTGTTTCAGAGGGGCATTCACAACCTCAAGGTGATGCTCATTCTATACCTCGTGAAGATTTGACGTTAGATAACTATGCTTTGACAAGGGAGCTAGCTAGGTTAAACAAGACTGTTGCGCGTCAAGCTAAAACAATTAGGAAATTGAAGCGCAACTATTTCTGGTTAAGAAATTTTGTTAAACCCTATATTCAAGGTTTTAACTTGTGGGTTAAGGAGGAAAACAAGCGCCGTGAAAGAGTCAGAAGGAATTAAAAAGAAAGGTGTTCCTAAATCATCTTCTGTCAACTTGGGGAGGAATTCTGAAAAGGATAATTTGAAAGAAGATGTTACACACAGCAGAAAGAATCAAGAAGATGTTATGAAAAGAAAGAAGATTCTTCCGAGAAAGAAGAAGTACAAGTTCAAAGTACTCGTGTTCAAGGTAATCGAACATCAAAGTACTGCTTTTCATGATACATCAAGGGAAGAAGTAATAACACCAATAACTCCAAGGGTATTAAATTTGATGAGGAAGCTGGTCCTTCTACATTTGTTAGAGAAGAAGAGGAGGAAGCTACTTACATACCTATTCATTCAGCTAGTGATGATGAATTAATTGCTACATTATTTGATTTGTCACAACCAAGAGGAGGAGTTACTATTAGAGAAGCACAAGAAGAAGAACAACCAAGAACTGATCAACCCGCAATTGATCCAAAAGACAAAGGAAAAGGTGTTCTGGTTGAGACTAAGAAAAGAAGCTCACTTTGGCGTAACTTAGAGCATTTGAAGTGGCTAGGAATGAAGCCGCTGCTAGAAAAGTTCAAGAAGAATTAGATGCTAAAGACAGAGAAGAACAGAAGCTCAAGAAGCTACAGACAGAGAAGCAGCTCAAAAGGTGCAAGATGAGTTAGATGCTGAAACTACTGAATCTTTACAGTCTCCAACACCTGTTAGATTCATGTCAAGAAGACCTAATTTAGCTAAAGAAAGGAATGCAATGATGACATATTTAAAAGGCAGAGGATTTAAAGGATTGCAAAAGCTAAATTATGTGGATATGAAAAGATTATATGATGCAGAGAGAGGCTTATAAGAAAAATGTTGCAGGCATTAAAGACTTTAGAGAAGAAACTTATTGGACTGAAGCTGAAAGGAAGAAAAGCTTAAAGAGGAAAAGAAAAACTGATGTTACAGATGTTCAATTTTCAAAGAAAGAGAAGGTTGAATTAAGATCCGAGACTAGTGATGAACTGAAGAATTATCTCAGAGTGATAGATTTTGATTATACCAAGGAAGATGATGATTTAAAGATGAACAGATCAAAGATCAAGTATACTTTTAAAGTTGTGAAAACCAAGAATGAAGAGTACATGGCTTTTCATAAGGAAGATAAAAGTTTTAAGGTTTTCAAAAGGTTATGGGATTTGTTGCATGTTATTGATAGAGTAGATCTATTCTACTTATATCAAGTTATAAAGGCGTATTTAGAAGATCATCCATTAGAAGGTATTGGATTGGTTTTACATGGGGATCTTGTAACTATGTGGGAAACTGATGAAGAAAGCACTGATGATATTTGGAAGGATCAAGAAAACGGGAAATAGTTTGCTGGAGATTCTTTGACGAATCTGGAGTTCATGTCCTAGAGCTAGAAAATGGAACAATGATTCACATGTTTGCAGAAAGAAGATATCCTCTAACAGTTGATCTAATGAGAAGAATGCTTGAACATGGTTTGGAAGTAGAAGAGGATGATGAAACCTGCTGCATGGTGATTAATTTGTTTATAGACTGGACTACCATTGCCTTTAAAATGATCTTTAACCGGTATGAATTTTATTTGAATAAATGCTTTTGATATACCAAGATTTTTATTCAAAGTACTGCTGATCACAGTACTTTCATCAAAGTACTGTTTGATGAACTAATCCAGTCAAATGACTTTTAGAAGAAACCTTTTTGCTTAATAATAAATATTTTTGAAATAAAGGTTGAATAAATGGTTTTTGTGATGATAACATCAATAGGTTATCAATCCACCATGGTTACAAAAGGATTGACTAATCCATGAGCAAACGGCTCTGTTAAAGATATATCAAATCCGTTTTTAGTTGTCAACTTGCTAATAAGTTGGATGGTCATCAACTCACCATATCAGTAAATGTGAAGAGTTGGCTAGCCCACAAGAAATGGCTTGTGGTAAAGGCCGTGGAAAAACCATTATTGGTAATTAGTTCACCATTAGATAGAAGAACTAACTAGTCCGTAGGGTACAGTTTTGGTAAAGACTAAACAAATCGTTGATAGCCGGTGATTTGCTAAAAAAATCATATGGTTATCAATGTACCATGGTCTTACACACCAAAACATTTGGCTACTCCAAAGATAATGGCTTTGGTAAAGAGTTGTAAATCCATTGAATTTTCAATGATTCATTTTGAAAGTGATGAGAATAGTATGCAACTTAAATCAATCACTATACAAATTGTCATATGTTGCCGTGGTTGTGAAAAGATGAAGATTACCGGATGTCACTGCGGAAGAAAACAATTCTAAAGAGATACTTTGATAAAGCACAGATTCTACAGAGATATAATCTAAAGACTGAAGAACAATCCGTGTTAAAGATGAAGCTGTTAAAGATATATTCACAAAGGAACTTGAAGTCAAGCAAGTAGAATTCAAGTTAGGGGAGGATTGTTGGGATATGAAAGTGTCAAGATATCAAAGTGTCAAGATATCAAAGTACTGAAGATATCAAAGTATGAAGATATGAAAGTACCGTAGTTTGAAAAGAACTGGAAGAAGTCAAATAGTCAAAGTACTGCTAAATGAAAGAGTCAAAGTACTGCAAGAGGAAGTCAAAGTACTGCTAGAACAAATAAACTGTTATATTCGTTTATGGAAAGTATTGTAGATTACTTGTCGTACAAGGTTATCAATTGTAAACCGACTAGGATATCCTTGAGCCTATAAAAGGACTCCTAGATTGGCATTAGAGGTACGTATTTCAGAAAAAGAGTGTTAGAGTTTACGAATTAGAGTTTAGAGAAAAGTTCGATTATCTTAGAGTTGTATTAGAGTATCTGCATAATAAGCAGATTTAGAGTTTGTTAATAAAGTTTTTCTTCTTAGCTTTGTTAAGTAAATTCCGCGTACTTAATAAAGATTGCTCAGTGTTTCTTTGTTAATAACTTAGGATTTATCCGAGGTTATTAAACCTTAACAAGCTAGTTAAGTTAGTTTGATTAAAGTATATCGATCCAACAAGTGGTATCAGAGTGCTGAAGATATCAAAGTGCTGAAGATATCAAAGTACTGAAGATATGAAAGTACTGAAGATATGAAAGTACTGTAAGCTGAAAAGAACTGGAAGAAGTCAAATAGTCAAAGTACTGCTAAATGACAGAGTCAAAGTACTGCAAGAGGAAGTCAAAGTACTGCTAGAACAAATAAACTGTTATATTCGTTTATGGAAAGTATTGTAGATTACTTGTCGTACAAGGTTATCAATTGTAAACCAACTAGGATATCCTTGAGCCTATAAAAGGACTCCTAGATTGGCATTAGAGGTACGATTTCAGAAAAAGAGTTTTAGAGTTTACGAATTAGAGTTTAGAGAAAAGTTCGATTATCTTAGAGTTGTATTAGAGTATCTGCATAATAAGCAGATTTAGAGTTTGTTAATAAAGTTTTTCTTCTTAGCTTTGTTAAGTAAATTCCGCGTACTTAATAAAGATTGCTCAGTGTTTCTTTGTTAAATAACTTAGGATTTATCCGAGGTTATTAAACCTTAACAAGCTAGTTAAGTTAGTTTGATTCAAGTATATCGATCCAACACTTGAAAATGGTAGATATCTTCAAGATAATTGACCAAAACTTTGACTATTTTGAGGCAAAATATTAAACCTTCATAACTTTTGAACCGTTTTCAACTATGTACCTATCAAAACGATCAGGAATGTGTAGAACAACGAGTTAAGTAATTTACTCACTTACCGGCACTTTCTAGGGTGAGAAACGCTCTGAAAAGAAGTTATTAACCATTTTATGATTACCGACCTAATTTTCACAACAAGTTACCTTAAATTGTAACAAACACAAACTCCTTTATCGTTGAACCGGTCTAGATCAACTTTAACACAATGTCGACTCAGCAAGACATTTTTGCAGTTGGTAATGAAAATCGATCTTGTATGCTCGAAAATGGTGGGTATCTTCAAGATAATTGACCCGAACTTTGACTATTTTGAAGCAAAATATTAAACCTTCATAACTTTTGAACCGTTTTCAACTATCTACCTATCAAAACGACTGTAGGAACGTGTAGAACAGCGGGTTAAGCACTTACCGGCACTTTCTAGGGAGAGAAACGCTCTGAAAAGAAGTTATTAACCATTTTATGATTACCGACCAAATTTTCACAACAACAAGTTACCTTAAATTGTAAAAAACACAAACTCCTTTATCGTTGAACCGGTCTAGATCAACTTTAACACAATGTCGACTCAGCAAGACATTTTCGCAGCTGGTAATGAAAATCAATCTTGTATACTCGAAAATGGTGGGTATCTTCAAGATAATTGACCAAAACTTTGACTATTTTGAGGCAAAATATTAAACCTTCATAACTTTTGAACCGTTTTCAACTATCTACCTATCGAAACGACTGTAGGAACGTGTAGTATAGCGAGTTAAGTAATTTATTCACTTACCGGCACTTTCTAGCGCGAGAAACGCTCTGAAATGAAGTTATTAACCATTTTATGATTACTGGCCAAATTTTCACAACAACAAGTTACCTTAAATTGTTGCAAACAAAAACTCCTTTATCGTTGAACCGGTCTAGATCAACTTCAACACAATTTTGATTCAGCAAGACATTTTCACTGCTGTTAATGAAAACCGATCTTGTATGCTCGAAAATGGTGGGTATCTTCAAAATAATTGACCAAAACCTTGACTATTTTGAGGCAAAATATTAAACATTTATAACTTTTGAACCGTTTTCAACTATCTATCTATCAAAATGACTGTAGGAACGTGTAGAACAGTGGGTTAAATAATTCATTCACTTACCAGCACTTTCTAGGGCGAGAATCGCTCTAAAATGAAGTTATTAACCATTTTATGATTACCGACCAAATTTTCACAACAAGAAGTTACCTTAAATTGTAACAAACATATTTCTTTAACAGGAAACTCTTTAAACTTACCCATGTTATCCACCCACACAGTCCTGTCCTCACTATCAGAATCTAAATTAGGCACTGGGACATCAGTAACTTCCCTAAACCTATCCTCCTACTCAATTGGCCGCATCCATTCATTGTCCGGAACCATATCAAAAACTTTAACTTTAAGACACATATTAGCTTGTTCAAGAACTCTGTGACTAATTAACCTACTTAATTGACCATTTGGATGCCATTTATCAAACCATATATTGCATTCCTTACCATTTCCAGGTTTAACCTGAACAAAGTTTTTAATCTTATCCCTTAAGTCCAATAACTGTTTCCAACACTAAGAATAACCCCTATTCAGCTCAACATCCCACATACTTCTACCCTTCAACCAATAAATATTAACCCACTTAACCCAAATAGATTCCTTTCTACTCACTATATTCCAGATATGTTTCGCCATAAGAGCCTCATTTCACAACTTAACAAACTTTAATCCTAACCCCCCTATTCCTTTGGTTTACAAACCTCCTTCCAAGAGACACTAGCCATACCCCTAATGGAATTACCCCTAGTCCAAAGGAAATTTTTAAAATTTCCAAATACGGTAAAAATCCGCTATTAAGGGTATATTGAACACCTTTACCCATTTACCGGATTTTTTAGAATATATACCATTAAACGTGAAAAAATCATTAAAATGTTAATAAGTACTCATAGAATCACAATGCTACAACAATATAGTAAAATTTTCAAATACGGTAAAAATTCGCTGTAAAGGGTATATTGAACACCTTTACCCATTTACTGTATTTTTTAGAATATATACCATTAAACGTGAAAAACTCATTTAAAATGTTAATAAGTACTCATAAAATCACAATGTTACAAGAATATAGTAAAATTTTCAAATATGGTAAAAATCTGCTGTAAAGGGTATATTAAACACCTTTACACATTTACAGGAATTTTTAGAATATATACCATTAAACGTGAAAAACTTATTTAAAATTTTTATAAGTACTCATAGAATCACAATGTTACAAAAATACAGTAAAATTTTCAAATATGGTAAAAATCCGCTATAAAGGGTAAAGGTGTTCAATATACCCTTTATAGCGGATTTTTACCGTAGTTGGACTAGGTGGAAGCCTGGAACCACCACTGCTTGTTCCTAAACTAAAAGGATCAGGGACATGCTGTGTCGTAATGGGAGGAGTTGGCTGTTTTTGCCTCCTCTCATAAGTGTAAGTAATTGGTGGAGTGTAAAGTATGTTTAGAACTGTGATTGTGGGTGTGTGATGGGATACAAATGGGATTGATGCATCTTCACCCTGTACCTGTGAAATCTTTGCAAGCATTTGAGGAAAAAGAGGTTTAACAACCCTATTACCATCCTTGTCTATGTTTTGAAAAACTTTAGGCTTAAGGCAACGGATTTTATAAACTCTTGTATGGGTTTGCAGTTAAAATTCATTTAACACTGCTTGTACAAACCTTGGATACATAAAAAATTTG
The DNA here is from genome assembly GCA_910596185.1 of Chrysanthemum makinoi. Classification (NCBI taxonomy): domain Eukaryota; kingdom Viridiplantae; phylum Streptophyta; class Magnoliopsida; order Asterales; family Asteraceae; genus Chrysanthemum; species Chrysanthemum makinoi. The sequence continues at coordinate 139,872,120 of OU343224.1, forward strand.
CCTTGCATACTTGTAATAATATATTTAGACCAATTAAAAGTCCTATCAGTGGCTAGACAAACCAAAGGGTAAGCCATTGTTGAACTGAACTGTTCATAAGAAGTTTTCTTAGGACTTAGGAAATGTAACAGAGTATGTATTAAAAATCTCCAATGAGGACAGAAATCACTCTTTTTGAAATTTAACTTTTTCGCAGTGGTATCATACCCCATGGATGAAAGATTTTCATGAATTTCTGGCATGGGTAAAGTAATGATACCATTAATATCATCCAAGTGGAGAATTCTCCTCAAGGATGCCTCAGTAACATCAATAGTTACCCCATCCACAGTGGCTCTAAGAGCATCCACTGTTTCATGTGTATCTCTAGTTTCAATGGTTATGGACTGAACAGAGGTCCAAAACTGTTTGATTTGAGAGATATAGATTGTGGGATTAAGAAGTAAAGCATACCTCACATGAGTAGTATTGAGAAAATCTACAATCTGATGAAAAACAGGACCACTCTTGTCGTTTGACTTTTCCAAATAGGCCACTCATGATGACTTGAGACAGATCCATGAAGATGACATTGAAGAGATGGATATCAAGTGGAACATTGCCTTGATCCGTATAAGGGCAAAAAGGTTCATGAAGAGAACTGGGAGGCAGATCAAGATCAATGATGGAGATACTGTTTGGTTTGACAAGGGAAAGGTAGAATGCTACAACTGTGGCAAGCTTGGGCATTTTGCCAGGGAATGCAGAAGCCTCAGGAGAAAAGGAAAAAGTGGTGAAGCTGATGATTCCTCTTCTAAAGCAATGGTGGCTATTGATGGTGCTGGATATGATTGGAGCTTCATGGCTGATGAAGAAGAGAGTCCAATCAACATGGATTTTGTATCTGAGGTACTCACTGAAACAAATTGCTCTGATACATGTGTCCCATTAAGTAAACATGAGTCTCTTAAAACTGAGTTTGGTAAATTGTCCGAAGAGTTTTCTAAAACCAGTTATAACTTAGAAAAACAAATTGTGCATTATAAAGAAAATGAGTCAAATTTTGTGAAACAACTGCTGTGCTTAATAGGTAAATTTCTCTTAAAGACACCACCATAAGTGTGTTAAAAGAAGAACTAGAGAAAGTCACAAAAGCTAAAGGCAACATAGAACTCAGTGTTGATACTCATAAAGACACACAGCATTATAACTAAAATAAACTTGATAAATTCCTTGAAAGTGCTCTAATTGGTAAAGCCAAATCAGGTATGGGTTATAAGACAGCACCACCACCATTTAGAGGTATTCCTTCACCTCTTGGTATAGACCTTGAACACACTGTCTTAGAGGAGTTTAAGGCACCCACATTTGTCCGTGACCGTAAACCCATTGAGACCAAGGCTGAAAAGCCTGATGAGACCTTTGAAAGTGCTAGTGACACTTCTTTACCTGAGGGTCCTCCTTGACAACTTACCTTAACATGTAAATAGCTTGGTCCTTTTCCTTTGGGTCCTCCTTCTTGGAAAGACCTTTGTCTCTGGAGGGATAACAGGCTCTGACTCAAACACACGACCTTTCTTTGTTGTAGAATCATACAAAGAAACAGAAGCCAACACATGTAAGGCATCTAAATCAATCTCCTCCTCATCCTCTGACTCAGAAACCACAACCTTACTCCTTCTTTTATTCAGCCTGTGTTCCAACTCTTTCACCCTTTCAACCAATTTCACAATAACTCCACCAATAGATTGTTTAGTCTCCTTAAGCTCTGCCTCAAGATCATTAACCTTTTTAACATACCTGTTAAGCAAACTAGACATTTTCATCAGCATTTCAGAATCCTCAACTCCACCAACAGGTTTTCCTAGAAAGTCTTGTAACAGTATGCTGCATCCTACAATGCAGTATTTATTTCTTAGTAGTCATAGGAAGTCTTGTAACAGTATGTTGCATCCTAGAATGCAGTGTTTTTATAAATAAAAGACTTTCTAGTTTCTGGTTTAATCTTTGCTACTGATTGTGTTTTTGATACTTGATCTGCAAAATGGTTAGTAGTACACACAATATACAAAGACTATACAAATATACAAACTTAAATCCTCCCCTTAAACCAAAAACCTCCCCTTAGGCATAATCCTCCCCTCAAACACAACAATCAGGGGTTGATCATGCCAATATGGACAACCAAAAACTGAAATCTTGGACCATCAAAAGCTTTAGTCAACAAATCAGCCACATTAACATCAGTGTGAAGTTTAACCACTTGAATAAGATGTTTTTCATTAGAATCCCTTATAAAATGGTGTCTTATTTCTATGTGTTTAGTTCTTTGATGAAAAACAGGATTTTTAACAATGCAAATAGTACTTTGGTTGTCTATAAAGATCTTAGTGTTCATAAAATTGAACCCATAATCCAATAACTTATTTTGTGACAAAATTACCTGACCACAACAACTAGCAGCAGCAACATACTCTGCTTCAATAGAAGATGTAGCCACGGTGGTCTGCTTCTTGCATTGCCAGGAGATTAATCTCCTTCCTAGAAACTGACAACCCCTAATAGTAGATTTTCGATCAAAGTTTGCACCAGCATAGTCACTATCACTATAAGCTTCCAATTCAAATGGAGACTCTCTAGGATACCAAATACCCAACTTAGGTTGACCTTTATGATACTTGAACATCTTCTTGACTCCATTCAAATGGGAAGTCAAAGGAGTGACCTGATGCCTAGAACAAGCACTGACTGCAAACACGATATCAAGCCTTGAAGCTGTCAAATGCATTAAGAAACCAATCATAGATCTGTACAGATGTACATTAACAGCAGCATCTGGTTCAGTATTTGACTTAGGCTTTGGGGCTTCATAAGGAGTTGTTGTAGTCCTCACATTTTCCAAATTAAACTTCTTGAGGATGTCTTGCACATATTTCTCTTGACTAACGAAAATTCCATCTGGCTATTGCTTGACCTGTAGGCCCAAAAAGAAAGTAAGCTCACCCATAGCACTCATTTCAAACTCACTTTTCTCAACTCCTCAAATTCCCTGCACCAAGCTTATTTAGTAGAACCAAAGATAATATCATCCACATACACTTGAACAAGAATGATATCCCTGGAGTTCTTCTTGATGAACATTGTCTTATCAATAGCACCCCTCCTATAACCATGCTTCAGCAGGAATGATGAAAACCTAGCATACCATGATCTTGGTGCCCGATGAAGTCCATAGAGTGCCTTGACCACTTTGTAAACCATATCTGGATTGTGAGGGTCTAAAAAGCCTTTGGGCTGAGTCACATACACTTCTTCTTTAATTTCACCATATAAGAAGGCACTTTTAACATCCATTTGATAAACCATGAAGCCCATGTAGTAAGAAAAAGCCAAGAAGAGTCTGATTGCTTCAACTCTTGCTACAGGAGCAAAAACTTCATCATAATTAATGCCCTCTTCTTGCCTATGACCTTGAGCAACCAACCTAGCCTTATTCCTTACCACAATCCCCCTTGCATATCTTTTACACTTCAGAATCCACTTTGTGCCAATTGCATACTTCACAGCAGGCAACTGAACAAACTCCCATACATTTTGATTCAAAAACTGTTGCATTTCTTCTTGCATAGCAGCCACCCAATCTTCATCTGCTAAAGCCTGTGCAACACTTGTAGGTTCAACTTGAGAGAGGAAACAAGCAAATAGAGAATGATGATAGTCTATGTGATTGTTCCTATGTTGATCCTGAATGTAACTAAGAAATGAAGTTTCACCAAATCTTGTCTTCTTCACCTTACTTCTTGTTTGAACAGATGAAGAAGGATCACCAATAATTAGAGATTGTGGATGAACAATGTTGATCCATTTTGTAACATTAGGACTAACATCAACTGAGGTGGACAGGTTATTAAGAGTTGGGCCAAAGTCATCATCATAGGAAGAAGAATCAAATATCCCTGTTCTTGACAGATGATGAATGTCGTCCAATGCAAAGCTTGAATATTGGGAATTGGCTAGAACAGATGGACTTGGAAATTTGGTGGAAGAATCATATAAACCTAGAGTATCAACAGATGGAGTAGTTGAGAGAACCGCAGGAATAGTATCACTAGCAGGAGGAACAGGAACACTACCAGCATAATTGATATCAGCAGCAACTGAACCATTACCAGCAGAAACGACATTATCAATATCTTTTTGACCAGCAGGATCAGTAACATTACCAGCAGGAACAGATACATTATCAACAACTTCAAAGTTCCTGCAGGCTTCAATAGTTGCCTGTCTTAATAGTTCATCTGTGTCTTTGGAAAATTCATAACCATACTTTTCAGCATCATCCTTAGCTGCATGCTCTTGGCGTTGAAGCTTCACAAGTTCTTCTGCATACCCTAAATCACCTGGAGTTACACCAGAAGAATCGTTGGGATATAAAAGACAAAGTACTGAAGAAAGTCAAAGTGCTGAAGAAAGTCAAAGTACTGCTTAATGAAAGTCAAAGTACTACTTGTGTCAAAATACTGCAAAGCTAAAGGACTGCTATGTTATATCGTTTATGGAAAGCTATGTTATTCTATAATATTCTTAGATTAGATTTAGTATTACTTTTCGTAAAAAGGATTGTAATTGTAAACCGACTAGGGTACTCCTTATGCCTATAAAAGGACCCCTAGATTGGCATTAGATATATGCAATATTAGAGAATATTAGAGATACGACTTACATGCAAGTTTGATATTAGAGTTATTAGGATTGTTAGTGAATCTGTATAACAAGCAGGTTTAAAGTTTTAATATAATCGTTGAAGTTTAAAGTTATTCTTCTTAGCTTTATTGAAGTAGTTTCCGCATACTTAATAGAGTAATATCAGTGTTTCATTGTTAGTAACTTAGATTTTATCCAAGGTTAGTACACCGTTACAAGCTACATAGTTAGTTTGGTCAGAGTATATCGATCCAACAAGTGGTATCAGAGCTTGTGTGGAAACTCTGATTAAGAAGAAACTTTTAAAACCGATTTAACAACAAACCCTAAAAGATGTCGACTGAAGATGCACCACCCCCATCCATCACCTCACTCAGAATTCCTATCATCAAGAATGGAGAATATCATCTATGGAGCATGAAGATGAGGCAGTACATTGCACTGTGGAATGTGATTGTCAATGGTAATGTAGTTGTTGAAGAACCTGTGGAAGTTCCTGGACAACCTAAACCACCTAAGCCTACCTTGCCAGCAACTACAGTAAGAATTCAAGAAAAGGCTCTCAACATACTGTTGTCTGCTATTCCTGATGGTCACCTACTAAAGTTTCATGATGCTAAGGATGCAAAACAATTATGGGCTTCTCTCAAGAAAAGATTTGGAGGTAATGATGCTTCCAAGAAGATGCATAGAAATCTGTTGAAGCAATAATTTGAAACATTCGCTTTTTGTGAAAGAGAAGGTCTTGATGCTGCCTATGACAGATTCCAAAATCTTCTTAGTATGCTAGAGTTATACAAAGCAGAAGTATCTGTTGAAGATGCAAACCTGAAGTTCTTAAGAAGTTTGCCGTCTGTATGACATGTGATTGCTACTATGATCAGAGGACAACCTGGTTTGGACACTATGGACTTTGATGATCTCTACAACCACTTAAAAGTGTATGAGCATGAGATGAATGGCCAAACAAGTTCAAAATCTCACAGCATTGCTTTTGTGTCTTCTGAAAATAGAAGCAGTACTTCCACTAAAAGTACTGCTTATCCTGCTCAAAGTACTGTTGTTGATAAACAACATCTTTACACAACCATGACTACCCCCACCTCATCGCCAACAAACAACATCAACTCTGATGAAGTTGTATGTTCGTTCTTCACTCAACAAGCCACTTTACCTGTAACTTATGAAGAAGATTTGTCACAAATTGAAGAGGATGCTCTAGAAGAAATTGACATAAGATGGCAAGTCGCCATGATCACTGCAAGGATCAAGAAGTTCATGAAGAAAATAGGAAGAGGCATTGATTTCAAACCCAAGAAGGGTATAACATTTGAAAAATCCAAGATTGAATGCTTTAATTGTCAAAGAACTGGACACTTTGCAAGAGAATCCAAGTTTGCTAAATATCAGGCAAATAGGATGATTGAGAAACCCAAGCTTGAAATAAGGGAAATTCCTAGTACTGAACCAAAACCAAAAGCTTTGGTTGCTCAAAAAAATCTATCAGAGGTTGACTGAAGTGCTAAATTTGATGATGAACCAGTAACCTACTCTATGGTCGCAGTGGAAGAGTTTGATTGGAGCACAGCTTATGAGGAGGAACCAGGATTTGCAGCTTTAGAATCAAAAGATGGCCTTGGAAGCTTTGATTGGAGCATGGAAAGTGAAGAAGAACCTGTTTTGCTTGCTATGGTAGCTACTTCACCAAGTTCACCTACTATCTCTGAGGTATGTTCTAAGTGTAATGATTTTTATCAAAAAGTGCTTAAAGATTATGTAACTGAAAGAGATAATTGTAGAAGGGCTAGGTCTGAGGTAGCTAGTTATCAAATAACTTTAGAGTCAATGGAAGCCAAAATAATAACTCGTGAAAATAATGAAATGGCTTAGGCACAAAAATATGAGCAACAAGATTATCAATTAAAATTGAGTGAATGGAAGTTAAGATGTAAGGTTTATGAAATTGAAAAGCTGGCTAAAGAAAGGGGTGAATTATTAGAAAAATTTGCTAGTTGGGAAGAATCTGGCCTTTCACATGTTAGTTTTGTTGAAAAACAAAAAGGAGCACACATTAAAACTGGCCTAGGTTTTGGTATGGATTTTAGCAATACAGAAGAGAACTCACCTAGTGATAAGGAACAAATTGATTCAGAGGAGATAACCACTAGTGATGATGAACTCATTAGTTCAGAAGAAAACACATCTAGTAATGAGGAATCAATTAGTCAAACACCTCCTGAATTTAAGAAAGACAAAGGTTATAATGCAGTTCCTCCACCCACTGGTAGTTTTCAACCACTTAGGAAAGATGTTTCTTGTTTTGGAGTAGAAAACTTAGAGTTTAGGAAAAAGCTTACTCGTCAATCTAATTCAGGTCCATCTAGTTCTGAGCCCCCAAAAGAAACAGTTGAGAAACCTAAGGATGAGAATGTTAAGAGTTCTGCAGTACCTTCATCTCAAAGTACTGCTAAGCATTCAGCAATACCTTCAAGAAAAACTTTTCAAAATACTGCTAACTCATTTTGGGATAGTTTTGGTCATTCACCAAAAAGACAGGATAGGTTTGGTCATAACTACGGGTCAAAATTTATGTTTTGCTTGTTATAGTCCTGATCATTTGATTATGGACTGTGACTTTCACTTAGAATATTTAAGCAAATTCCCAAAGACCACATCTACCAACCATAAGCCAAGGGAGAATAAACCAGTTTGGAATCATTCACATAGGGTAAACCATAGAAATTTCTCAAAAGATTATAAGTACCCTCACTAGAGAAGACCTTTTTCCAAACCACAAGTACCCTCAAGCAACACCTTTCAAGATACTGGTAAGACAAAGTTTTCTCAGCAGTACCTTCTCAAAGTACTGCTAGGTTTTCACCCAATCAAGGTACTGCTAGCACTTTTTGGAATGGAAGCCCTAGGAGATCCAATTATTATCAACCTAGAAGGCATTAAACCTCACATAGAGTACCTAGATCAAAGAAATCTACACAAAAAGTTAAAACCAACTAGGTTAAGAAAGAAAGTACTGATGGGGAACAAACAGTACTTTCAGCAAGTAAGGGTGAAAAAGAGAATTTTGTTGAAAAAGAAAAAGAAAATTTTGTTGAAAAAGAGAATTTTGTTGAAAAAGAAAAAGAAAATTTTGTTGAAAAAGAGAGTTTTGTTGAAAATCCAACACAAGTTTTGAAACAAAAGATATTACTGGATCTTTTTTTCAAAAACAGTGGAGATTACATACTCAAAGAATTTGAGTATGTCACTCCACAAGGGGAACACAAGTCAGTAATGACTTGGGTTCCTAAAAGAAACTAACTCTTTCATCTTTATGCTGGGCAACCCAAAAGAGGAGCTTAAAGATCATTTAATTGTTGATAGTGGTTGCACTAGAAGCATGACAGGAGACAAAAAGATTTTGTCAGATTTTAGATCATATTTTGGAGGAAGAGTTGCATTTGGGAATGATCCTAGTGGAGGTAGAATTACTGGAAAAGGAACTATCAAGGCAGGAAGTATAGACTTTGAGAATGTTCATTATGTGAAGGAGCTCAAGTTCAATCTTTTGTCAGTATCTCAGATCTGTGACAAGAAGCACCCTGTGTTATTCACTAACACAGAATGTCTTATTCTTTCCCCTAAGTTCAAGCTTATTGATGATAACTTGGTAACACTGAGAGTACCAAGAACCAATGATGTGTATAGTTTGGATTTGAAGACTCTTAAGTCTACTGAAAGAGCAACATGTTTAATAGCAAAGGCAACACTTGAAGAAGCACATCTATGGCATAGAAGATTCGGACATGTGAATTTCAAGAATATCAACAAGTTGGTTAAAGGCAATTTAGTTAGAGGTTTACCTTCCAAAACATATAAGAATGATCATTCATGTTTGGCGTTCAAGAAGGGTAAACAACACAAAGATTCATGCAAGAAGATTGAGGAAAGAACTATTAGAGAACCTTTAGAGTTGTTGCATATGGATCTGTTTGTGTTAGGAATTAGAAATTCCATAGTGAAGTATCGGTCACCCAAAATATTATCTAGCATAAGTTAGCTCGTAGACATTACGTTATTTACTAGTTATTTAGTTAGTTATTTAGTTTAGTGCAACACCATGGAGGACGAACGGGTCTTTACCCACTGTATGCCTGATCCACAGTCCGAAGGAGGACGTTTAGTATGTAACTATAAATACCCTCTACCTCCCAAGGTAGAGGATTGGACCCTTCATTCTAATCTAACCTTTTCTCTTTTGTTTACTTTCTCTCTCTAGAAAGGCTCCCATTCTACTTTCTCTCTCTAAAACCTCTAAACTATACGCCCCTTATTGTGATTGTGTATGTGTTTATGAAATCCAATATGTTACAAATGGTATCAAGAGCCATGTTTTGATCATCTCTATTACATATCCTTGGATTTCTAGTGGTTTTATATGGTTTTTGGGTTTGAAAAAGTTTAATGGTTTTTGTATCATTTAGATCATTTCTTCTGTCAAAGTTTGAATTTTGAGTGTACTTTTGTGTTTAGAAACATTGTAAGTTCTTGGGTTTTGATTTGGAAAGCTTGAATCACTGTGGTCGAGCTTGTTTTGAATTGAAAAGGGTTGTGTTTAAGTTTTTCTACCTAGCGACTTGACTCTCGAATAACATTTCTGCGTAGCGACTTGCTTCGTTAGTTGGTAGCGACTTGCAGTTGAAGTGGTAGCGATTTGAGCCCTAGCGACTTGTCTATTGAGACAAGGAGACAAATAGTACAAAGTAGTGGAGGTTCCACTTCAGCTAGCGACTTGATCGATGTAACGACTTGTCTTTACAATTTCTAGCGACTTGTCTCTGTTGTTACTAGCGAGTTGCTACTTAGCGACTTGGTGACTTAGTGACTTGTCAACTAGCTATTTGTCTTCATAGCGAGTTGTCTCTAGCGACTTGTGCATCTAGCGACTTGTAACTAGCGAGTTGTCTTCACAGAGGATTGTTAGAAGCGGTTTGACCATTTCAACAGTACGTTTTGCTGACTTTTCCTGACAAAACTTCAAACGGCTATAACTTTTGAACCGTAACTCCGTTTTTTAGTGTTCTACCCATCAAAACGACCGTGAGAACGAGGAGAATGGCACGCCGAATAAACTAACGGGTCAACCTTCGAGGCTTAAATCCGCTCCGAACAGAAGTTATTGAGGTTTTTATGCTTTTTGACCTTAATTTCTCTGTATAAACGTACATAAACCAATCTAAATCTCAACCAAACAACATCTCTGCTAATCCTACAAACAATCATAAGTCCTATCACACAATTGTCTATCATTGTGTATATCCATCAGTTATCTTAACACATTATATTGGCATTGCTTACCGGTTTTGTCTTGATTTTAGTTAAATCCTGCGAAAGATTCTATTTCTCGGTTTAAATCATAGACATGTAAAATCCCGTGTATACTACAACATCATGTCTTACTCTACTGACCCAGTGATTTCGGAAGTACTTAAATTGTATGATGCTGTGGACAACAATGATAATGTATGCTACACTGAACGGTTAAAGATGATTGAATCAATCAATGAGAATGTGTGTTAGCCTTAATAGTTTTTATTAGAAGTGATGGTCATTCACATTTAGGAACTTTGTAACGTGTGTTAGATATCATGATAGAATAGTCAACGGGCTCGTGGATTGGACTAAGCTAAATGGGTATTAGTTTAGTTAAGCTTGCCTTATATCCAATCCAACCCATGTCCAAGCCCACGAAAGCCCATGGAAAGCCTTTTCGGGCATCATGTTACTTGTACTATAAATACCCCTCAAAGTCTCATTTGAGGGGTGTGCTTGAGTGTGTGGTGTGTGTGTGTTTTTCATATGAAATATTGTTTCATCTTCTCTTCCTTTTCTCTCTAAACATAAGCCTAACATATCATCAAGTCACCACCATCTAATCTTCATCTTTCTTCTACGCATAGCGTAACTGTTTTGGTTTACGCATATAGTGTGTTTGTGTCTAAAGTTGTGATAAGGTATACGTGACAAAGGGGCTTTACAATTGGTATCAATCGCCTAACAATGGTTTAGGAGTGTTTGTGTTTGTTTTGAAGTCTTGGTACTGTACGCGTAAAGCTCACGGCATACATTTTTTCCACGCTTAAAGCTTTGATTTTTACACTTAAAAATTCAAGATTCTTGTGGTTTAAGGCTTATTTGGTGTTAAAGTTTCAGTTTTTTGCAAAAAGTTCGAAGCTTTACGTGTTTTTCTTCATTTTTAAACTCGTTTTTGGTTCGTTGTTCATTTCTACGCATAAGCATAAAAGGCATTTTGGGTGATTAAGGTCAATACTTTTGTGTTATTTGAGTGTTTTGGAAGTTGTTTGTGCATCAGAAATCGGTTGAATTACTGGAAATTTTTTATGCGTAAGTCAAAACCCTATTCTTACGCGTAATAAAGTAAAAACCCTTTTTCTACGCATAAGGTTCTACGCATAAGAGTTTTGTGCAGTTTCTTCGAGCTATAACGGTGACTCAGTGCTTCCCTCACTTGGATAAGTTTGTGGAACACTTCGACTTTTGGATATCTTTTACACTGTGATAGTGTAAAGGATCTTTGGGCTAAACCCTTGATTTACGCATAAGCTAAATCTTACGCGTATAATTTCTTACGCATAAGTATTTTCTTACGCCTAAGCTTGTCTTACGCATAAGTAAATCCTACACATAAGAATTCTACGTTTAAGTTTTTAGTCTAAGCATAATTCTATTGTTACGCGTAACTTGGGTATTACGCGTAAGTTCTCTCTACGCCTAAGCACAATCTCTACGCCTAAGCTTCCTACGCATAAAGATCCTACGCTTAAGTCTATTGCCTACGCCTAAGCACCATAGTCTACTCGTAACTTCTTGTGTCTACGCCTAAGCTCTTCAATTTAAAAAAAAAAAAAAAGAAAAAAAAAATTCTAGGGGAGTCTTGAGTCTACGTTTAAGTTTTTGGCGGGAAAACTTGAGTAAAATTTAAATTTTAGGGGAGTCTAAACGTTCAATTTTTACGCGAAATTCAAATTTTGGTATAACTTGAAAAATTTTGGTCAAAAATTCAAATTTTTGGGCCTAAATTCAAATTTTTTCGGTAAAATTTGGCGTCAAAATTGTCAAAACTCAAACTTTTCATACAACCTTAGAATTGATTTTTACTGTGAATTTCAAATTTTGGGAGAGAAAAATTTTACGCCTTCGAACAGGTTTACGAGTAAGATTCACTGAAAAACTTCAAACGACCATAAATACAACTCCTTTATCGTTGAATCGATCCTACATCAACTTTATCATTACATACCTTCATCAATGGCAACTATGCAAGATCGTTATACAACTGCTGTCACAACTGCTATTGCTGCATTCGCCAATAATGCATTAAACATCAGTGGTTACTCTACACCGAATAACAACAACCAATGGATTTCATCATATAATCCGCAGTCTGCTCAACCGAGTATGCATATGGGTCAAGGAGGACAAATGGTTGATGTTATTGAGAATCAGAATGGATTTGCTACGGGTATACAAATGGGGAATCATATGCAATATTCAGGGCAGTTTGATGGACATCAGAGGAGTCAGATTGTGAATCAGAATATGGGATATCAGAATATGGGAAATCAAAATGGGAATAACTGTTTTATGACTTCTGTTCAGAATGCTACTTCCGAACATCAAAGCCAAAATTCAGGTTATTTTGATTCAGAATCTAGTGTCAAACGACTGACGAAGTTTAAAAGGCTCAAGTACATGTTGATGTTAGCATAGAAAGAAGAATCGGGAATTGAATTGACTGATGCGGAATACGAATTCATGAATCCAGGACGGGCAGATAAATCAATCAATACTGCTAACTCCAGTCATACAATCAATCAGCAGGACACAACATCAAGTGGTACTTTTGACACACCTCCTGTCTACGATACAGATCCACTCAATGAGGCACCAAATTATAGTAATGTTGCTAATCAGTTTACTCATGAGAAGCCACAATCTGTGTCTCCCGAACCTTATTATGACCCATATGTGGGAGAGCAAGTTAATAGCAATGTTAACTCTGAAACTCCATATATGGATCATAATGACGGTCAAGGTGAACAGAATGGTGCTAATGATGAGGAAACATGTGCTTATTTTGAAACATTAATTAATAATTGTGGTATTGAAATCGAGAAAGTAAGAACGCTCAATCGCGAAGTTAAGGCCGCGAATGCTAAATTGACCGCTGAGCATGAGAGTTACAAGGAGAACGCAAAAGCTTTCGAATTTCATACAAACAAAGTATCAGAATTAGAAATTGGTTATCGAGATTCTGTTTTAAGAGAACAACAATTGCAACTCAAGTATGACACACTTGATGTGAATTTGAACTTGAAAATAAAATCTTTAAACAAGGAAATTTCTGATCTAAAAAACCAACTTTCTAAACAACAAGAAACTTATTCTGATATTGAAAAAGAGAAGAAGCAGTTAATTGCTGATTTTTCAAAACGAGAAGATTCTCTTCTTGATGAAATTCTTGATAAAAATCAGATGATCAAAAAGTTGGAAAACTTGCTTGTTAGAACGGGTCATTCAGCCAAATCAACTAATATGCTGATTAATCAAACAAATCCGTATTTTCATACAACACAAAAAATGGCTCTAGGCAACACCCCTCCTTGTTTCCTCAAGAAAGCTCAGAAAGAACAGAATGTGTTGAACAATGGAAAACCTTTACATGAACCCATAATTGTTCATGATTCTCTTGAAACATTAGAACTATCTGAGGAGAGTAGATAAAAAATGAAGCAAAAGAATTTTGAAATCAAGCCGATTGATTATAACAAATGGAACAAAATTAATGGAATTACTTTTGTTAATCAAAAAGAAAAGTCAAAGTTTTCCATCACACCAAGTGTTTCAAACAAAGTGTCAACACCAGTTTCAAAATCAGTTTCAAAACCAGTTGTAGTTTCCAAATCTCTTTCGAAAATCGAACAAATGTCTTCAAACAATCCTTTTAACACAAGTGATGCTAGAAGCATTTTAGATGACGTTAAAACTAGAATTGGGTATCTACAAGAGACTGTTAAAACTAAAACCAATATTACAACAAACATCTGGTTTAATAGTTTTGATAATGAAAATAAAAAGTTTTTTGAAACTCAAATTGCCCCTCAGCTGAATAAAATCAACTCGAGGGTAATTCATGTTGAACAAGCACTTTTGAAAGAAACCGCTGACTTTGTCAAGGACCATAAATCCCTGGTAAAGCAAGCTAATGACAGTGTTGAACACATCAAAGTTTTGGACAAACTAAATGATTCTCTCTTCGAAGATGTTATGACTACCGATATCATGTCCATTATTCTCCAAACATATTCTATTGAAGATCATGAAAGACTCCAGTCTGAGACCTCCGCAATTATTTCAAAATATGAAAAAGCTCTTGAAAAACTTGAAAAAGAAAATGTGTCCTATTTTAAACAACTTGATCGAAAATCTGAGGAATGCAAGTATGACAAAATGTCATATGAGCGTGCCTACAAGGACATGCAAGAGCAAAATGATCTTTTGAGGGCTCAGCTGGACAGACTAAAAGGAAAGGAAGTGGATACTAAGATTGCAAAACCATTGACTGATGAGAAGGAAAATGTTCCAAAACAGGTTTTCAAACCAAAAATGTCTATTTCTATACCTCCTCCAAAAGTCAATGAGAATAAAGATTTGTCAAAACCAGTCACTCCACCTGCCTTGCAAAAGCAAAATGAAAAGATTGCTGAAAAAGGAACAGCAGTTGCTGAAAAACCAAAAGTGATTACACCGGGCATTTATAAGACTAGTACACAGAATGTGACAAAAAATCTAGTTAAAGAATCTGTTGGTTCTAACGACATGGTCAACAATCACTATCTAGACGAAGCTAGGAAAAAGGCACAGACTCGAAAAGACGGAATTCTAGGTGAAAAATCTAGGATGATGAATTCTACGAGATTTCAAGGCACTGCTAGTAGTATTAAACCATTACCTAGGAACACTCTACACAAGACTAGGGATTGGCTTGCATCTAAGAGTAGTTGCGCAAAAGAAAATGCTATGCACGTAGGAAACAACACTACAAATTCTGAGTCTTTTTCGAACAAGAAACAATTTCCAAAAGACTGTAGTGACAAAGTTAAAGTTGCTGTTTTAAACAAGAATGTTGAATTTGTCTCTCCTACATGTAAAAAATGTGTCTTTTCAGCTAATCATGATGCATGTCTTTCAAAATATCTCAAGAAAATCAAATCACATGCTAAGGTTAAATCCACTAAGACACCAAACAGAAACAAACCCGTTGACAAAATGAACATAGAAACGAGACCTAATAGGTGGATCACTTCAGGACGTAGTTTTTCTAAAAATGAGTCTTCCGCTGTATCTGATAAGAAAACAACTCCTAGATCTTACCTTAGGTGGAAACCCACGGGAAACGTTTTCAACAATGTAGGTCTTAGATGGATTCCCACAGGAAAGATTTTTGATACTCGCACCAACAGAGATAATAGTGCCAATCATCAGGATAAAGAAGTAGAAACCACTACAACCGTTGATAGTGATCACCCTCGCCGTGAGGAAACATCTATTTCTAACACTGTTATTTGTGAAAATTCTTCTTCTATGGATGCAGGTTCTTGTAAAAGTGTTGAAGGTTCATACACCCCATGTGGTAAAGAAGAACTTTATGCCAATTTCGCATGTGGAAATCTTTTTCTAATTCCACTCTTAACTCCACTTTTACATGACAAGTCTTAATATCCTCTTTCTTCAAATCTTCTTTGTAAATATTTTTGTAAAACAAAATACAAAATTTGAAAAACCAACAAAAGCAAAATACAAAAATATAAAATATTTCAAAAAAAAATAAAAAAAAAATACAAAAACAATATAATATCAAAAATCCAAAAATATTCTTCTCACGACATGTCTCTCGTATAATTGATATTCTGTACGTTTCTAGAAATGTCATTCAACAAAGATACGGACATGTACAGATGCTTGAGCGAGAGTTCTTTAAATGTTTTCTAAAACATGTCGTTTCTCAAAAATTTCTTCAAAATAAATGGCTTTCGTATACTTCAGTACGAAACCCGGAATTCAATTTAATGGCTTCTGAACAAATCAGTTCAGGACCCGCGCTTCAAAGAAAGGAAAGTGCTTAACCAAAACAAAGGTGTTAAATGTTTTTCAAGCACTATTCCTAAAAACAATGGCTTGTAAGTATTTCCGCTTGCAACCCGATCTTTAAAGAAAGGAAAGTGCTACCCAAAATCGATTTTCATAAATATCGAGCACTTATCCTAAAACAAATGAAGATAATTCTTCATCAGTATCTTCAAAAGATTTTTCAAAATCTCTCACATTTGGTACCAAGATAACTCCCTCTAAACCCTTTATTGATTCTAAATTTTCTGTATGAAAAATATGCTTTCGTTAAGGGGGAGTATGAAACCAAAATTGTTCCAAAATTCATGCTGAATCAGTTTCTCTCCAAATGCTTTTCGAAAAACATATCTTTTAATCATTGTGTTTCAAAAACATCATGGACATGCAATTTTTGAGGGGGAGAAAACGTGATTAAAATGTGATCAAAAAGTTTAATGATCGTTGTTTGAATCTCAAAAGAGCTCGACTCAGACAGAACTAATGAATTGACGATAAATTAAAGTCAGTACTCGAAAAGACTTGTTCCTGGATGGGTAATAATTTAAAGCTGGTCTAACCAGTGATGTAAGCGTGTCTCAAATAGGACTTGTCTAAGTAGAATGTACCATTTCGAGAAACTTTCTTTGGACTTGACCAAGCCGGGTAATAATTTCAAGCTAGTTCTCTAGTGAGGTAAACGTGTCTCGAATCGGTCTTGTTCATTGAAAGTCGATCAATTCAAAAAGTGCGAACTCTAACCTCACTGTGTAGATTTCTGTCAAAACTTATAAGCACATGTGAAGGGGGAGTATTTCTGAAAATATAAAACTCTTAGAGTATTTCAAACATGTTTTCAATCATAAACACTCTGAGAGACTTTCAAGAAAAATGGTTTTATGGCAACAATAGGACAGTCATGGAGTTATAAGGTGACTAAGTTTAGGAATAAACGTCCTATGATCCGCCAGAGCCGGAGGGATCTACCCAAGGACAATACCCATAGTTAGTATTAGAAGTCCTTAGGTATGATTATAAAAAAGAGAAAATGAGAATCGGAGAAAGAAGGGGTTCAAGAATTAAAAAGAAATGTAATGAAAGGGTGAAAAGAAATAGCCCTCCATAATCAACCTTAGGGCAGAAACCGGGTTCAATTCATATGCTACTGGTTGTCACTAGATGACACTGGTATTGAAGACAAAGACGTCATGCTACTGGTTGTCACTAGATGACACTGGTATTGAGTCACTGCACTAAACCTTCTAGCCACTCAATTCCTCTCAAAAGGGATTTGTTTCATTCTCACTGGGAACCCTACATAATTTATCGACTTTCTCTTAAGAGATCATTGGTATTGAAGAAGGAGACCCTCTCCCTAGTCTCCGCTCAAGAAAACCGAAAGATCTCATAGGAACACATGACATGACATCGCTTGTTGTTCATCAATAAGGACACAAGTGATATATTCTAGAGTCCTATGCAGATCTTAGCAATCTGCCAGAACATTAATGAGAAGTTTCACATTTGTGATCTTCAATGATTGAATGGAAATTCCTGCCAGGGTCAACATCAAGCAGCCCTGACAGCAGGTCACTTTAGTAATTCTCCGTGGATTATGCTTAGTGTGTCTCAAACGGTCTACAGTCGTTAGGTGATGCTTCGGTGTACCTCAGCGATTCATCTGAACTGTAGGTGTACTTCGGTACATCGCGTTATCTCACTTGTGGGACTCCAGTTCAGGAACGGCCTTTGTGAGAATTAGAGACGTGTTTTCACACTATGCTATTAACACCCTCGAAATTCAAACTTGTAAGTGCCGGAATCCGCTTATTACTAACCTGTTTTTATGTTTTCTTCTTATGGAAGCTCCAGAGCGGATTGATCGTGCAGATTCTACACATGCTCATACCAACAACACATGAAAGTTCTCAACAAAATCAATGGCAACACATAGTTAAAGAAGATTCTTCGTCAATGTCAAACAATCTACAAAAGTTTAAAGACTCAAGAACTACATCATTGGTAACTAAAAGACACATAGTAGTATGCGCATGGTGGAGAATGACGTGGAGACACCTAACCATCGAAGTTGACAACTGCAGACAACCACATTAACTGATCACAAACCATGAAGGAACAAAGAATCAAGACTATTCTATATCTACACGCAAAGTTCAAGCTCAAGGAAAGTAAAGATCTTATCAAGTGGAGCATCTTTTGAATGACCACCCCTTAGGGGGAGATTGTTAGCCTTAATAGTTTTTATTAGAAGTGATGGTCATTCACATTTAGGAACTTTGTAACGTGTGTTAGATATCATGATAGAATAGTCAACGGGCTCGTAGATTGGACTAAGCTAAATGGGTATTATTTTCGTTAAGCTTGCCTTATATCCAATCCAACCCATGTCCAAGCCCACGAAAGCCCATGGAAAGCCTTTTAGGGCATCATGTTACTTGTACTATAAATACCCCTCAAAGTCTCATTTGAGGGGTGTGCTTGAGTGTGTGTTGTGTGTGTGTTTTTCATATGAAATATTGTTTCATCTTCTCTTCCTTTTCTCTCTAAACATACGCCTAACATATCATCAAGTCACCACCATATAATCTTCATATTTCTTCTACGCATAGCGTAACTGTTTTGGTTTACGCATATAGTGTGTTTGTGTCTAAAGTTGTGATAAGGTATACGTGATAAAGGGGCTTTACAATGTGAGATCTTCGTGTTATAAGTCTGAACAGAGTGAATTGCACCAGTTTGGGCCACCGAATGCCATGCTAAAGGAAAGTAACATTGAACCTTATCAACAACTTCACTCACACCTCTTGTTACTTACATCTACAACAATGGAACGAACATGGAATGCCCTTTTCCGTCAAGATTTATCCAAATTAACGGGAACATTACTATTGAACTTAGAACAATTGGAACAACAACTTGTCAAAGAAAAGGTTCAAGAAGATAGTTCTAGAGCTGCACTTCAGGTTATCCACAACCAATTTCAGCCGTTCATCAATGGGGAATATTCAGCAGACTTCGATCAACACCTAACTGGAATTTCTTTCGAGAAACATACTAGAATGGAAATTCATGAGTTCATTAATACATTTATCCAACTCATAAATAATGTGGAAAAGTACATTGAAGAAGCTGCACTAAAGAATGAAAACATGAATGAGTGTCAGGTGCAATCAAGAGATTGTTGTGTTGAGATAGGTGAAGCACCAGATGATGGATCAGTTGACATTGAATACAGGGGCTCAGATACAGATAAGCTTGAAACAGCCAGTAGTTCAGTGACTCTTGTTTCTCATGTTGTGGATACAGATATCAGACCAGAAATTGAGTAGGTCTCATGTAATGAGGTACCCTTTACTATTCAACCTAGTGCATCTGCTAAAGTACTTAAAGAAACTGATCATGATGCTGAACATGACTTTGATAAATGTTCTGTAACTGAGACTGAGTCTAAGATTAAGTGTTTCAAAACAAAAGATATGGTTGATAAAAAGGCTTTTGATGAACTTTCAAACAAATTCTCAAATCTTGAAAAACCTTGCATTTCACTTGAAATTGCGATACAAAGTAAAGAAGAAAGTTTTCAACTTAACAAACCATGTAAAAATCCGAAACTTCCTGAATTCCGTTAACTTTTTGAAATTAACACTTTGAAAGCTCAGCTTCAAGACAAAGACTCAACCATTTACAACCTGAAGAAACATATTTCTGTCTTGAATGTGAAAAGTAATTTAGTCATGAATACACAAGACATTGATGCTATTATAACAAGAAATAATGAACTGTCAATTTATGTGGCTAAATTACTAAAGGAAAATGAGTCATTGAGAAAGCATCACATAGAACTAAGTGACTCTATCAAATAAGTTAGAACTAAGTCAATGGAACAAACAAACTCTTTGATAACAAAAATTGATGAACTCAAAGCTCAACTTCAGGAAAAGAGTTTCGCCATTGTTGCCTTAAAGAATGAGCTTAGAAAAACTATAGGGAAAAGTGTGAACACTAAATTTACAAAACCATCAACCTTGGGGAAGCCAGTTTCTCATTCCATTAGAGACCGGTCTATTGTTAGGCAGCCTACTGCATTTATATCTAAAAGAACAAAATTTTCAAAAACACGGTTTGCCTCCCAAGTTGATGTGAAACAAGTTTTGTCAAAACCAGTCACTTCACCTTATTTACCTATGAATTCACATGATATGAATGCCTTGTTCAAGAACTATTATCTAGAAGAAGCTAGGAAAAAGGCACAGATTCGAAAAGACGGAATTTTAGGTGCAAGACCTAGGGTGATGCATTCCACGAGATTTCAAGGCACTGCTAGTAGTTTTAAACCATTACCTAGGAACACTTAACTAAAGACTAGGAATTGGATTGTATCTAAGAGTAGTTGAATTTCGAATAAAGCTATTCCCATAGCAGATCACTCTAAGAACTCTAGATCATTTTTTGAATCCAAACAAGATGTTTGGTCAAATTGTCTGAAATGCATCTTCAAGGCAAATCATGATAGTTGTTTTTCGAAATCCCTAAAGAAAGTAAATGCTCATACAAAGGTTCAACCTGTTAAGTATAGGATTTTCACTAAGTCATCTACTATGTATATGAAGCAAAACAAACCGAAAACTTCACCTAGATGGATACCAACTGCTAAATCTTTGGAAACTAGGAATAAGGATAAGTCTTCCACTATGCTTAAGAAGCCTAACAATCCTAGACCTTGCCATAAGTGGATACCGTCTGGTAGAATGTTTAAGGATGATGGACTTAAGTGGATTTCTACCGGAAAGATGTTTACAGATGGCAATCTCAATGTTGACCGTGAAACCCCAAAGGGTTTGGATACTGATGTCACTAAACAAAAATTATGCAATCAAGTTTGTAATATTAGTGCAGGTAGTCCTTACTCAGTTGCAGATACTTCGATCCTTCAATACATGGACTGGCTTAAAGTATGGATAACAAAAGGATTGATATCTCATAACTCACGGGTTCAAGTTAGTCAACATTGATATTCAATCGGCAATGACGTCTGTTCACATCAGTTCAGGCCTCGTACTTCATCATTATGGCGTCTGCAGATAACACTTCAGGCGCCGTTCCTCATAAAAAAGAAAGGTTTACGCTTCAGTGCGCTTTATCTTCAGAAGAAGAGAAATCTTCATGTTTATGACCATTCTCATCGACATTCTTCATCAACAAGCTTCGTGTTTCTTCCATGCTCATTCAGTCAACAAGTGGATCTACGTTCATTGGTGTATATTCTTATTCACTTGGCTAAATCAAAAATGGCAACTTCAAATGCAATTTTTGAGGGGGAGAAGAGTGAATTTACTACATGTTGATGGATGTTTGAATTTAATACATGTTGATGGATGTTGATGGCAACTTCATGTTTCTCTCCTCCAACGCCTAATGTTTCACTTACTAAGGATAAATGGGAGTTATTGTTTAGGATTCATTGTTTCAAGATATGTTTGATGAGTATTTCCAACCACTAGTGAATGTTGATCATCTAAGAAGTACAACTCAGACTACTCAAGAAGCCCAATCTCTAGTTATTCCTCAAGGTGTTGATAATGACTATCATAATATTGCAGTTGCACTCATGAATAATGATCCGCTCTTTGGTATTCCTTTGCCAAATCTTCACGGATTATTGTTCCTCTCAAACGTGCACGCTATAAATCAACCACATGAACTTCAAGAAAAATGACTACCTCATCTGCTCGAAGTTATTGGTGAATCTTCCAGATCAGTCTCTACATGTATACTTTTAGGAAGAATGCATTGATGTTGAGGAATCATTTGTTCCGGTTCATTCAGTGGGTCAATGTACATCCTATTGTATGTTTATTCACGTGTTGGGCATTTGAAACAAATTGATTACTTCAGAGTTAATCACTTATCACTAATTTGAGATTGAAGTTGACTTTCACAAAGGCGTGCTCTTATTTGATAACTTGCTCGGGCTTAAGAATTTGAGTTGAAGACTTGGTTTATCTAGTTACCAGCAGTTGGGGTGGATGGTTAAAGACTTGGTTAACTATCACTATTAGGAGTTACGTTGTTTTACTCAGTGTCACACGCATATGACGGTGTGGATAATCGCAAGAGGTGTTAATGTCTCATACTTTGTTTGAGTAGTGAGTACCTAGAGATTTGCTTGAAGCATAAATTCTATACACCGTTCTTCCAACATTAGTGCAAGCATAAGTCACAAATGTGGGGAATTCGACTTCAGTTTCAAGTTTGGTATATCGGGTTTTCTTCATCAATGGTCACTTCAAATTGTCTACATATGGGTTGATGAAGATAGTAAGAGAGAGTTTCTGTAGCAGTTTATTCTCACAGGATTCATTTGAGCAAATTGTTTGTTCTTCTCTATTTCATGAGTATTTGGCATGTATAATGTGTTGCTGATTTTGAGGTATCAAAACCAGCAAGGGGAAGGTTGTATTATTCCAACTATTTGGGGGAAGGATATATTATTCTAATCATTTGGGGGGAAGTGGTCTATGGATAATTTTGGTATGTGTTAACTCCGCTTTCAGTAGGAAGAAATATGAGAAGAATATTTGGAGCGTGAGATGATATTGCTTATCGACATCTTCTATATGGTTTATGGTAGTGCTTCAGGTTATTGCTTCATGTACACAATTTAATGATGATTCCGATGAGATCGCAACCATCAGGGGAGAGATATGTGTACATCAGGGACGCACAACATGTTCACATGATCGAGCTTAATCAGTTATTCCGGAGTTGATATCCGCAGAGAAGATCAGTGATTCAACCAGTTACTGTGATGTCGTTGTGTCTACTCTGGTTGGGTACTTGTGAACATTATGGGTAGATTGGTTATATGGAAGATAACTGGAATGTACCTGGTAAAATGAAGATGTTGATATATTGTTCCCCTGAATAGACAACTGGTCAATCTCGAAGAGTAATGTGTACATCGGGAACGCACAACAGGTTCATGTGATCGAACTTAATCAGTTATTCCGGATTTGATAACCACTGAGACGATCAATGTTTCAACTTGTTACTTCGTTGTTCTTGTGATTCTTCGGGGTGCTGAGCTTCATTCAATGAGACCGTTCTTATTCATTTCTACTTCTTGGGGAAATGATCTTTATAGTTTGTCGGTTTGGGGGGAAGCTACCAAAGTCTCACTTTCAGAAGGCTCAAGTTCTGACGACGATTCAAGAGCCTCGAAAGCTTTGGTGGTGAAACTTTAAGAGATGATGACTTCTATCTTCTACAAAGTGCTGAACGATTTCCTTATCTCTGTACTCATATCATCATCTTCTTAAACTATTTCTCTATCTTTGTAAATAATTTTCAAAAAGCAAAATACAAAAATATAAAACCAACAAAAACAAAATACAAAAATATAAAACCAACAAAAACAAAATAGAAAATTATAAAATCAACAAAAACCCATAAAAATCAGAAAATTTGAAAAAGACCAAAAATACTGTTTTTCTCAAGACATGTCTTCTGGTATCGATAACATCTACGGTCTTAGAAATGAAATTCAATAATCGCACGGGACTTTAGATGAAGTTCGAGCAGGAGGTGTAAATATTTCTTTCCAAAACATGTCAAAAATGATGGCTTGCAGTTATTTCAGACTGTAACCCGTGCTTAAACTATTGTTTGCTATTATTTCTGATAGCAACCCGTTCTTAAAGAAAGGAAAGTGCTGCGCTAAACCAATTTTCAAATATTTCGTGCACTTATCCTAAAAACAAATTGAGGAAAGTACGTCGAAGGACTGCTGTTCCTACACAAATGTTTTTTCTTCTATAAATTCTTCAGAAAAATATTTGTTTTAACAAAATGGTGGAAATTGAGCTGCTTAAAAATCAATCAGTATCGGTGTTTTCATAAATTTGCAAACTCAATCAATGACTTCATCGCTTTTAAAACTTTTCAGAAAATGAGTCATTGATTTAGGGGGAGAATGTTTTCAAATTTATATCATCTATCGGGCTTATCTTATTATCCTAAATTCTTAACTAAAAAATGATGTTAACCTACGTTGAAG
The DNA here is from genome assembly GCA_910596185.1 of Chrysanthemum makinoi. Taxonomy (NCBI): domain Eukaryota; kingdom Viridiplantae; phylum Streptophyta; class Magnoliopsida; order Asterales; family Asteraceae; genus Chrysanthemum; species Chrysanthemum makinoi. The sequence continues at coordinate 139,896,064 of OU343224.1, forward strand.
GACTAGGTGCCTAGGATAAGATTGTAAGGATTAGATAATTATAGTTTGACGAACACATATATCCCATGCCTTATATGAACTTATTGATATGTTTAATTGACTTTTAATAGTCGATTGTTGTTTGGGTGATGTCGAACACCATATATCTGTATGTATGTCTACTAGCGTATGCAGATATCATGGATTATAAGAATGTTCCCGATCCGGATCCCACAAATTCATATGATTGGATGCCGAAAGGAAAGGGCAACTATATCTTGGGTCGACAAATGAAGAAGCGGAGCTTAATTTGATTTCTATGGAGAGTTGGCATGAAATGCAACATAAGAGGTCTCACTGCATCAGCAGACGGTTTTCTTCCAGCCCTACAGCAACAACAGAAGCTTCTCAACCACCTAACGTATCTTTGTGCAGGACAATTGTGATGATACCATTTTTTAAACAATTTTTAGATAATATTGTTTTGAAAAATGGAAAAATATTTGTTTTGAAAATAAATTGGACTTAATTTTGAAAATCACCGGACTTCATTTTTATCAAAACCTAAGTCACTCAATTAACGACTACGGTTATCGATTGAGGGGGAGAGTGATTTAAAATAAAATATTTTCAAACGATATTTCTTCATAAAAGGTCCGTTTGTACAATAATAAGTGGTGATCTAAAGATTTAATGTTATGTCATGGTATGATTTTCTTTAAAACTCAAATATCTTTCAAAATGAAATTTTTTTATGTTCTTGTTTGATTGTGAAATTGTTTTATTTTACTTAAAGATCTCTTAAAAACTATCATACCTGACACTAACAATCTTTAATATCTTTAATTGGTCTATATCACTCATTTTTCAAAATTAAATCTTGCCACGTCTTTCCCCAAAATTTTTCCAAGTGATTTAAATCAATCGAGATCCAAAATCTCAATTGGTTTGAAATTTTTGATCGGGGGAGAGTTCGTGATTTAAATCTCAAATCGGTTTTAAAAGGGTGATTGTTTCTAAAGAACTCCTTCCTTCATGTGCCAAACGATTTTGAAATACATAATGCACATGATTGTGGAGGAGTATTTAACCATAAACCAGAAGAGCTTTTAAATCAGGCACATATTCTCCCATGTTTTCTAAACCTTATTAAATCACTTGAGATCCAAAATCTCAAAGGGTTTGATATTTTTTATCTGAGGAGAATTTGTGATTTAATAATGAAATTTGATAAAAGGTGATCAGTTTGACTCAAAGTGCAAATTCTCTCTAATATGTGCCAAACTCTTTCGTATATCGAAGCACATATTGAGGTTATACCAGAAAAGCCAGTGGTTATACCTAGAAGACCTTAGAGTATTGCTAAAGAAAGGAATGCAATGATGGCTTATCTGATGGGTAGAGGATATACTGGATTACACAAGGTGAAGTATATAGAGATGAAAGATTTGTATGATGCTGTTAGAGAAGCTTATCAAAAGGAAGTGGCTGGTATTATTCCTTTTGATGATGAAAAACAGAATGAGGATGCAAGAAAAAGGAGTTTAAAGAGAAAAAGAACAACTGATGATGAACAGCCATCAAAGAAGATACAATTGAGAACAGATACAGTTGATGAGCTGAGGAATTATTTAAGAGTTTTTGATTTTGAGCATTCGAAGTCCAAAGATGTTGTAGTAAAGAAGTCTAAGATGTCTGCATTTGAAGTTGTAGAATCAAAAGAATGAGACTATCTTATGTTCCATAGAGAAGATGAAAGCTTTATAGTGTTTAATTTGTTGTGGGATATACTGCATATAATAGATAGAGAAGATCTGTTTCACTTGTATCAACTAGTGCAAGATTATTTTGAGTATATTCCATCAACTGGAGTTGGCTTAGTCTTGCTGGGAGATCTTATAACTATCTGGGAGACAGAAGAAACAAGAACTGATGCAATCTGGAACAACCAAGAAGTTTGGGAGATTACTAGCTGGAGATTCTTTGAAGATTCAGGAGTGGATGTTTTGGAGTTAGAAGATGGGACTATGATCCATATGTTAGCAGAAAGAAGATATCCACTGACAAGAGATCTTTTGATCAGAATGTTAGATCATTGTATGGAGGTTGAGCAAGAGAATGAAACAGCCCTTATGGTCATTGAATTATTTATCAAATGGACAACTATGGCTGATGATGATGTATAAATGCTGGTATGATTCTTAATTATATAAATTTTTGAAAAATCAGTACTTTATTCAAAGTACTGCTGGACAAACAGTACTTTATTCAAAGTACTGCTTGCAGCTTAAAACCAGTAAAAGTCTTTTAATGAAAATAAATAAGCAATTTTTGTAAAGTGCAAAATACTTTTTGAAGCACAAGATAACAGCAACAAATGGTTTTTGAGATGGTTTTACTTGGTAAAGGTGCTCTGCACTAAAACAACAAATGGTTATCAGTTCACCATGTTTAAATATTAGGACTGACTAATCCATGAGCAAACGGGTCTGGTAAAGATATCTCAAATCCATTGGATGGTTGACAACTTGCCAATAAGTTGTATGGTACTCAACTCACCATGTTCTCATAAATGAAGAGTTGGCTAGCCCACAAGAAAATGGCTTGTGGTAAAGGCTATGGAAAAACCATTTATATGGTAATTAGTTCACCATGGTAGTAAGAAATAAGTAGTACAAAAGGGTAAGACTTTTGGTAAAGACAAAACAAATCTGTTGATAGCTGATGATTTGCTAAAAATCATATGGTTATCAATGTACCATGGTTTTACACACTTAAACATTGGCTACTCTAGAGTTAATGGCTTTGGTAAAGAGACATCAAAATCCATTAAATTTTCAATGATTCACCTCTCACAGGAGTTAACACACCTAGAAGTGATGAGAATAGTCTGAAACTTTATGATTTGATGTACAATTCTCCATATGTTACTGAGAAGCTGAAAAGATGAAGGTTGCTGATAATGATTGCTGAAAAAGATTGCTTATAAAGACTACTTTGATGATGACAATACAAGCACAAAGAGTACCAGACAAATCTAAAGATAAAGAAACAATCTTTCCTTGAAGACAAAGATGTTGAAGTTAAAGGTACAAAGAAACGTGAAATCAAGGAAGTAGAATTCAAGTTAGGGGAGGATTGTTGGGATATAAAAGACAAAGTACTGAAGAAAGTCAAAGTGCTGAAGAAAGTCAAAGTACTGCTTAATGAAAGTCAAAGTACTGCTTGTGTCAAAGTACTACAAAGCTAAAGGACTGCTATGTTATATCATTTATGGAAAGCTATGTTATTCTAGAATATTCTTAGATTAGATTTAGTATTGCTTGTCATACAAGGATTGTAATTGTAAACCGACTAGGGTACTCCTTATTCTTATAAAAGGACCCCTAGATTGGCATTAGATATACGCAATATTAGAGAATATTAGAGATACGACTTACATGCAAGTTCGATATTAGAGTTATTTGGGTTGTTAGTGAATCTTTATAACAAGCAGGTTCAAAGTTTTAATATAATCGTTGAAGTTTAAAGTTATTCTTCTTAGCTTTATTGAAGTAGTTTCCGCATACTTAATAGCATAATATCAGTGTTTCATTGTTAGTAACTTACGATTTATCCAAGGTTATTAGTACCTGAAAAGTGGTTAGTAGGAAAAGAAGGAACAACAATAAGTTATTCATTACAATCTGAGTCTGAATCATCATCTGAGGAACCTGCAATGTTAGTTTGAGAAACTTGTGGTTATGTAGAAGGATTAGATTTATAACGAGTATAACCTAAGTGATCAGTTAAATAGTCAAGATCAAAGTACCATTCCTGACCAGCTCCCTGAACATTAGGTTTATCCTCCAGAAATCTCATATTCAATGTTTCTTCTATTCTCTTGGCATATATATTATACACCCTGTAAGCCTTACTATGAGCAGAGTATCCTACTACAAAACCCTCATCAGCTTTCCCTTCAAATTTTCCCAAATGATAACTGGTGTTTAAGATAGTCACATGACAACCCAAAGGCTTAAAGTAACTAATGGTAGGAATCTTCCCAGACAGAAGTTCATAAGGTGTCTTATTATGAGGATGAGTTATCAAAACCCTGTTCAAAACATAACAGGCAGTGCTGACTGCTTCAGTCCAGAACATGGTAGGTAACTTGGAATCAGCAAGCATAGATCTTGCTGCTTCAATAAGGGTTCTGTTCTTCCTTTCAGCAACTCCATTTTGTTGTGGAGTCCTGGCATTGCTGTAGTCCCTTTTTATCCCCTTAGTGCCACAAAGTTCAATTAATTTGGCATTCTTGAACTCTGTCCCATTGTCACACCTTATGGCTTTAACCTTTTTACTTAGCTGGTTCTCAACTAGGGCAATAAAGTTTTGAAGAACCTGAAATCTTTCATCCTTAGTTCCCAAAAAGAGTACCCAGCAAAACCTGTTGTAGTCATCAGTAACCACCAGACAATAATACTTGTGATAAATGCTTCTGATAGACGTAGGACCAAATAGATCAGTGTGCAGAAGCTGCAAAGGTTCTGAGATTGTGCTAACAGCAGTAATGGATTGGTAAGAGGCCTTGTGTTGCTTTCCCTTATTGCAGGCCACACAATTGTGCTCATTAGTGAAGACTTTGGAAGGAAGTCCATGAACTAGACTATGTTTTGCAAGCTTGTTGATAGTTTTGAAATTGACATGAGCCATCCTTCTATGCCATTTGTTAGATTCATCCAAGGATGCTTTTGCCACCAAACAAGCCAAATCTCCTTCAGGCTGGACATCATTAAGATTGAATGTATATAGATTATGCTTTCTAGGTACCTTTAGCACCACTTGACTTTCATCAGGTATCTGGAAGTTTTTAGAGAGCACAAGACATTCAGTATCAGTGAATAGAACTCTATTTTTCTTGTCACATACTTGAGACGCAGAAAATAGATTGAAGTTTCTAAGTTCTTCCACATAGTACACATTTTCAAATTCCATCTTGGAAGTTCTAATAGTTCCCTTCCCTGTTATCTTGCCATCTCCTCCTCCAAAAGTAACAGTACCTCCATGAAAAGAGACAAAATCGTGCAATCTTTCTCTGTTCCCTGTTATACTCCTAGAACATCCACTATCAACAATACCTAAATCTTTATTTGTATGAGGATCATCCTACAAGTTAAAAGAAATACAACAACATTAGTATACATGGAGACCCAAGTCATTATTGACTTGGGCCTGCCTTGTGGATCATAGATGAAAAACCTGTAGATTGATGAGATCCACCATTGTTCTTGGAATCCTTCATAACTTGTGGTTTGTTTTGTCTCCAAGAACAACCTAATGAGGTCTTAACAGCAGTATCCCACCTCGCCCCTATTTTATACAATTGGTCATTATTAACATGCCTATATCCATTATGAAAATAAGCACTAGTAGGTCTGATTAATGGCCTTGGAACATTTCTTCTCCAACATGATGAAGATGGTCTATCGGCAGAAACTGGGTTACCTGCAGGAACTGGTCTTCCAGCAGAAACTGGATTACCAGCAGGAACTGGTCTACTAACAGGAACTGGTTTACCAGCAGAAACTGGTCTACCAGTAGAATTAGTTCTGCCTGTCCTCACATATTTTCCAATAGGAATAAATGGAGGAATATTAGTTACATCATTCCATATTGGTCTTTGCCTCTGTTGGTTAGTACAAACACCCATTTGTTTCTCATAAAAATCACAATCTCTAATAAGATGAAATGTACTACCACAAACAAAACATGATCTCTTCTTAAAATGCTTGTTCATAACATGAGAAGTCTTATCATAAACGAACGTATTCAAATCACAACCAAAACCAGAATTGTTTTTTACAGATTCAAAAGAACAAGAATTTTTTTTAAAATAAGATGTCTTTGAAGAAGCTTCATCAACAGCAACTCTTGGGGCAGGGTCAACATGTAAAGGCTTTGGTGAGGCAGACATGGGAGTTGTAGACTCTTCCCTTGAATCACAATTGGAAAAGTCTTTAGACTGGGTCTCTGAAGTCCTATCAATGGAAGAACAACAGAAAAATCATTAGTTTCACTGCTAGTTTCAGATAAGTCATTAGAATTTTGGTCAATGTTCATGTGTGATTCATCCAAGTCTGAGTCTGGGTTGGGTGGCCTAACAATACCATTTATTGAAGAAGGAACAGAATGCATTTCACCTTGTTTTACAAATTTAACAGGTTTTCGATATTTTTCTTCCTCTTCATTAGTGACAAGGTCAAAAACAATATAGTCATTAGGGTCATATACCTCATCTGGACCAATATAGTCCTTGAAGCCCATCCCCATCATAGTTTTTACAGACATAGAATTTCTCCATAATTTGTCTAGATTCTTAGCTTGTTCTTGCTACTCTTTATGTCTAGCCATCTCTTATTCTAAATTATCCTTTAGATCCTCTTTTTCTACATTAACCTTTACATTTTCATTTTCAGCAAATTTTAACAAGTTAGTGGTGTTCTCCAAATCTCTTTCTAACACCCTAATTCTCTTTTCAAGGGGCAATTTATTTTGTTGGTACCAAACCTTTTGTTTTTCTAAAGTTTTAACAGTTTTCCTATAGGCTTGAACCTGAATAAAGTTTTCTTTATATTGGCCATCAATGTCATCAAATTCTCTTTTAAAAGCATCATATCTATCATTATAACCAAATATACAATTATGTACCTAAGATGTGATGCCCATTAGTGCAAATTCCTCAGCAGCATCTCCAGTCTCAGCAAGTAATCTAGTCTGAGGATTACTATCCTCCTTTTCATCAGTTTCATGATCAGTCCAATCAAGCAATGGATCTACAGACACCAAGGATTTAGGTTTAGGTTCTTCATTCTCCTTGAGCATGAATGCAAAATATCTTCTCCTATCACTTCCCTTCTTATCTGGACATTCTCTAGCAAAGTGACCCAGTTGATTGCATTCATAGCATCTACCCTTCTTTCTGTCAAACTTGGTTACCTCCCTTCCCTGATAATTGATCTTCCTGCCAGACTTCCTCTCAAACCTGTTGACTTTTACAGCAAGCATAGCCATTTGCCACTTTATGTCCAACTCCTCCAAGTCCCATTTATCCATCTGATCAAAATCCTCATAAGCCAACTTCTGTTGAGGATTAGTCTAAGCAACAAATGAGTAAATCACATCCTCTAGGACAGTATTAGACTTTGATTTTCTTGTAGAAGAGGTGTATGTTGTGGTTGCTGCTGATGATGTGGTAGGACTCTCAGCATATTTCATCTTGGTGTTAGCACTAGTAGCACTAACAAATGCTGAGTTTGCTGGAGTGAAAGAATAGGTGGAATGACCCTTGATATCAATTTCAAGAGTTCTAAGCTTATTGTACAAATCATCAAAGCTTAAATAATCAAGGCCACCCTTTGCCTTGAGAGTAAAAGCAACCTGCCTCCAAGAAGAAGGTAGAGCACACAAGAACTTGGTGTTGCATTCTTCATTGTCAGGTTTGGACTTCATCTGATTAAGCTGGCTCAAGATTTTTTGAAACCTGCATATCCCTTGTGTATACCTTATTCTTCAGAAATTTTGAACTCCTGAAAGTTCTGCTTGAGCATAGTCTTCCTCATCTTCTTGGACTCTTCGTTACCTCCAAACCTTGCCTTGATTGCTCTCCAGATCTCTCTTGCATCATCAAGATGATGGAAGTCACTCTTATGTTCATCTGGTAGTACTTGGAGCAAGGTAGTCCTATCCTTAGTTTCCCAGCGTATATGACAGAACCTGTACGGCGTATCCAATGTTAAAAAAATCAATGTAATATTATGGGCGTTTCAAGTTGGTATCAAAGCGTTGGTTTAAGGGATTTAATTATCCGCCGTTAGTAGGAGGGTGCTTAGACTTAAACGATAGCTCAGTATTGATCATAGAACATGTAGACTTTCTTATATGCTATATAGAATTGAATAGAACCATGTTTATATATGATTAGTAACCATGTTTTTCCCACGTTTAGTTAATCTTAGCATGTATAGAATTGTAATATCCTGTAGAACGCGTGTAGGAATGCCTTATTAGTACGATGCAGATGTAGCCACTAAGAGTATCATGTCAGAATTAGTTATAGTTTTCCTTACGATACTATGATTAGAAGCGTATTGATAATAGCATATTACCATGAGATGTCATGAACATGAACGTTATAGCATGATCAGTACAAAAATAGTTCAGTGGACTACCATGATAGTAGAATATGATATTAGATAGGTCGTTTTAGTTTTGTAACTTGGGTTAGATTATAATAGCAATGAGTTCATGGTTATATGATGTGATTATTATGACGCCTGATCAATGTAATAATATTTACATGATATGACATGAAGTTATTGCGATTATAAGATGTCCCGGGAAGCTTACTAGAATGGTTATGTGTTAAATGTTTATATGTTTAGCAAATTAGAACACTTTGAGAGTAGAAATGCATGATTAGATATGCCTTAGTAACAGGATTATAAAAGTAGTCAGAGTAGATCAGAAATCAGTGTAGTATAAGTATATTATGTCATGACCAATAGTGATATAGTCGTACAGTAATTGAAACATGATTAGAATGCATGAAGTTAAATGAAGTATTAGACCATGTTTAGTACCCAATATGTATTAAGAATTAGAAATCACGAGTAGAAATATTTAGGCAGTTAAATAGCAGAAATAAAACAAAAGGAGCTATGAATAAAATTAGAACTTCAGATCCAGAATGTCATGTTAATTGTGCAGAATGTCATAAATAGATATAGCATGTACAGTATGCTATGATTAGCAGCCATGTTATCGCATCAATATGCGATTAGAATCATAATGCATAAATAGAAATACAATGATAGCAAAATATTAATATGATAGCATAACAGATTAACATGAAAACAGAACATGATGTTAGACATGTTGTTTTAATTTTGCTTCGAGGTAGAATATGATAGCAATAAAGACATGTTTATGTGATGCAAGTATTATGACGCCTGGCCAACATGATAATAGTTACATCATATAACGTGAATTTATTGGGATCATATGATGTCTCGAGAAATTTCTAGAATTGTAAGAGCAGATGAGACTGAAGAAGAAGATTGACATGGCATGTATGTTAGGTATGAAAATTTCTGATGAGGATAGGAATAAATGGTCTGATGACTTGATTGTGTATTGGGAGGAATTGAAGGCGTCAAAGATTAAGGAGAGTAAAATTAATGAGCTAAAGGGGAGGATTTCAAAGTTGCAAAAGGATATTGTGTATGGGAATAGGAATGTGGCAATGATAGCTAAGGAAGAAGCTGAAAAGAAGAGTGTGGAGTTGATGCAGGGTAATAATATTACTAAGAACCAAGCATTTGTTAAGGTGTATGATGATATTTATAGAAATGAGCTGTCCAAGTGTGACAACTCGTAAATTCCTCGATGCGTCAAAATCCGAGAAACATCGATTAGAGTGATTGTTTTGATTAAACTAAGATACGACTCGTATTTTATATCGTTTTTATTGGAAATAATATTTTAAGAACATTGGCATAACTCTCGTGTCATGAATCATTTGTTTACTAGGTTAAACGAGCCCCAAACCTAATATATCACAAGTGTTGCAAAGTTACATCTAGGGTCCATGGGATAGTTTACATTTCCGCCCCTAGAGTTTCAAATGAGCAATTTTGGTCCCTCCTGGCTATATAAATACCCCACACCATACTTTTTCTCTGATTTCTTTCACTTTCTTTCTCTCACTACAAAACACACACACTAATACTCTCCTTTCTCTCTCTACATTTTCCGACCACCCACCTAGGGTTCCGGCGCCGTCAAAAATTTCGGTCAAAATTCCGGCGACCTCCTCTAACTACACCACCCATCCCATCTTGTAGATCGGGATCACGTGGTTCTATTTTCATAACACACTCGCCATGAAACCAACACACGCGCTCCAAATCTTGATTTCAAGATTTGGATGCCTAGGTTTTTCATGAAAAACGAGTAAATTGGATCCATGCTTGGTTGATACGAGTTGTACTCGTATAAAGACGCCACCACAAGCTCTCGTTTCTCTTTTTTTCTCACGGTAAACACAACCCTTTTTGTTATATTGTTATTTTCAGTTTTGGCCGATTGGTATTATTGTTGTCAATGTATCGTGGGATCAAAAGTAATGAAAACAAGTATTAAGTTTTGTAAAATTGAAATATGGATTAAAAACGAGATTAAACATTGTTTTAAGATGGATTCGTGTGGTATCAAACTCGTGTGGTTAGAACTGAATTGGAATGAGTATTGTTTGAGACTGAGTCGACCCAACTCGGTGTGTCGGGTCAACTCAGCCGAGTCAAGTTGGACTCGGGTCAGTCGTGGGTCGGGTATCATATATACTTTGTTTGGGTTCTTGTATGTCTTGCTTGTTTGATCACAGTTTCTGTTTGATAGCAAAGTAACCAAAGAGGGTGTTTTAGTCTCGCTAACGTGATAGAAAGAAAACACCGCGTAGGTGTTCGTCGGGTTGACTCACGGGCTCAATCCCAGTAATGGTATTGGGTGTGTTTGATTTGGTTAGCTATTGGGCCGAAGCCCAATGGTTAGGGTGCGTTTGTTTGGACTCAACGGGCTTAATAGCCTTATTGTTAAACATAGGGCCCATTTGGTTCAAGTAATAAAAAGTAATATATGTGATTTAGAAAATAAATGTGGTATGGGATAATTATATAAAATATGTTAATCACTTTGAAGCGCATATTAAATTGGCAAGTTGTATCGGGTCTCGATGGGAGAAATTAGTGATATAGCATGAGAAAATTTGGCTATGGGATAAATACATTGGACTCAATAATTATAATCTGTAAAACGTAAATTAAATACGTAACGAGTGAGTTAGCTATATTGATTACTAAGGAAACGTAAATAATATAAGTCAACGGATATACGAGTTAAATATATACTTGACGGCCTAATTACGTAATGAATTTTAACTATATAACGACGACGGGAAAAATCGTAACTTTTAACGGACACATGATATAATGATATCAGATATTAGTTACAAACATTATAACTTATAACATTTAATACGGTTTATACAAATAGAGTAACAATTGACATACAAGTTATTTTGGTTGTAAGATGTACTTTTAATAGCTATTTTGAATTAACCAAGTGCAATATATATATATATATATATATATTGAATTCGGAAATGAGTATTGGTTTTGCAATAAGCCTAAGTACTCCATTTCACATTTAAAATGATACTGAGATATATACGTATATATATTATTAACGGATATGGTTTTATTTGATTATAAACCTTTATTAAAGACGATAATAATTTGTATTTTATAGATAAAGGATAACTTTTCTAAACTCGTCGGAAAGATTATTTTGATAAAATAACCTAATAGAATCTTAAGGATTTGGGAACGTTGAATGATCAAGCATGTCATTGATGAAATACTTTGTGGTAAGACTTATATGAAGTATTTTATTATAAACATGTATAGATTACGAGTAACAAATGTGATACCTTTATTAATTAAGTAATAAATGGAAATTTATCTTTTATTGTTAACATGTACATTGGGATTATGGGGAAACAAGTTAATCTATTTATATTTAATAAATAACATGTCATCATTTTTTAGTCTTGGACTAGCTTGAGTATTGTCGGTATTTCTTGACTTGTTCAGTGTCTTTCTTTTTGGCGTGAGTTATGGTCAGTATGTCTCGATTATGTCGATGTCTTCTTTTCTTCCGCGTGAGTTGTACATCGCGTCTATGTTTCTTACCACCACACGAAACGTTAAAACTAAACTTTTGAGATATTAATTATATACTTTTGGGAACGATAACGGACTTTTGAAAGTAACGACATGAGTAATCCACGAAAACTACGACACAATACTTTTATCAACTTCTTTATCATATGAGCTGTATTTTGAGATTATCGTATACGCATTAGGTCGCGTCACTTCTATTCTATCGTACTTGTCATACATTCTTCTGGATGCCATAGAGATTAGCTTTAGATGCCAGTCGTGTCAATAGTGAATTGTGCATTGCTGTGGCTAAGGTGAGTTTCATAGCCCTATTTTTATCTACGTTTTTAACTAAATTGGGGTGAGAATCATGCTACTGTTTTTGGACCTTTAAAACTATTTGGAATTGCTTATGTGCTTGACTGTTTAGATAGATGTGTGGTAGTCGTTACCTAAGACTAGGGTAGCAATCCAAATTGCTATAACTGTTGCCTAGCTAAGAGTAGACTTCTACCTTGACCTAGTCCGTGGTTAGCAATTGTTCTAGACTTTACTACGACAGTGCTGGACTAGAGTCGCTGGGCCCGTTGTGATCACTGGATGCGTGATATGGATTGTGATTTCGAGTATGATACGGTTTGTGATTGATGTATATCTATCTTAAGTCTCGCATAGCAAATCAACTCCTACAGGTCCACTATGTTTTAACTGAACTTAAACCTATGAACTCACCAGCGTAAGCTATTAGAAGATGCTTGGCAAGGGGCATGGTCATAGGCGACTCTGATGAATGAACGAGACCGCTTTAATTACCTTTTGGGCCTATTTCCGCACTACTTTCATTAATGTAAACTTATGGGTTTCAATTAATGAATTTTAATTTAAAAAAATGGGATAAAAACCATTATTTGTACCTTATGTTGTGATACCAAGATTGTAGCACCCAAAGGTTAGTATGCTAGCTTCATTTTCTTTTCTTTGGATTTCAACAACTCTTCGCTTTGATTCGCCATAACAAATTTTCTTCGAACATAGCACATTGACTAATACATTCACACATTTGTTTTAATCATAAACTCATCCTTGAAATGGCTCACACAATCTTCTCATACCAGGTGACTAGCAACCAACCGTTTAGACATTGACAAGGGTTAGGCTAAGGTTTAAAGTGTAAAATCTTTTTGTATTTTCTGGATTTATCAAAAACAAAAAGGATGGCTCAGAGGGTGTAACTAGGGGTATCTAGCACTAAAGATGAACGCTACAAATGGGTCCATGTAGGTGGTTAACTAACCTATGTGGCTAGCTAATATATCATAATATGAAAAATGGAAGGCCATTTGGGTTAAATCCTAAGGTGCCTCTTTATCACACGAATACGATCTCACTGCGGTCTGGTAATGATTTACAAGTACAAGTTCTAGAATAAATAAAATCACCGGCACACTCATAGCAAAAGATTCAAGCATAAAATATGTATGCTTTATATAGAACATGCTCAAATCCTCACAGGGTAAGGGCTATAATTTGTGCTAGAAAATGTTATCGATCCTAGAATGGATTGGAATATTAATCGGAACACATCTTAAATTTTCATATATTACTAGTTTTACTAGTGGTTTAATCCATTTATTCTAATATATTATCCTAAAAGTGTGAAAATAACTTGAACATCTTGAAAAGTTCGGGGACATACATGAATTGTTCACCAGCTGCATCAATATCGCTCTAGATGAACTCAGCGGATGGTTTCCAAGAAACACTTTGTGGGATTCTTCCTGGAAAAGGTGCAACGAAGGTGATAGTTTCCAATTCTTTTTCAGGTGAAACTGTCTCAACTGATATTTCATTCATTTGATCCTTATCGTAGTATATTGTCAAACATCTTGAAGTTTCACCCTTAAAAGCTTAATTGATTAATCTTATCTCGTACTTGTACTTGGTGGATTTGCATCAAATTTTTCGTAATCATAATTTTGTACCAGTGGATGTTTTTCCTAGATTTCCTTGAGGGCAAGCAAAGTTTAAGTGTGGGGGAATTTGATAACGCTCAGATTGTACATGTTTTCAGTAGCGTTATGTGTGCTTTTGTATATGTTATTTGATTATATTTGTATGATTTTAGTACTTAATCGTATCAAAAGATGTTTGCCTAGTATTTATAACCAAGTGCAGGGAAACGGAAGGAAAAGTAAAAGAATGTTCAATAAAAGGAAGATTCACGTTTCAGTAAAGTATGTCAAGCACAAATCAGTATTTCAAGTACCATAGAAGACCAAGATGATTGAAGAACCAAGCTCTACAAATCAGAATAAAGTTCAAGGTCAATTTTCCGTCACTCGGGAAGACCAGCCGAATCGGTTGTAACCGCAACCAGATCGGCTGGATGATGGTCAAAAAGTACATGTGAAGTCGGACCAACCGATCGGTTTCCACCCGCAACCGATTCGGTTGGAGTAATGCTAGAAGACCAACCAGATCGGCTGGTCATATGACCGATCCGGTTGGAAGACCTGTTTCTGCCATTTCTTCCTAATTTAGCTTCCCATTGATAACATCAAATAGTCCTGAATATTTAGTGTCAATTTCCCCCGATAATACTCGTTATTTATATCATTTATATGGATTTACGCTTGTTTTCCATTTTTTTCCACTTTCAGGTAAATTACGAGCAATGGAGCTAAAGAGACGCGGAACTGGAAACATATCTAAAGATTTATCACAGTATGCTATTTTGAAGAAGTTACGGCGTAACTCATCTCTCACATTACGCCGTAACTATTGCGTGACTCAGTATACCAACTTATCAGAAGGTTATGGCGTAACTCCTCCCAAAGGTTACGACGTAACTACATTAGGTCAAATGAGGTTCCACGCCGCTGATACTTACGCCGTAACTACTGCATCTCTTACGACGTAACCGAGTTTATTGAAGACTACGACGTAACCACTCATTAGGTTACGCCGTAACCTGCAGATCTAGTGCATTTTACGAAGAAATAGAAGGTTACAGCGTAAATCCATTATTGGTTACGCCGTAACCCAGATCTGGCCTATAAATACCCCACGAATTCAAGCATTTCTAATCATACCATTCCACACACAACACTCTGAGAACGTGGGAAAAAGCTCAAGGCAGGTCTAGAGGAGCATAAGGAGCTGTTTCCAAGGGAGAAGTCACTCCATTACGATAAGCATTAGCGTTTTATATTTCTTTTACTTTCTATTCATGTATTTCGTACCTTTGAATATTGAATTGATTTGCATGATTAATATGAGCGGCTAAGAACCTTTTGGTGCTAGCCTAGTTATGATTCCTTAATTGTTTTGTTTGTGTTTACCTTTACTTCCGTACAATTATTTCTAAGTGTATGCATGCATAGTTCATTGGTAGCCACCCTTGGTTTGTTAGTTTTGAATGGCGGTAGAGGCCAATTGCCTAGGAGATATGACCAACTGACCCTAGGTGAGCGGACTGAGATGGGAAGGGTAAGATATGACCAACTGACGACCCTTTCTACTTGTGCGATTTGACCAACTGATCACCTATCGTTTGGATGAACTTAAGAATTGGGGGGTGTAGAGTCTAAGTTCCTAACGGTCGGGCACTCACTATTATGAATCTAGCATGTAGCGGTACTTAATGACTTGGCTTAGGGGACCAGGAACAACAAGACTTATGACGGTGCGCCTGATTTCTCCTGTGGTGGCATCTTTGCTGATAGGTTAGGGCGAATTGACCAAATGTTGTCCTCTCGACTTTGACCCCACCTGAAGTAATTGGAAGTAGGTAGACGTAGACATAACTAGCTAGGAGGATTAACTAGGTTAGCACCACTTTCCTCTATTGATTTCCCTTTACCATTTATTTGCTTTATTCGGCTTTAGTAGTTTAATTAATTAAATCCCTATCGAAACTATTATTCTGTGACAATTAGACTTAGTAATAATATGAAACACATAGCTCTTGGGATGACCTTGGCTTTACCGATTACTACACTACACACGATCAGGTACACTGCCCGTTAGTGCACTAGGGTAGACCATAGGTATTGCGAGACACTATAAATTTAAGACCTGGTCAGTAAAACCTGCATCAAGTTTTTGGCGCCGCTGCCGGGGAGTTATATTAGGATTGATATTAAGTCTTTAATTTCGTTTTAAACTTTTCTCACGATCATATTTCAAGTTTTCAGGTACCATGGAAGTTGTTAACATCGATGACCTCACTCTTGAGGAATACTTGGCGTTGACAAGAGAAGAACAAGGACCAGGGATTGTTAGGCCAGTGATCTGTGCAAAACTGTCAGGCTACCTCACACAAGCTAGCCACTTGTGAATGGCTAATCGTAAGAAGCTTAAAACTGCTTAAAACACAAATACAATGAAGAGCAGAGAATATAATGAATTCCCGGGTCGTTAAGTCCCACGGAGACTCAATGGTGTGTCAAAACTAATTCAGATGATAGAGTGATCACTAAGGATAGTGATCAGCAAAGGTTTTGGATGAGAAATTACACTACTGATTGATATGAATGGAATTGGATACAAAAATGGAAAGCAAAACAATCAGATAAGATAAACGTAAAACTTACGTTTAAAAACTACGTAAACATACAAAAAATAAAAAAGTAAAATCTAAGAAATAAAAGACCTAAAAATATAAAAATGACATTTTTGAAATCCTAAAAATAAAATAAAATTATTAGAAAAATAAAATAATTTTTACCACTATTTAATTAATTATTATTAATTAAAAACTATTTTAGCTATTTAATAAATACTCTAAAATAAAAGAAAATACAAAATAAGGCTAGAAAAATAAAAATATGATTCAGAAAAATCTAAAATATTATAAAACTAATTTTAAAATTAAAAATATATTTTTCACACTTTTTATCTAATTATTACTAATTAATTATTATTTAAAATACACTTAAATGCTAGAAAATATGAAATAAACCTAGAAAAATAAAATTTTAACTTGGAAAAATCTAAAATATGATAAAACTAATTTTAAAACTGAAAAGATATTTTTTATGCTTTTTAATTATTTATTACTAATTATTTAATACTTTTAACTATTAAAAATTCTAATAAATACTAAAAAGATAGAGAAAAATATGAAACTTTTTCTAAAAATAACTTAAGGTGACAGAAAACTAAGAAAAGTATAAAAACAAGATTTTCTTATTAATAAGCTAAAAAGAAAAATCAAAAAGCTAAAAACTATTAAATAAACACTATCACTGATTTTAAATTGAAGTTTTTCTGGTTTTTCTTTTTGAAAACTACTTAAATACTAAAAATATGAAACTTTAACAAACACAAAAATTTTACAAACTTAAAATAAGCTGTTTGAGAAGCTAAAATTCTCAACAGTTTTGATAATGAGCTTATAATGATGAAATAAGCTCAAACAAGGTCACAGATTGAAAACAAAAGTGGAATAAGCTAAAACAAGCTATAAGCTACTAATACTAAGCTAGAAAACACAAAGAGGCACACTGAAAAGCTAGAAAAAAGACAATAAGCACTTATTCAAATCCTAGCAACCAAACAGTCCTGCAGCCATGTTTAAGGACAAATTAAGCTAAGCAAATAAGCTCAAAAGCTCAAAACAAGCCTTGAGGTGTCAAGATGAGCTGGATGGCTTTCCAAAGAACTAAAGATGATAAGCTGGGGACAACTAGAGAGCTTATGGCAAGCTCATGAAGATGGGACCAGACCAATGCTCAACTTAAGCTGACTCAGTATCAGCTGAGTATTGGACAGAAACAAAAGCCACTAGCAGCCCTAGTAAACAAGCTAGAAATTGAAAGAGTAAACTTGGATCCTCAAGATGGCTAGGTTGGCTCTCCAAAGAACCCAGAAATCACAAGCTTTGACCCACTAATAAGCTCTGTGTGAGCTTATCAAAATTGGACCATTCACTGTGCACAGGGCATCCTTTTTAGACAAGGGTCCAAAAGAAATAGGAAAATAAGCAATTAATAAGCAGATTGAAAGAGAACTAGCATTTTTCTAATTTTGTTTAGCAACTAAACTTTGATAATCCAAAAGCTTATAAGCTGAATCTCACTAATAAACACACAGTGAAATTATCTTTTTTATTCAAAAACGACCAAGATGGAAATTTTGACTTTTCTAAAAACTAACTAAGTTTGACTTAAATGAGATTTAAACTGATCCTAAGCACTAATTATGTTATGTTAGGTTGAAATAAGACTTGTTTGATCAATGATAACAACTTGTAAACACAAAAACAAAATCAATGATCATGCAATCCCAACAGTGGACACACAAGTTTTGATCAAAAGAGATTTTGACTATTGATGAAACAAGGACATGTTTTCTTGACTTGCATGAGATATTTAGACCAAGTGTGATACAAGACAATAACTAGCAACCACTCAAACAACCTATAGCACAGTAAACACAAGGAATCCAAACACCCCTTTATCTTAACTGTTTTGAATATTTTCAAAGACTAACACAACTTAAGACCATGCAGATGATTTCAGACCTTATATAATCACTAATTAAGTCTAAATAAACATGAACCAACAGTGACAACAACATAAAACTAAGAATTAAGACTTAAGCTATTTTAACTGTTAAAATGAAATTTATATAAACTACAAATTTAAAAGATTAACCAACTGATTTTAAAGCTTAAATACACTTAAACATAACTAGTGAACAATAAAACACAAAAAATGACAATCACTAAACAATTAAAACAGTGAAATTCAAAAATTGAACAAAGGGCTTACAAATGGCTATCCAACTGAAATCCAAGAACTAGGAACCAAAAACACTCCTATAGGCTTACCACTAAGCCATTAACCCAAGGCCATCCATAATTCACCCTGCTCCAGCTGTGTACACCATTTCCATGAGATTTTTGATTTTTAAACTATTTAATTGGTATTTTTGGTGATTTTCTGTTTTTGCTCCTAAACTGTTTTTTAAGGTTTCTAAAAGCTTGAATAAGCTTTCCAGGAGCTTATGTGATCTATTTAAGTCCATACAAATACCTTATAACAACATTTGATTCACATGAGATTTTTGAAATATGAAACTGCATAAACTGATATTAAAACTTGGAACTTGAAATTGATACTTGTAAAAGGTTTATAATACAATAACAACTTGAAATACAAAGCTTGTAAACTAAAACGCACAATCTGAAATTTTAAATTAAGCTAAAAACGACATTAAAGAAAACTAAGTTATTCTAGATATCTCATACAATGCATCTCTCCCTTCTTTTATAGACTTTTTGGACTCCTTTGATATCTCTGAATCTATCCCACCAATTTCCAGCCATTGGATTGCACAAAATCATCAAAACCGTCCACTTGTAGATTTTGGCGCCAAAAGTCTCATAGCAGGTTTTTGACCATTAATGGATTTTGGGTGTTAGTGGAAGTGGAGGGGGGACAAGGTAAGGAGAGGGTGAGGTTAGGCAAGTGGTGTGTTTGAAAAAAGAGGAAAACCAGCTCTGGTTTTTGGTTTTACAGTGATATGTGAGGAGGATGAACGTGCTTGGTATTTTGGCGCGTGATTGACTTTTTTGACCGGTATTAGTATATTGGGGGGGGGTCAAAAATGGTTATGACAGGGGTCAAGAGGTGTTGTGAACTGGGGTTCAAGGGTCAAGGGTCATGCTTGGGTTGGGCTTGGATAATGCATTTGGGCCAGCTAGTACATGGATTGGATTTGGGCTTTGATATTTAAAATGGTGTCCGGTTTGGTTAAGTATACTCAAGGACCAAATTTGTAATTTATCCAAACTTCAAGGACAGAAATTGACACTTTTCCAAACTTATCACAAGGACCAAACTTGACAAACTTTGATAGTACAAGGACCCTTTTTGCATAAAATTCCATTTTAAAATATCCAGGGACTATTTTTGCAATTTTTCAAAGCTCAGGGACCTTATCTGCCATTTGACCAAAGAATCATTCAAGGACCAATTTTAACAACTTAGAATATTTCAGGGACCTTGAATGATAAAATTCCACATTTTTGAATTCCAAGGACTAGATTTGACAACTTTTTGAAACTTGGGGGACTAAAACTGCCAATTTTGCAAACTTGAATCATTTTTCATCGGATTTTGATATTTTTGCATTTAAAACACATAAAACACTGATTTGTGATATTTTCATCATTTTGATGCATTTTTGAGTGTTTTCGATGATTTTGAGTCTAGATTGTACAAAAATGATGAGTATTTAGACACTTATCAATCCCCACATCGAGATATTGCTAGTCTCTAGCAATGATTTAGATCTTTAATGGATTTTAAAAACTCTTTACCAAAAGCCATCACTTCGGGAGTAGCCAATTGTTTTGATTCAAGTAAGAACCTTGGTACAACGATAACCAAATGATTTTGAGCAAATCATAAGTTGTAAACGGATTTGATTTGTCTTTACCAGAAGCCGTTTGCTCTGGACTAGCCAACTCTTAGATAAATTATCGATATTATCTTTGGTGAGCTGATTACCAATTATGGTTTTTCCACTGCCTTTACCACAAGCCATAATCTTGCGGGCTAGCCAACTCTTCACTTTTTAAGATATGGTGAGTTGAATACCATACAATTTTGGGCAAATTGCAAGCCATAAATGGATTTGAGAAATCTTTACCAAGAGCCGTTTGCTCCTGGATTAGCCAATCCTTTTGTTTATTAGACAAGGCGGACTGATAACCAATTGAGTAAGTGTAGAACACTTACTCCAAAAAAAATTTTGGCCAAAAACGGGGGAATTGGGTGGATAATATATGATAAAATTCGTGAGAATTCCCCCCCACACTTAGAAATGAATATTGCCCTCAATATTCAAAGTACCGGCGGTTATGCCGAAACAAAGAACATAAAAGGGAAATACTACGGCCATTATAATTTTTTTTTTTTTTTTTTTTTTTTTTTAGAAAACTTATATATATATACAACATGTGGGGCAACTCCCCCACACTAGGGTGGTAGAACAGAGAAAGAAGACAGAAATATGGGTGAAAACCCATATGGTGTGTGCTATTTGTTTTTTATTCCCGAGTCATTAGCTTGACTCGATCCCCGCATTCATTGGTTCATGGGGAAGCAACGTGGAAAACCAATCTCGATCGGACTTTCGTTCACAATGTTAATAAACATATGAACATCAAAAAGTTCCACACCGACGAGACACAACCGCGGCATTGTTAATAGTAGAAACTATAAAGGATGATACCGGGGTCAAAGATGGTGTCCTCATTCCCGAAAGAGAAAAGGGAAAGAGCAACCACGCCATCCATGAAGAATGGAATAAAGATATGCATCACAATGCAAGTCCATTCCTCATCAGTAAGAAGCAAATCACCATTTTTGACATTTTTAAGCTTAAATTTGGAGCTTATATGGTGATTGTCAATAAGATGTCCGGGAGGGAGAGTAGGAAACGGTTCTTCAATCAATAGATTTTCAAGAAAAAGGATGTCTCCCTCCGAATCAAAGTAAGTATTGTCAATCCTTGTTGGAATCGACTCATCACTAAGAAAATCATCGACTTCCTTCCAAAATTTGTCATCTTCCTCATCCGGAGTGAGAGAAAAAATGGGAGAGTCGGAAATGGGACAAGAAACGAGTGGATGATCATTATATAGGAGATTTCTAGTTTCTCCAAGATCGGCTTCGAAATCAAAGAGATCATCGTCACTTTCATGAAAGTGAGTGATGTGAGTGAGATCATCGGTGAACTCCTCAAGAAGAGGATCAGACTGTGGGAGTGATGCCTCGACATACTCAATGTCTCCATAAGATTTACAATCATCGCTAAAATCGGAGAAAGTCTCAAAATGATCATTTGAACACTCAAGAGGGAAAGAAGAATCACACATATGATCAGAAATTCCCTGTGACTCTCTCGGGATTGGGACAAGGTCCTCAACACTCGAATTTATAAATTCGTCCGCTTCCTTTTTCAGAACAGGTCAAGAAGCTCATCCCCCATGTTTAGAGAGTGAGTGGGAATATCGGGTGTGATAACAACAGATTGAGGGAGTTTAGAAGGACTAGCATACATATGTTTTATACTTTCCATTTGTTCTTTTGCTAGTAATTCCATCATAGTCTTTTCTCCCTGATTTTTCATGGAATGAGTTTCAACTGATGAACTTGATGAACCGTTATAAAATTGTAGGATATCAAGGATATCTTCATCATCATCGTCATCGGGAATGAAACGGAATCGAGAGCTAGATCTGGCTGCTTTTTCTTTTGCAATTGATTCCTTAATAGATTTTTCAAAGGCAATTTGGGAATCTAATTTAGCAGATCCGCTCTTCGACTAACAAAACTTCCATGGATTTTTCATTTGGATTATCTTGGGAGTGTTTAGATTCCTTCAAATCTTTCACTAAATCCAAAAGATCAAGGAGAAGATTTTGAGGAAGTGGCTCAGGCTGGTACTGTAGAGGTTGGTCATGATACGAAGAGCCGTAATTTCTACAAGGAAATGGATTCCTTGTTTGACAATCCGAGCTAGAGTGAGGACCTCCACAATACTCACAACAATAAAACTGATGTGGCTGTAAGTGGTATGTGTTGTAGTCATAATTGTTATCGTGAACCCGCCATAGACAAGCGTGTTTCCCGATTGACAATCGAACTGGAATGTGAACCACCACGTACTCACAAAGAAAACTCTGAGTCTCACAAAGCGGTAGCTGATGGAATAAATCAGTTGTGTTATGGTAGGAATAGGGATCCGGTTATAGACAGACCGCTTTCTGATTCCACCATGCAACAACTGGGGCAATTGCCACCATTATAAGGACCACCACACCATTGACAACCAAGAGGGTGAGGATAAGACATAGAAAGAATCAAATGGTTTTAGAGGGTAAGAAATGAAGAATCAAAAGGGTAAGAGGGTAAAGAGGAATATTTTTGGTATTTTTGAAAAACATGATGTAAAAACAGAGAATGAGAATATTTTTGGTGTTTTTAACTCTTTAGGAAAAGTGCTAATGAACGTTTTGATTTTCTGATAACTTTACAAAAAAATTTTAACAAATGGTGGGATATGTGCAAGAATGGGTCTGAAAATGGCTTAACACACGCTAAAGCCTCCCCGACAGCGGCGCCAAAATTTGATCTGTGCTAAACTGTCAAGCTACCTCACACAAGCTAGCCACTTGTGAATGGCTAACCGTAAGAAGCTTAAAACTGCTTAAAACACAAATACAATGAAGATCAGAGAATATAATGAATTCTCGTCGTTAAGTCCCCGGAGACTCAATGGTGTGTCAAAACTAATTCAGATGATAGAGTGATCACTAAGGATAGTGATCAGCAAAGGTTTTGGATGAGAAATTACACTACTGATTGATATGAATGGAATTGGATACAAAAATGGAAAGCACAACAATCAGATAAGATAAACGTAAAACTTACGTTAAAAACTACGAAACGTACAAAAAATAAAAAAGTGAAATCTAAGAAATAAAAGACCTAAAAATATAAAAATGAAATTTTTGAAATCCTAAAAATAAAAGAAAATTATTAGAAAAATAAAATAATTTTTACCACTATTTAATTAATTATTATTAATTAAAAACTATTTTAGCTATTTAATAAATACTCTAAAATAAAAGAAAATACAAAATAAGGCTAGAAAAATAAAACTATGATTCAGAAAAATCTAAAATATTATAAAACTAATTTTAAAATTAAAAATATATTTTTCACACTTTTTATCTAATTATTACTAATTAATTATTATTTAAAATACACTTAAATGCTAGAAAATATGAAATAAACCTGGAAAAATAAAATTTTAACTTGGAAAAATCTAAAATATGATAAAACTAATTTTAAAACTGAAAAGATATTTTTTATGCTTTTTAATTATTTATTACTAATTATTTAATACTTTTAACTATTAAAAATTCTAATAAATACTAAAAAGATAGAGAAAAATATGAAACTTTTTCTAAAAATAACTTAAGGTGACAGAAAACTAAGAAAAGTATAAAAACAAGATTTTCTTATTAATAAGCTAAAAAGAAAAATCAAAAAGCTAAAAACTATTAAATAAACACTATCACTGATTTTAAATTGAAGTTTTTCTGGTTTTTCTTTTTGAAAACTACTTAAATACTAAAAATATGAAACTTTAACAAACACAAAAATTTTACAAACTTAAAATAAGCTGTTTGAGAAGCTAAAATTCTCAACAGTTTTGATAATGAGCTTATAATGATGAAATAAGCTCAAACAAAGTCACAGATTGAAAACAAAAGTGGAATAAGCTAAAACAAGCTATAAGCTACTAATACTAAGCTAGAAAACACAAAGAGGCACACTGAAAAGCTAGAAAAAAGACAATAAGCACTTATTCAAATCCTAGCAACCAAACAGTCCTGCAGCCATGTTTAAGGACAAATTAAGCTAAGCAAATAAGCTCAAAAGCTCAAAACAAGCCTTGAGGTGTCAAGATGAGCTGGATGGCTTTCCAAAGAACTAAAGATGATAAGCTGGGGACAACTAGAGAGCTTATGGCAAGCTCATGAAGATGGGACCAGACCAATGCTCAGCTTAAGCTGACTCAGTATCAGCTGAGTATTGGACAGAAACAAAAGCCACTAGCAGCCCTAGTAAACAAGCTAGAAATTGAAAGAGTAAACTTGGATCCTCAAGATGGCTAGGTTGGCTCTCCAAAGAACCCAGAAATCACAAGCTTTGACCCACTAATAAGCTCTGTGTGAGCTTATCAAAATTGGACCATTCACTGTGCACAGGGCATCCTTTTTAGACAAGGGTCCAAAAGAAATAGGAAAATAAGCACTTAATAAGCAGATTGAAAGAGAACTAGCATTTTTCTAATTTTGTTTAGGAACTAAACTTTGATAATCCAAAAGCTTATAAGCTGAATCTCACTAATAAACACACAGTGAAATTATCTTTTTTATTCAAAAACGACCAAGATGGAAATTTTGACTTTTCTAAAAACTAACTAAGTTTGACTTAAATGAGATTTAAACTGATCCTAAGCACTAATTATATTATGTTAGGTTTAAATAAGACTTGTTTGATCAATGATAACAACTTGTAAACACAAAAACAAAATCAATGATCATGCAATCCCAACAGTGGACACATAAGTTTTGATCAAAAGAGATTTTCACTATTGATGAAACAAGGACAGGTTTTCTTGACTTGCATGAGATATTTAGACCAAGTGTGATACAAGACAATAACTAGCAACCACTCAAACAACCTATAGCACAGTAAACACAAGGAATCCAAACACCCCTTTATCTTAACTGTTTTGAATATTTTCAAAGACTAACACAACTTAAGACCATGCAGATGATTTCAGACCTTATATAATCACTAATTAAGTCTAAATAAACATGAACCAACAGTGACAACAACATAAAACTAAGAATTAAGACTTAAGCTATTTTAACTGTTAAAATGAAATTTATATAAACTACAAATTTAAAAGATTAACCAACTGATTTTAAAGCTTAAATACACTTAAACATAACTAGTGAACAATAAAACATAAAAAATTACAATCACTAAACAATTAAAACAGTGAAATTCAAAAATTGAACAAAGGGCTTACAAATGGCTATCCAACTGAAATCCAAGAACTAGGAACCAAAAACACTCCTATAGGATTACCACTAAGCCATTAACCCAAGGCCATCCATAATTCACCCTGCTCCAGCTGTGTACACCATTTCCATGAGATTTTTTATTTTTAAACTATTTAATTGGTATTTTTGGTGATTTTCTGTTTTTGCTCCTAAACTGTTTTTTTAAGGTTTCTAAAAGCTTGAATAAGCTTTCCAGGAGCTTATGTGATCTATTTTAGTCCATACAAATACCTTATAACAACATTTGATTCACATGAGATTTTTGAAATATGAAACGCATAAACGATATTAAAACTTGAAACTTGAAATTGATACTTGTAAAAGGTTTATAATACAATAACAACTTGAAATACAAAGCTTGTAAACTAAAACATACACTGAAATTGAAAATTAAGCTAAAACAACATTAAAGAAACTAAGTTATTCTAGATATCTCATACAATGCATCTCTCCCTTCTTTTATAGACTTTTTGGACTCCTTTGATATCTCTGAATCTATCCCACCAATTTCCAGCCATTGGATTGCACAAAATCATCAAAACCGTCCACTTGTAGATTTTGGCGCCAAAGTCTCATAGCGGTTTTTGACCATTAATGGATTTTGGGTGTTAGTGGAAGTGGAGGGAGGGACAAGGTAGGAGAAGGGTGAGGTTAGGCAAGTGGTGTGTTTGAAAAAGAGGAAAACCGCTCGGTTTTGGTTTCAAATGATATGTGAGGAGGATGAGCAGTCTTTGTATTTTGGCGTGCGTGATTGACTTTTTGACCGTTATTAGTATATTGGGGGGTCAAAATGGTTATGACAGGGTCAAGAGGTGTTGTGAACGGGGTTCAGGGTCAAGGGTCATGCTTGGGTTGGGCTTGGATAATGCATTTGGGCCAGCTGGTACATGGATTGGATTTGGGCTTTGATATTTAAAATGGTGTCAGGTTTGTTAAGTATACTCAAGGACCAAATTTGTAATTTATCCAAACTTCAAGGACTGAAATTGACACTTTTCCAAACTTATCACAAGGACCAAACTTGACAAACTTTGATAGTACAAGGACCCTTTTAGCATAAAATTCCATTTTAAAATATCCGGGACTATTTTTGTAATTTTCAAAGCTCGGGGACCTTATGCGCCATTTGACCAAACAATCATTCAAGGACCAATTTTAACAACTTAGAATATTTCAGGGACCTTGAATGATAAAATTCCACATTTTTGAATTCGGGGACTAGATTTGACAACTTTTTGAAACTTGGGGACTAAAACGCCAATTTTGCAAACTTGAATCATTTTTCATCGATTTTGATATTTTGCATTTAAAACACATAAAACACTGATTTGTGATATTTTCATCATTTTGATGCATTTTTGAGTGTTTTCGGATGATTTTCGCGATCTAGATTACAAAAATGATGAGTATTTAGACACTCATCAGCCAGCTATAGCAGAAGATGCTCAATTCGAAATCAAACCTCAATTCCTTGAGGAATTACGTGCAAATCTCTTCTCTGGAAGCATAACCGATGATGCCCATGAACATGTAGACAATTTCGAATACATTTTCAGCGTATTCAAGATTCCCAGAGTCTCACACGATGCTATAATGTTACGAGTATTCCCTATTTCTCTTGCGGGAGCTGCAAAAAGATGGATTGATCGATTTTCTTGGGGCTGTCAACTTGGCCTATCTTAAAAAAGTGTTTCATTTAGAATCTTGTCCTCCATCAAAGACGGCTAAGCAATTGGAAGAAATTCATAACTTCAAACAAGAGGGTGATGAAACGTTATACCAAGCTTGGGAAGATATAGCAATTGTTATAAAATGCCCTACTCATGATCTCAACATCCAACAAAAGGTGAACGTTTTCTACAAGTGCGAACATTTCATCAAGACAAATGATTGATTCTCGAGGGCGATTCAGTATGGCGCCCACTCGGCTTTAGAAACTATTCAAAAATGGCGGACCACTCACAAATGGCACAATGGAGGAAGCAGCGAAGTAAGAATGATGATATGGAAGGCCTCGCAGCAATAAACAACAAATTAGAAAGCCTTGGAAGAGAAATGAAGAAGCTCAAGGAAAATGTGACACAAATGGCTTAGGACCCTGGTCTTTGTTGAGAGATTCAGGAAGATGATCTTCACCTAAGACTCTCTTCTTGCTACTGGGGGCTCCCACACATCAAAACCACAGGATTCTTAGCGGTCCAACTATCAGGATAACTTGAACGTTTTGAGTTTATCTTGAAGAGCCGATTTCTTTTAACTAGTTCGTGTTTTGAATTTTCAAAGTGACACCTCAAGCTTAGCTTGTTTAAAAAGCGGTTCTTCCTACACTTGTTCAATTCAAAACTTAGCTTGTTGTATTTTGAAAAAAGTTTGATCTTTGCTCTTACTGAACTTAAGCTCAACATTAAGATAATTCATATAAGACCGCCAATCGAGTCATCATCCATAGAAAGTAAAATATTTACCTTCTTCATTGTGATGTTGACCCATTCTCCATTCTTGGCATGATTCTTTCCAACGGTAGCTTGTCTTCCTCTGAGAGGCCATGAGTGCCTGATATGCACCATTTCATCATCAAATGAGACGCTCTTCATCGGTCGAAGGTTTCACAACAAGACCTTTTTTACCACCGCTGATTTAACATTTTTTGTTGTTTGAGGGCGGCCTTAAGCAATGCAAGCTTAGCTTTGACTTTCCTATACTTTGCTTCAAAATCAACGGTTTGTTTTGATCAATTTTTTGAAAGTTTTGATGAGACCGATAGATTTTGGTTGAATTTGCTAAAGCGAGGACTGATTTGACCACGATGGTTTTATAAGAGGGTTCAGAAATTGTTTTGGAAAAACAGTCTTTTGCAAAATGACCTCTTTTGTGACACTTAAAGCATTCGGTGTCCTCATTTGCTTTAACATTTTAAAACCTTTGTTTCTTTTTATAAACCTTGAGATTTAGCAAGGAGTTCCCTTTCACGAAATTCAACGTTGGTCATTTAGGTACTCCTCACTTGATCTCTCATTAGGCTCATCATCATAATTTTCTTGGAAATCTTGAACCACATTGTTAGAGGTTAGCAAATTTGATGAAGTGGTAGTGGGGACTTCTTGACTTCCTGAGACTTCTAAGTCGGTATCGAATGTAATGAGTTTTCCTCATAGACAAATTTCCATAAATTTCGGAAGTTCAAGATTTTGGATATGGTTAGCATTCCTAAGTCCCTGAGAGAAAATTCAACCACTTCTCAGGGAGACTATTGACAAAACCAACATTGATTTCATGTTTGGACAACTTAACACCATCATTAGACAGTTCATTTAAAGAGTTTTGTACGGTGTAAGTTTGAGACGAGTTTACGAGTCCTTAGCCACGAAGGTGTTATACTCAAGTTTGGTCCATTATCTGTTTTCCTTGGTATCAGATGGGCCTTCATAGCTATGGACTAGGTCATCCCAGGTTTGTTTAGCTGTACTGCGACATAAGCTGACTCCATAATATCATCAGGAAGATATGATATAATGATACTTTTGAGTCTTTGGTCCTGGTTGACCACTCTTCTCTCATCCTGATTTCACTGAGCTTCAGGTTTAGGCAAACCTTCAGCAGTCTTTGGGATAAATGGACCTTCATTTATACACTTGATATAATAAGGTTCCATTTTATGATTACCGACCAAATTTTCACAACAACAAGTTACCTTAAATTGTAACAAACATATTTCTTTAACAGAAAACTCTTTAAACTTACCCATTTTATCCACCCACACAGTCCTGTCCTCACTATCAGAATCTAAATTTGGCACTGGGACATCAGTAACTTCCCTAAACCTATCCTCCCACTCAATTGGCCACATCCATTCATTGTTTGGAACCATATCAAAAACTTTAACTTTAAGACACATATTAGCTTGTTCAAGAACTCTGTGACTAATTAACCTACTTAATTGACCATTTGGGTGCCATTTTTCAAACCATATATTGCATTCCTTACCATCTCCAAGTTTAACCTGAACAAAGTTTTTAATCTTGTCCCTTAAGTCCAATAACTGTTTCCAACACCAAGAATAACCCCTATTCAGCTCAACATCCCACATACTTTTACCCTTCAACCAATAAATAGTAACCCATTTAACATAAATAGATTCCTTTCTACTCACTATATTCCAGATATGTTTCGCCATAAGAGCCTCATTCCACAACTTAACAAACTTTAATCCTAACCCCCCTATTCCTTTGGTTTACAAACCTCCTTCCAAGAGACACTAGCCATACCCCTAATAGAATTACCCCTAATCCAAAGGAAATTTTTAAAATTTTCAAATACGGTAAAAATCCACTATAAAGGGTATATTGAACACCTTTACCCATTTACCGGATTTTTTAGAATATATACCATTAAACGTGAAAAACTCATTTAAAATGTTAATAAGTACTCATAGAATCACAATGCTACAAGAATATAGTAAAACTTTCAAATACGGTAAAAATCCGCTATAAAGGGTATATTGAACACCTTTACCCATTTACTGGATTTTTTAGAATATATACCATTAAACGTGAAAAACTCATTTAAAATGTTAATAAGTACTCAATGAATCACAATGTTACAAGATTATAGTAAAATTTTCAAATATGGTAAAAATCCGCTGTAAAGGGTATATTAAACACATTTACCCATTTACCGGAATTTTTAGAATATATACCATTAAACGTGAAAAACTTATTTAAAATGTTAATAAGTACTCATATAATCAAAATGTTACAAAAATATAGTAAAATTTTCAAATATGGTAAAAATCCGCTATAAAGGGTAAAGATGTTCAATATACCCTTTATTGCGGATTTTTACCGTATTTGAAATTTTTATTATATTCTTGTACCATTGTGATTCTATAAGTACTTATTAACATTTTAAATGAGTTTTTCACGTTTAATGGTATATATTCTAAAAAATCCGGTAAATGGGTAAAGTGTTCAATATACCCTATAGATTTTTAAATATTAAAAATTTTAAAAATTTCCTTTGGACTAGGGGTAATTCAGATAGAGGTAAATGGGTAAAGGTTAAGTCACTTGTGTCAAGTTCTTGTAGTTATGGGTCAAGAAATTAGAAATGATGCTTGGCGTAAAGTCAATTACTTGTTTTGAAGGTTAAATTGTAGAGATAATTAATGGTAATTGTTCTTATAAGTGTTGCAAAGTTATCTACTGGTCTTGTGACTGTTTTCTAAGTGATAAGTAGTTTCGTTGGGTCCAAGTGCAGGAAATCTGCACTAAATGTGTATGACTGGGCTCCAGACGGCGTCAAGCGGGGTGGCCCCGCGGTTAAAATAGTTCTGAGCCGTCAGGCTATGTATTGTCTCAGACGGCGTCGCACATAAAGAGCGACGGCGTCGTACATAGATCCTGACACCGATGGGTTGAAAATGTTCTGAGCTATCAGGCTCAATCGTTGGTTTTATTGACCTGACATTCCTTGATGGCGGACGGCGTCTGCCCGTCTAAATGAATTAATTGACCCTCCACTTCTATTGGTATTTTTTCACGAAAAGAAGACATGAGATAACAAATCCATTGTTTCATTAATATTTCAAATAGTGGGCCCGGGCTTACAACTTTCATCATACTATGCTCTCCAAAGAGCAACTCTTCTCAAAATCTCACTCAAAAGGTGTTGAATTGGAATCCCGTTCTAATTCTAACTAAGGATTCTTGTGGTTCCAGAGGATACAGCTACAGGAGAACCAGGAACGGAGAGCTTTCCCCCCTTTTCGTTCGATAAATTCCTACCTCTCTATCTATCTCTTAGATGTTTGGATTTTTCAAAACTCCATGGACATGCAGGAGAGAAATGTTATCCCCACTCGGACCAAGACAGAACTTTTACTTGTTCAAATAACAGAATTTGTAACTTGCTATCCTCTTATGCAAGATTTCACTGTTGGAAAATTTAGTGCACTTATGGGATTAGTTCACACCTTGTAATGGGTTAGGAGGTACGGAGTGTACACCCATAAGGTCCATGAACACCCTGACTCTAATAGTGGTTTGTATTGGTAGTGCTAGTAGAAAGTACTGCTGGTGAAATCTGCTTGAGGAAATGCTTGCTGGTGGAAAGTGCGCTTGTGATTTTCACGATAAGCAGTGTTTCCACGATAGGCATGTTTCCACGAAGTGGTGTATCCACGCTAGTGCTATGAAAGTACGATAAGCATTGCTTCTTGATAGGTCGTATTTCACGCAAGTGAAAGTACTTGCTAGTGGAAAGACTGCTTATGGAAAAACTCTTGCTAAATGGCAGTTAAACGCATTATGACCACGTTGAATTGGTCATGTAACCACTAACGGCTATAATGGGGATAATTATGAGGCTATTAATGGGCGATTAATACTCATAATTCCATTGGAATAACTCAAGAGTAACCTCCTATAAATAGGAGATCTGATAATGCATGAAGGACACATAGAAAACGAAAACACTTATTAGCGAAAGGGTTATAGAATTGTGCCTAATTCTCTAACAGCATTTGGTCTTATCCCAAGTAGATATTCGTGATACCCAGGCATTAGGGTCGAATAGTTTACTTTGGAAAGTGATCACACGATTCCAAGTGATATCCGGTAACCACCTAGTGGTATTGCTACTGTCATTGATTGTCTTAACCATGTTCTGAAAGATACCCACCAACAATAAAAGTAAACTATTTTGTGATAATCAATGGCAACTGCTGCAATGAAACACATGGCTTCAAACTTTGCTAAGCGGGACAAGTTTGAAGGGGTGGACTTTAGGAGGTGGCAGAAGAAGATGCACTTCTTCTGTTAAGTATGAGTGTGGTGTATGTGCTAACCACACCATTCCGATGATGGTGATGATGCTACTGTGGAGCGGATCAGGAGGAGGAGCAAATGGGAGAATGATGACTACATATGCAGAGGTCTTATTCGAATGGTATGTCGATTCTTTGTTTGATCTTTATCAGAACTTTGAATCTTCCAAAGAACTGTGGGATTCCTTGGATGCCAAATATATGGTTGAGGATGCATCAAGTAAGAAGTTCCTTGTTAGTAATTTCACAAATTACAAAATGACTGATTCAAGACCAGTTATGGAACAATACAATGAACTTCTTGGAATACTTGGAAGGTTTACACAACACAAAATGAACATGGATGAGGCTATCAAAGTCTCGTGTGTCATTGACAAACTCCTTCCTTCATGGAAAGATTTCAAGCATACCTTGAAACATATGAAGGAGGAGTTAACTCTTGTTGAGTTGGGATCATCGCACATTGAGGAATCTCTCAAGGTGCAAGATAATGACAAGCCAAAGAGTGGCAATGCTACTGGTGCATCTGTTGTCAATATGGTGGAGCATAACAACTCCACGAGGTACAATGACAACAAAGGCAAGCGCAAATATCATGATAACACAAGGGGCAGATCCAACAAAAGGCAACACCTACTTGTTGGAAATGTGGCAAAACAGTCACATTAAAAGGGACAAGGGTGTTAAAATTGGTGGTAAAACCAATGGATTAGGCACTAATGGTTCAGAGTGGTGGTTCAACCAACTCACGAAAGGTCGAAATATGTTTAATAAGTCTTTTCAGTTTATTATGTTACATATGTATCTGAATCTTTTATGCGAGGATGATGATGTTGCGTGGTGGGTTGACTCTGGTGCAACAGTTCGTAAAGATAGAAGCTAGTTTAAGACTTATGAGTCACTGAATGATGGTTCTATTCTTCACATGGGAAATGAGTCAACGACCTTGGTGCATGGTCGTGGTTGTGTAGATCTTAGGTTTAGTACTGGAAAGATTGTAACTTTGTTTAATGTTATTCATGTTCTGATATAAGGAAAAACTTGGTTTCAAGTAGTGTTTTGAATAATCATGGATATAAACAAGTTATTGAATCTGATAAATTTGTTCTTTCTAAATGTGGTTTTTTATTGGTTTTGGTTATTTATGTAATCAAATGTTCAGGGCTTAATATTACCACGACATTGTTATTTCACTTTTGTGACCACATATGATCGGACTAATTCTATCCTCAGGCATGCAAGACTTGGTCATGTACATTATAAAAGGTTGCAAGATATGTCTAAGAATGGGTTGATCCCAGCCTTTGACATGGACACTGAAAAGTGTAAAACTTGCATGTTGACCAAGATTACAAAAACCCTTCAGGGGTGTTATTAGTGAGACTAAGCTCCTGAGCTTGTACATTGACACTGTGTGATTGCATGCACCCTCCTTCTTTGGGGAAAAAGAAGTACTTTGTGACATTTATTGATGATGCTTCTAGATTTTGTTATGTCTATTTATTACATACCAAGGATGAAGCATTAGATAAATTCAAAGTGTTTAAAACTGAAGTTGAATTACAACTTGGGTCTTTGATCAAAAGATTAAGGACTGATAGGGAGGTGAGTACATGGATACTCGGTACTTTCAGTCTGTTGGTATTATCCATGAAACTACGCTCCTATACTCCTCAGCAAAATGGTATTTCGAAAGGAAAACAGTCTTTGAGATGGTTAATTCCATGTTGTCTTATTCAGGGTGAGTCAAGGGTTCTGGGTGAAGCTATGTTAATACTTGCTATTTATTAAATAGGGTTCTAACAAAAGGAATAAGGTTACCCCTTATGAACTCGACTAAAAGGAAACCTAACTGAACTATCTCAAGGTTTGGGGTTGTAGGGCTTTGTGTAAGACTCTGATCCAAAGCAAAAAACTTTGGGTGAAAGAGGCATTGAATGCATCTTTGTTGGATATGCTGAGCATTCCAAGGCTTTTAGATTCTATGTTATTGAACTTAATGAATATGTTTCAATTAAATCCATTATTGAATCAAGGGATGCAGACTTTGATGAGAATAGATTCTCATCAGTTCCTAGACCAAGTCGAGGATTCTAATGGCTCATGACACTGGTGTATCGGAGGTACGATGATGAACCATCGGTGGTGCGATGAGGTTGTGGTTCAACAACCCGAACCTCTCGGGGAGAAAAGCAAAAGGTCGGGACTCCAAAGTTATTTGGACCTGAGTTTCAACTATACTTAGTTGAAGGTACCAGGGATGAGGTCTCGGACCAATACTCCTATTGCTTCATTGTTGAGGATGATCCCAAGACATTTGAAGAAGCAATGAAGTCAGGATATTGCTTTCTGGAAAGAAGCAATCAATGATGAGATGGATTCCATCATGGGCAACACTTGGGTGTTGGTTGATCTACCTCCTGGTTGCAAACCTTTGGGTTGCAAATGGATTTTCAAAAGAAAAATGAAGGTAGATGGAACTATTGAAAAGTTCAAGGCTAGACTAGTCATTCAGGGCTTTAAACAAAAGTCAGGATAGACTATTTTGATACTTATGCCGTGGCTGTGTCGATACCATAAGACTCTGATTGCTATGGCATCTATTCACAATCTGGTTATTCATCAGATGGATGTGAAGACAACATTCTTGAATGGTGAATTGGAAGAGGAGGTTTATATGAACCAACCTCGGGGCTTCATCTTGCACGGCAATGAAAACAAGGTGTGTAAGCTGATTAAGTCTCTTTATGGACTTAAGCAGGCACCTAAGCAATGGCATCAAAATTTGATGAAGTGGTTTTGTCTAGTGGTTATGTTCTTAACCAGTCGACAAATGTATATAGCAAATTCGATGAATCTGGTAAAGGAGTCATCATTTGTCTATATGTTGATGACATGTTGATCTTCGACCGACCAAAATCAGGTTGACTTGACAAAGGAATTTTTGTCATCAAGGTTCTCCATGAAGGACATGGGGTGATGTTATCCTTGGTATAAGGATTAAACATGAAAGTAAAAGAATTTCTATCTCGCAGTCTCATTATATTGAGAAGGTGCTGAGGAAATTCAATTACTTTGATTGTACTCCATTGAGTACACCTATGGATACTTGTGAGAAGCTGATGCCTAATCATGGCAAGGTTGTATCTCAACTTGAGTACTCTAGGGTAATTGGATGCACGATGTATGCCATGACTTGTACAAGACATGATATTGGTTTTGATGGGAAAATTGAGTAGGTATACTAGTAATCCTAGTGCTCATCACGGCAAGCTTCAAAGGGTATCGAAGTATTTGAAGAGAACTATGGATTATAGTCTCATATCTGGTTACCCATCGGTGTTGGAAGGTTACAGCGATGCAAGTTGGATCATAACACGAAGACAATTCGTCTACCGATGGTGGGTATTCCTACTTGGTGGAGGTGCAATTTTTTGGGCATCCAAGAAGCAAACTTGCATCACTAGTTCAACAATGGAATCTGAATTTGTGGCTTTAGCAGTTCTGGTAAAGAAGAATGGTTTGAAAAACTTGCTCTTTGGGATTCCATTGTGGCCTAAACCTATAGCACCTATTTCTATCCGGTGTGATAGTGCGGCTACATTGGCTAAGGCTTATAGCCAGATGTACAATGGTAAGTCTAGACACTTAGGTGTCGGACATAGCATGATTCGTGAGCTTATCATGAATGGGGTGGTATCTATAGAGTTTGTTAGATCTCACAGAACTTAGCGATCACTTGACGAAGGTGCGGCTAGAGACTTGGTTATAAAGTCTGCTAAAGGGATGGGTTTAAGTCCAACTTAGTCCCTGAATGCTAGGACACCCAACTCCCTCCTGAGGAAACTTAGGAGCTGAGTTCAATGTGGAAAGCTGAACATTCAGTGGACTGGAGCACATGTTTTATTTACATCCCAAGGTTGTGCTCGAGAACCGCTGAAAGGAGGATGAAGTCTTCACTTCTTAATGGTTAATTTTCTTTGAAAAAGTGCTTAGCAGGAGCATGACTAAAGAGGAACCACCTATGTAAATGTTAAAGTTTTGCCGCTTCAGGAAGCTTTGGACTTTTAGCTTTTACAACATTTATGAATTTGGATATGGACACATGGCTTGTATAGTGTCGAGGAGTTGTTAAGTGTTTGAAAACTTGTGTGTATTTTATCTTGAGGTATTCAAGTGGGTTGAAGGGTTCAATTCTTAGAACACCATGATTCTCGAATATTTGAACGTGTAATTACTAAGATGGAAATTCAATCCTCGGGACATTTTCGTTTATGCACATGTTTTGCTTGATGTTTATTTTCATGCAAAGGAAGTGAACTAAATTTGGGAGGATTGTTGGAAAATTTAGTGCACTTGTGGGATTAGTTCACTTGTGTGGGTTAGGAGGTACGGAGTGTACACCCATAAGGTCCATGAACACCCGACTCTAATAGTGGTTTGTATTGGTAGTGCTAGTAGAGAAATGCTGGCTTGAAATCTTGCTGAGGAAAGTCTTGCTTGTGGAAAGTACGCTTGTGATTTTCATCGATAGCGGTGTTTCCACGATAGGCGATGTTTCTACTGAAGTGGTGTATCCACTGCTAGTGCTATGAAAGCGATAAGCGGTGCTTCCATCGATGGTCGTATTTCCACGCAAGTGAAAGTACTGCTAGTGGAAAGTAACTTATGGAAAGTACTACTAAATGGCGATTACAACGCATTATGACCACGTATAATTGGTCATGTAACCACTAACGGCTATAATGGGGATAATTATGAGGCTATTAATGGGCGATTAATACTCATAATTCCATTGGAATAGCTCAAGAGTAGCCTCCTATAAATAGGAGATCTAATAATGCATGAAGGACACACAAAAAATGAAAACACTTATTAGCGAAATGGTTATAGAATTGTGCCTAATTCTCTAACTGCATTTGGTCTTATCCCAAGTAGATATTCGTGATACCCAGGCATTAGGGTCGAATAGTTTACTTTGGAAAGTGATCACACGATTCCAAGTGATATCCGATAACCACCTAGTGGTATTGCTACTGTCATTGATTGTCTTAACCCTGTTCTGGGAGATACCCACCAACATTCACTACAATCAATTAGGAAATAAGATAGAAGGATTTCTAAACGATATTTTAGTACAGTATTTCATATAATATAAGTATCTTGTATAATACTCTTCCGTAGAACCAGAATGTTAGGTATCAAGGAAAATCCATTCTTGCTTCAAAAGGGACATTTCTTTTGATGAATAAATGGAAATATTACTTTGTCAATTTCTGGAAATATTATTTTTACCTGTGGTTGACCGAGAGTGGTTCGAATATATATCTAAAGAATTTCTTTTTTTATACTTCTTACTATTAGATAGTGTCCATAAATCTCATAATAGGTCCCCAAAGATTCATAGTGAATTTCGATCGAGTGCCATTTCACCCCTAACCACAACTCATCCGTTGATTCTTCAACATTAGTCAGTTCGGACCTCCACTTAGCTTCATCCTGGTCATGGATAGATCACCCATGGTCGGGTCCATAAGCAATGACAGTTGCCCTATGAAGACTCGCTTTCTCTATTCTCCATCTAAACTAAATTTTTTAGTACATATGTATATGCAGTGCCAATCCAACACAAACAACAAGTAAAAGAAGAAATAAATTATTTAGCACCTCTTTCCAATACTGATTGTAAGTACGTTGAAGGCGGTGCAAAGGAGGCTCAAGGGCTTGTTAAGGAAGGCGTAAGGTCATCATACGGAAAACGAAAGACCTTTTCCGGTCCCCCCTGAGCCGGGGGGTGCTTGTGGGAGAAATTAGGGAATATTCAAGTCCCTAAAAGGGCCAGTTATATCAGAGTCATTATGTTGGAGTTAAGTTGTATAGCTTCACATTTATTATGGCTTGGCCCTTTATGGCGATATTAAAGTACGTAATCCTTTCTTCTATATTTTTCGAGGTGAGAAGAGATATATTTTACATCCCAGGGGGGCTATATTTGGAGATACCATTGTTTCTGCGTTGCTGAAAAAAAATCATTTGTACTCATAACTCAAGTTCAATAATATAATAATAATAATTCTCAAATATGTTAAAGATTTTTCTTTAAGATTTTTTTTTATTGAGTGGTCTTTAACCCACCATTTTTGTCTCATCAACCAAGGAGAAAATATAGAATGAGCATGTGGTAATAATTCCATATTAATCCGAATCAATCCATACACTCCCATTTTTAATAAAATTCCGGCTAGAAGCATACAAGTACTGTAATGTGCCTCTCCAGTATCCGGTAACCATGTATGTAGGGTAGAATCGTAACAGGATTAAAAAAAGTGATAAAAAATCCAATATAGACATGTTGGTTAACTGTATTCTGAAACACGGAAAAAATCATTGGCTTATCAAATTATCTATCGAGCCGTGAAAAAGATTTAACAAAAGACAGAAACAAATCGACTATCTGTTTTACGTCAAGCAATACATGGAGTAACTTCGGGTATAGCAGTAAAAGCAAGACGTGTAGGTGGATCGACTCATCAAGTTCCCATTGAAATAGGATCCACACAAGGAAAAGCACTTGCCATTCGTTGGTTATTAGCGGCATCCCGAAAACGTCCGGTATAAATCGAAATATAGCTGCTACACCAAAACTAGGCGCAAAGAACCAACCAGACTCACCTAGTGGATAAATCAGGAATACAGAAACAAAAACGATTCCTTTACCCCCTTTTACCTTTTATGATAAATTGGCTAAACTAACAAAAAATAAAAATAAAAATGGCGTTGAAATCGATTTTTATTGACCAATCAAAATTGCCTCCCAGGATCTATAATTGCCTCAAAAGATCCAATATATATACGCTGTTGGACCTTTTGAATAACAGCCAAGATGATCTTATGAAAATGGAGCATTTTCACATAGAAGATGTCAAACAAATTTTAGGAATTCTAGAAAAAAATTTCGTAATTGATTTACTGAAAAATAAGTTTTAAATCCATAGTCTGTCTTACCTTGGCCAGTGAGACGATGGGGGATAAGCTTCATCGTCGAGAGGGAAACAACCCAAATCACCAGCTAAGGCCCCTAAATGACCGCTCAGTGATAAAGGAGGTAGGGGTGCAGAGACAACCATGAGTTTTCCTAGAAACATCCCATCAGAAATTACTTGTTTTTCGAGCCCCTGTTATAGGTTCTATCCATATATTTTCTGATCGAAAAGTCATACTTGATCCAGTTGCTTTTTTTTGGAATTGAGAGAATACCCCAAATGAATTTTACTTTAGTCCTTTTGTTTCCGAAGTAACTCGCATCAACTAGCACTAGTTTGATGTGAACCTTATTCACCGTCTATAAATATCCAAATTTTGATGCCTGATACCCCATAGATATTTCAAACTGTATAGGAACAATAATCAATTTTAGCTCAAATGGTTTGTAGTGGAACCCTACCCTCTCTGATTCGAGTTTTCCTTCTTCCGTGGTCCATACTAAAGATATTTAGTAAAAATGTAATGTGAGTTTTGTCGTTCTTGTTATTTAAAAAAAGTTTTAAAATTTTCGTTTTGGGGGCGTAACATCCAGTAGCTTTTTTGGAACGGATAACATCCTCAGAGAGCTTCGGAGGCATCTCTGAATTAGGGTTTTTTGGATTAGGATCTTGTTGATCCCAGTTGAGCAAATGATCTAATATAGAAACTGACTTAAACAAAGACTTATTAAGTATCACGCGGAATTTAATACTTATTCTTAAGAAGAAGAACAATGAACATTCAACACCTCAATATTATTATTAATACGAATACTCTAACTAAAGATAGGTTTTTACAACCTTGAAGTGTATCGACCTTAGATATAAAACATACGTATACC
Organism: Chrysanthemum makinoi; assembly: GCA_910596185.1. Classification (NCBI taxonomy): domain Eukaryota; kingdom Viridiplantae; phylum Streptophyta; class Magnoliopsida; order Asterales; family Asteraceae; genus Chrysanthemum; species Chrysanthemum makinoi. The sequence goes on from OU343224.1 coordinate 139,936,152, forward strand.
TAATCTAACCTAGGACCTCCTTTTATAGGCTAAGGAGTCCTTTTCATAATACAATACGTAACCAACAAGGTAAATATCTTTTCCATATTTATCTAATACAAAATATTAAACCGACTATATAAGACTAGCTGTGGTCACAATACATTATCCGTGGTTACACAATACTACTAGCCGCGGTTTGTGTTAAACAGTGGATCCATTCTGCTGTCCGTGGTTTCATCAACTCTGTCCGTGGTTCCAACACTTAGAATAATTCTTGATCCAAGGAACCAAAAACCCAACAATCCTCCCCTAAACTTGATACATTCAAATAGAATTCTTAAGTTTCCTTTAAGCTCAAAACATCTGAATTTAAGGATGTAGCCAAACACTTACTAGATTTAAGAATTTTCTCATACTTTAACAACAAATTGTAAGCTTAACCATCATAGGGCATCAACATCTTAATACCACCGTCTTCAAACTTTCAATAACAGCTTCATTCCCATCTTTATCAGATACTACAAACAAAGTTGCTTGATCTCCACTATCCACATCTTCTTCCATATGCACATCTACAGCCTTCCTGAATTCATGCCTTCTACTCCCCTGTTTGGGTACATTCTCCACATTCATAGCTAGAGAGGAGTCCACCTTCTTTTTCATCTTTCTCATAGTCCTCAAAAGCAAGAACCCAAGTCTTCTTACTTTCTCCAAAACAAACATCCTATGCTTTAGCCTCCGAATTTCTTTACCCTGAAACACAGCCAAATCTTGAAGACTTGAGATTGTATCATCTATTTTAGCACATTTAGCCATCAATTCATTAAAACATTCAAGAATATCCTCCCCACTTCGACCTGTGTTAACTGGTTCGAGAGGTGGTTCATTGGAAAATCATCATGTACCAGTTTAGGATCCGTCAATTCATGTTCGTGTTCCAAACTATCCTCATCACTTCGAGATGTGTTAACTGCTCGGAGAGATGAATCATTGGATAAAGTAAACACAGCACCAGACCGTGCCTGATCATCTATGCACCCTGATAGAGCCAATTGGCTAGGATTCTCCCAATGTTAAGTCCCAAGGAACTATCCACATTAGGAGTTGCCAAAGGTTGGGTCTTAATGATGTTTCCACTATCCCGACCAAGATCTGCATGAATCAGAGTAGAAGCCCTTCCAATCATGTCACCTCCACACCGTGTGACAACCACGAACAACACCACTAACCACCGCTGAGGTAGCTTGGTGCCCTTCTTTCTCCTAGGCCATACAATTGGTTTAACAGTGGTTTGGGTTTGACTAGAAATGGGTTGAGATTCACTAACAGTGGGAATAAGTGCACTATCAGTGGATTGAGGTGTACTAACAGTGGTACCCTTTTTTTTTTTTTTAATCACTAGCAGCTAAAAACATCACACGCTCCAATGTACAACTATCCTTCATACCTGCGAATCACAAACATAAACCAAACACAAAGAAGAGAATTAATGTTAGCAGTGGTTAGCAAAACATAGAAGTGGTTCCATATACTTAGCAGTGGTTAGCCAATGTGCTAAAGGCTAAGTAAATATGGCCAACTTCTGGTATTAATTCATTTTCAAAGTCAAAAGACCTCATTAACTCCTCAACCACTAAAACCTTCCCCTCATCTACTCACTAATACCATTTGCTCTGCCTATAAAAGAATCCCATGGCCCAAACAACATACACATCAATTAATCCAAACCTTAACTTCACAAAAATCACAATCAACAACAATCAGCATGTGGAATCAACCAGAAGTCATCGATCTAACATCCTCCTAATCATCATCATCAAGTGATGATTCTAACCCATGGCGTCTGTACCTTCCTCCACAAGAACCACGACCTAGAAAGTCCCCATTTTTTCCGTCATCTGAAGATGATAGTGTGGTGGATCCTAGTGATTCATCTAGGGGTTCAAATGATTCTACTGAGCGCCTAGAGCCAACCTTCAATAGATTGGTGAGAGAGGAAGCAGAGAGAGCACAACCTTCACCATCTCAACCCCAACCAAGGCCACGTGCCAGAAATCCACCACTCCCAAAGAACAGAGAGGTGGTGATTGGTCTTCTTGCTCCAGGATCTTGTTCTTCAACCCATGGAAGGAAGGGAAAGGGGCAAGATGCAGTGGTGAAGGGAAAGGGAAAAAGGAAGATGGAGTAGTTGCTTTATGGTGGAACGAGTAGATGGAACAACTAAAGATTTCTCATATCAGAAAAGCAGTCATCCTCGTTTTCATCAATCCATCTTTCCATTTGCATCTGTAGCTTCTTCTTAGTATAAGATATGTAGTACTCCAAGCTTTTGTAATAGATGATAGGAATGATCTTGTATGACATTTGAAGTTGATTTTCTGATGTACATTGTTTCTTTACTTAATGAACAACTTCTAATGTACTTCTTTTGCATCAATGATTAACTTTCATATATCTTCAAAATGGTTAGTGGGAACACAAAGCAACAAACAGTGGTTTGAACATAACTATCAGTGGTTAGAACCAAAAATAGCAATACTAAGATCACATAATAACAGTCCAATACTTATACAAACTTTTACAAAATAAGTTGAGATTTAGAGATTAATAATTCCAATACTAACAACAAGGTACTGAAACCTCCCCACATCAAAAGCTTTAGTGAGAAGATCAGCAACATTGAAATCAGTATGGATTTTTACCATTTGAATCAACCTTTTCTCATTACAATCTCTAATAAAATGATGCCTTATCTCAATATGGTTAGTACTAGAATGTAAACAGATTTTAATGATGCAAATTGTACTGTTATTATCAATGTAAATCTTAGTATGCATAAAGTTGTACCCAAAATCCAGCAATTTATTCTGAATCCAAAGAACTTGACCACAGCAACTAGCAGCAGCCACATATTCAGCTTCAGTTGTAGAATTTGCCACAATAGTTTGCTTTTTACACTGCCATGAAATTAGTCTGCTCCCCAAAAACTGACATCCTTCAGTTGTAGATTTCCTATCCAAACTAGCACCAGCATAATCGCTATCTGTATAGGCCACCAAATCAAAAGGAGAATCCTTAGAATACCAAAGGCCCAATTTAGGATGACCTTTAAGATATCTAAAGATTCTCTTCACAGCATTCATGTGTTAGATATTGGGTGTGACTTGAAATCTTGCACACACACATACTGAGAACATTATATCTGGCCTAGATGCAGTGAGATACATCAAAGATCCAATCATGGACCTGTACAACTTCAAATCAACTTTGGGACTTCCATCATCTGGTAGCAGTGGTTTCTGAGTCTCCATAGGTGTACTAGCACTCTTAACATCCTGAAACCCAAACTTCTTCAAAACATCTGCTACATACTTGTCTTGACTAATGAAGATACCATCAGTCCTTTGTTGAACCTGTAGCCCCAAAAAGAAAGTAAGTTCTCCCATAGAACTCATTTGAAACTTGTCATGCATAAGTTTCTCAAATTCTGTGCATAGCTCCTTATTAGTTGAGCCAAAGATGATGTCATCTACATAGACCTGTACCAATAAAATATCATCTTTGTGCTTCCTAATGAACAAAGTTTTATTAATAAACCCTCTTTTAAATCCATTGTCCATCAAATAAGTACGGACACTCATACCATGCCCTTGGAGCTTGATGCAACCCATACATAGCCTTCCTCACCCTATAAACCTTGTCGATGATCAGATCTTCAAAACTAGGAGGTTGACAAACATAAACCTCCTCATCAATTGTGCCATACAAAAATGCACTTTTAACATCCATCTGATACACAACAAAATTTTTGAATGAAGCATAAGCTAAAAATAATCTAATAGCCTCAATTCTTGCAACTGGAGCAAATACTTCATCATAGTCCAAACCTTCAGTTTGTGTGTATCCTTGAGCAACCAACCTTGATTTGTTCCTTACCACTATTCCTCTTTCATCCCTCTTGTTTCTGAACACCCATTTTGTCCCGATTGCCCTCTTAGCATTAGGAAGATCAACCAATGTCCAAACCTCTTGAAGTTTGAACTGAAGAAGCTCCTCTTGCATTGATTCTACCTATCCTTCTTCTGATAAAGCTTCTTCCACTCTCTTGGGCTCCTTTTGAGACAGAAAACAAGCAAACAGGCAATTTTTCATATCTTTATGACTATTTGTTTTGTGAAGTGATCTTGCAAAGAAACCTTGCTCAGGAAAGGGTTCCGTGTTCTTAACCTTGCTTCTTGTTTGAACTGGAGTATTCAAATTTCCAAGTATTTGTTCCTTAGGATGAATCTTGTGAATCCTTGTAGTAGTGATTGGACTTTCATGAATGACAGTTTCCAAGTTAGTCAAATCAGCATTTAAGAAATCATCCATGTCTTCATCATGAGTAGGAGTATCAATATCTATCAAAGAAGGTATATCAGGATCATGTGGATACTCCACTTCACCAAATAATGGCTTTGTAGTTGGTCCAAAGAAAGTACTATCACCAGTACTTGCAGCCAGGGTTTCACTAGTATTGGCAGTGATAGAAGTTGGCTTAGCAGTGCTTTCATTATTTCTATCCGTGCATTTGGTTGGCTTAGCAGTGTTTTCAGAATGCCTTTTCTTTCTTTCAATTTCTTCTACCGACACTGAGTCATCTTTCAATAACTCGTCCTTATCTTGATGATGATCAACTTTGCTTCCAGTATTCAATGCAGCATCATCAGTGGGACCTTGCTTATCAATGTTGGATGAGACAGAACCAGCTTTCCACCTTTCAACCAAATAGAACTCCTTTGGAGAATTAGCTTCCTTAGAATCTGTTTCAGCATCAGAATCCTTTTGTTTACCTGCATTAACATTAGTGGAAGTTCCTGCAATGATAGGCTCATAATTCATAGATTTGGTTAGCATATCAATGTTAAACAGCCAGTCTGGTCCTTTGGTCTCAACACTAGGAGTCTTTTCACAAAACTGAACATGAAAGTTTTCTTCAACATTCCTAGTCCTCCTATTGTATACTCTAAAGGCTTTACTATTAGAAGAATAGCCTAAAAAGTATCCATCATCAGCTTTTTCTTGAAACTTACCTAGGTAGTCTATGGTATTCAAGATAGTAACAGGATACCCAAAAGGTTTTAGGAATGCAATCATTGGCTTCCTATCATGTAACAGCTCATAGGGGGTCTTGTTATGAGGCTTCACTACCTTACTTCTATTCTGCACATAACAACATGCCTGCCTACAAAATTTCAAAAGGTAGTAGGTAACTTAGATTCTGACTACATTTTCATAGCAGCCTCAATTAGTGTCCTATTTTTCCTTTCAGCTACACGATTTTGTTGTGGTGTTCTAGCAACACTAAACTGTCTTTCTATACCCTTAACTACATAGAACTAATTCATCGCATCATTCTTAAACTCAGTTCCATTATCACATCTGATTACCTTGACTTTATGATTTACTAGATTTTCTATCTTAGTAATGAAACTCTTGAGGATCTCACTAGTCTCACTCTTAGCAGCCAAAAAGTATACCCAAGAAAATCTACTATAATCATCAGTGATAACTAGGCAATGCTGCTTATGGTTCAAACTTTTAACAAAGGTAGGTCCAAATAAGTCCATATGAAGAATAAACAGTGGTTGTGTGATGGTGTTAACAGTTTTGGTCTTACAAGAAGCTCTATGTTGTTTTCCTTTTTGACAAGCCACACACAGTTCCTTACACTCAAAAACCTTAGAAGGTAACCCTCTCACTAAGTTACCTTTTACTAGTTTAATGATTGTTTTGTAATTGAGGTGACCTAGCCTTCTATGCCATAACTTTGACTCATCTACTGATGCCTTAGCAAACAAACAAGTTAAGGACCTATTGGGAAGAACATCTTTAAGATCAAAACAATATATGTTTTCCTTCCTAGGTACCCTAAGTTAAGCTGTATATTCTCATCAGGCATCTTAAAATCAGGAGACAACACCACACACTCAGTTTCACCAAAAAGTACCTAGTTTTCTTATCACACATTTGAGAAACACTAAATAAATTATACTTAAGTCCCCTGTACAGATAGACCTTTTCAAAGTCTAAATTCCCTATTCTGATTGTGCCTCTGCCAAGTATCTTTCCTCCCTTTGGATCATTACCAAATGCCACATATCCTCCATCAAAAGCTTCAAAATCCTCCAGGTTGCTCCCATCCCAAGTCATGTGCCCAGAGCAACCACTGTCCATTGATGCACAGTTAACATGATGTAAAACCTTGGTCTTAGGCTTCCATTGCCAACTAGCTGAGGCCTTAACAACATAAAAATGGTTTCCAACCACTGTGTCAGTTATCACCTTTGGAATTTTTAAAACTTCTTTTGTATCAGTGGTGATATTTTGCTTAGCAGTGGTTTGATTTTGCTTAGCCGTGTTTACATTTTGCTTAGCAAAGGTTGGAACCCATCTGCAGCAGTGACTATTGATTTTGTATTCCATTCCTCATTAACACTGCTCTAGGAATCATATTATTGTTAGGATGAGGGTTTGTTTTCTTTGAAAAGTTTTGATGATTTACCCTCCTCCAATGATTCCAAACTTGTGGTCTGTTTTATAACAGTTTCTCTGTAAGTGCTCAAAACTACCACATGAAAAACAAGCCTTTTTAACATATTGAAACTCATCTCCTAATCTATTTGAAATCAGTCCATTGAAGTTTCTTTGATTTCCCCTAGGTATGTATCTTTTCATCTGTTCCCTAGGTACTTCCTTGTACTTTACTACTTTCTTAGCAATTTGAGCTCCAAATCTAGGCACAAGGTTGGCTTGTTCAGAATAATCTTTCTTAACTTTTTCTATCTTTTCAGGCTTAGTTGATTCAGATCTATCTTCCTCAGAATCTGATTCCCAATCTTCAATTGTGGGAGCATCAGATGACTTATCAGAACCTATCTTAGGTGATTCAATCTTGTTAGTCTCATCTACAAGTTTATTGAAACTAAATTCACTGCTAAATGACAGCTCTTTTGTAGGTGGTGCATGTTTCATAAGAGATGGTGGTGGCCTATCATTGTAACCAATACCAGTACCATCCTTGAATAATTTTTGACCTATTGGCTTATTTACTAGATCAGAAGCATAATATGTTTTAGCAACCCTAACAACATGTTTTTCTGTTTCTTTTAGGGCTTCTACTTTTACACTCTCTGCCTTTTCTAGTTTCTCTTTAAGCATCTTAATCTCTCTATCCTTAAGATCAATTTCACCACCTAGTATATTTATTTTATCAACATACTCAAACTCACATTTAATACAGTAATTAAGCTTTTCTTTAACACTTTCTAGACCAACTCTATAACCTAAGTTATCTAGAGACGCTCTTCTACTTCTTTCCTCAAACTCTCAGTGATAGCTTTTTGAGATTCTAAGTTATCTTGACATGATTTAAAAGAACAAGTAGAAGTTTTAGAATCATTAGATACCTCAGAATCTGAACCAGAAGATGAAACAACCAGAAGATGAAGCATAGGCCATAAGAGCAAAGTTATGCTCTTTTGAAGCTTCACTAGCAAGAAAAGCTGCATTGGGACCTTCTTCAATCTGATCACTCCAGTCATAGTCTCCAATACCATCTTGAGCAACCAATGCTGAAGAAGTAGCAGGCTCTTCAGTGGTCTTCTTGATGCCTTCAGTCCTCTTAGGAGCTCAACAATCCCTAGCAAAGTGACCCTTCTTCTTGCAGTTAAAGCACTCCATCTTGCTTTTGTCAAATCCAGCTCTCCTTTGACCATCATACTTAACTTGTCTTCCATTCCTCCTCAGAAACTTCCTTGCTTGGAGAGTCAACATTGCCATTTGCCATTGAAGATTAATTTCTTCAAGATCATCAGGATCAATTTGATCTAGATCTTGATTTAAAACAGTAACATTGGTAGTTAAATCAGCCAGAAAAGCACAGATTGCACCATCACTGACATTATCACTAACAGTGGTATTGTTTGCAATAGCAGTGGTTATTCCATAGGCAGCAGTGGATACATCTTGTGAGCTCTTATGATTAGTGGAAACAAAAGCAATGTTTTGGTTGGTTGAAGATGCACCAGCAATGTTGTTCTTAGACTCATACACCTTCAAGTTGTTGTAGAGATTGTCCAGAGTCATCTTTTCAAAGTCCTCCTTATTTCTCCACACAATTGTATGAACAACCCATTCAGGTGATAAACTTCTAATGAACTTCAAATTTATATCTTCTTGAATAACATTGTAATCCACCGACTTCAATCGGATGATAAGTTTTTGAAGCCTGTTATAAGTGCCATCAAGTTTCTCTCCACTAAGAGCAGTGAAGTTTTCAAGCTGATGCTTGAGCATATTCTTCCTTGATTTCTTTGTAGCGTCATTACCAGCAAACCTTGTTTCAAGAGCATCCAATAACTCTTTAGCAGACTCATATCTTTCAAAGTCCAAAGCATACTCATTAGGTATTCCCATAGAGAGAATACTATGAGCTTTAATCTCCAGTTTCCTTTTAGCCTTGTCAACTTCACTAACAATAGCTATCTCTTTACCATTATCACCCTTTTTAGGAAGAGTATCACCTTTTTCAACAACATCCCAGATTGCATAATCAATCATACGAATTTATTGCCTCATTCGCATTCTCCAGATTTGATACTCACCATGCTTGAGCATGGGCACCTTTAATGCAGTTATCATGTGAGTTTCGTCAGACATCTTAGCTTTCTTGAATAGAACTTAACAAAAATTCTTCTTGCTTACAGTTTCTAGATCACAAGCTCTGATACCACTTGTTGATCCCAGTTGAGCAAATGATCTAATATAGAAACTGACTTAAATAAAGACTTATTAAGTATCACGCGGAATTTAATACTTATTCTTAAGAAGAAGAACAATGAACATTCAACACCTCAATATTATTATTAATACGAATACTCTAACTAGTATTAGGGTTTTACAACCTTGAAGTGTATCGACCTTAGATATAAAACATACGTATATCTAATCTAACCTAGGACCTCCTTTTATAGGCTAAGGATTCCTTTTCATAATACAATACGTAACCTACAAGATAAATATCTTTTCCATATTTATCTAATAAAAAATATTAAACCGACTATATAAGAATAGCAGTGGTTACAATATATTATCCGTGGTTACACAATACTACTAGCCGCGGTTTGTCTTCAACAGTGGATCCATTCTTCTGTCCGTGGTTTCATCAACTCTGTCCTTAGGCGTAATCTGATGTGCTTATGCGTAAAATGAATTTTGGCGTAAACTTTCCCTTACTCGTAGGAAAAGCGGTTAAACATAACCTTAGGCGCAAACTAAAGACTTATGCGTGGAGTTTAGCGTAAAGATAGTTCTTAGGCAAGTGTTCATTGTAAGTATTTAGGTTAGGCGTAAGATTAGGTTTGAAACCAAAATCTTTCACCCTTGTCCAAGTGTGAGAGATATCCATAAGTCGAAGTGTTTTTCAAGCTTATCCAAGCAAGAGAAACATTGAGTTACCAACAGCTTCGAAGAATTTGGTGATGATTCCTTAGGCGTAAACTGATTATACGTAAACTCTGAATTTAGGTGTAAACGTTAGGCATAAGAATAGGCCTATGGGTTTCTACATAAGCCTAGCACTTAATAACAAACATAAAAGCCATAATTATACAACCTATTATATATAAGTGACTAACACTTGAAATACTAGTTAGGAATGATTCCAACAATTAAATAGAATCGTATAATTTTCATATTGGTTGTGTGGAATCTCATGTAACTTGCTGATTTAATTAATACAACTTCACCATTTCAGGAAAAAAAAAACTTTAGGACTGTTTTTGTAATTGCATGTAATGACAGGGACCACTATTGCAACTTTTCAGAGACTACTTTTGCAACGTGAGTAAAGAAAAAGTAGAAAATGTGATGATTTTAGGCACTTTAACTTTATAACTTTCTTTTTTGAAGTTTTATTAATGGAATCGTATAAAGTTCGTATTTTTTAATAAACAATGATTTTTCATAAAAGAAAACATGAACTTTATTAAATGGAATAGCATAATGTTTATATTAGCTGTGTGGAATCTCCTGTAACTTACGGTTTAGGGTTTAGGGTTTATGGTTCAAGGTCCAGGGTCCAGGGATCAGGGTTCAGGGTTCAGGGTTCAGGGTTCTGGGTTCAGGGTTCCTGGCTTAGGGCTTAGGGCTTAGGGCTTAGGGCCTGGGCTCAGGCTCAGGGCTCGGGCTGGGCTTAGGGCTTAGGGCTTAGGATTAGGCCTTAGGTTTAGGGCTGGGGTTTATGGTTTAGGGTTTAGGAATCGCATAATGTTCATATTAACTGTGTGGAATCTCTTGTAACTTGTTGATTTAATTAATACAACATCACCATTTCAGGAAATAAAACTTTAGGACTGTTTTTATAATTTCAAGTAATTACAGGGAACACTTTTGCAACTTTTCATAGACTACTTTTGCAACGTGAGTAAAGAAAAAGAAAAATATGCTATAGTAGTAGAGGTTTGTTTACATTATAGGCCCTTAAAGTTTACTTTCTTTTTACTTGTGTTGTTTATGGATCTTTGTAGTTGAATGAAACTTGAGTTTGTTGTTGAAGATGTGCTTAGGCGTAACAATTCCTTAAGCGTAATCTGATGGCTTATGCGTAAACTGAATTTTTGTAAACTTTCCTTACTCGTAAGAAAAGTGGTTAAACATAACCTTAGGCGCAAACTAAAGACTTATGCGTAAGGAGCCTTAGGCGTAAGATAGTTCTTAGGCGTAAAGTGTTCATTGTAAGTATTTTGCTTGGGCGTAAGATTAGGTTTGAAACCAAAATCTTTCACACTTGTCCAAGTGTGAGAGATATCCACAAGTCGAAGTGTTTTTCAAGCTTATCCAAGCAAGAGAAACACTGAGTTACCAACAGCTTCAAAGAATTTGGTGATGATTCCTTACGCGTAAACTGATTATACATAAACTCTAAATTTAGGTGTAAACGTTAGGCATAAGGATAGGCCTATGGGTTTCTACATAAGCCTAGCACTTAATAACAAATATAAAAGCCATAATTATACAACCTATTATATATAAGTGACAAACACTTGAAATACTAGTTAGGAATGATTCCAACAATTAAATAGAATCGTATAATTTTCATATTGGTTGTGTGGAATCTAATGTAACTTGCTGATTTAATTAATACAGCTTCACCATTTCAGGAAAAAAAACTTTAGGACTGTTTTTTGTAATTGGCAGGTAATGACAGGGACCACTATTGCAACTTTTCAGAGACTACTTTTGCAACGTGAGTAAAGAAAAAATAGAAAATGTGATGATTTTAGGACCTTTAACTTTATAACTATCTTTTTTGAAGTTTTATTAATGGATTCGTATAAAGTTCGTATTTTTTAATGAACAAGGATTTTTCATCAAACAAAACACGAACTTTATTAAATGGAATAGCATAATGTTCATATTAGCTGTGTGGAATCTCCTATAACTTACGGTTTAGGGTTTAGGGTTTATGGTTCAAGGTCTAGGGTCCAGGGTCCAGGGTTCAGGGTTCAGGGTTCAGGGTTCAGGGTTCAGGGTTCCTGGCTTAGGGCTTAGGGCTTAGGGCTCAGGGCTCAGGGCTCAGGGCTTAGGTCTTAAGGCTTAGGGTTTAAGGCTTAAGGCTTAGGCCTTAGGGTTTAGGGCTGAGGGTTTATGGTTTAGGGTTTAGGAATCGCATAATGTTCATATTAGCTGTGTGGAATCTCTTGTAACTTGCGGATTTAATTAATACAACATCACCATTTCAGGAAATAAAACTTTAGGACTGTTTTTATAATTTCAAGTAATTACAGGGAACACTTTTGCAACTTTTGGAGACTACTTTTGCAACGTGAGTAAAGAAAAAGTAGAAAATATGCTATAGTAGTAGAGGTTTGTTTACATTATAGGCCCTTAAAGTTTACAACTTTCTTTTACTTGTGTTGTTGATGGATCTTTGTAGTTGAATGAAACTTGAGTTTGTTGTTGAAGATGTGCTTAGGCGTAACAATTCCTTAGGCATAATCTATGTGCTAATGCGTAAAGAATTTTAGCGTAACTTTCCTTACTCGTAAGAAAAGCGGTTA
>OU343224.1:139948334-140018396 GCA_910596185.1 Chrysanthemum makinoi
AATTAACCAAGTGCAATATCTATACATTATATATAAGAGGAGGCATGCCACATAAAATGCCACTTGGCATCCCATAATGCCATGTCATATTTCCATGTCATCACAATTTATCTACCAAAGCAACAAATTAATCTATTAAAATTCGGATTAATTTTATTAATCTATTAAAAAATGAAGCTCCTTAGGTTCGAACTTGAGGGGTTTTTAACAATATGAAACATGCCAACCATTAGAGCAACAGAATTTTTTGATTACATTATGCAAAGCCAAATCTATAAACTTAAAAAAAAATAAAAACACTAATTAGTATTACCATCTATAGTTTATCATAATCTTTACCAGTTTATTAAAAAACCCTAATCTCCTAAAACATAATTCGTATACGCTTCTTCCTCCAAAAACTCCATAATCAACCATCACCACTTAAAACCCTAAAGCAAAAGATTGCAGCATACCTAATACGTAAGGATACGCTTTCGTTACAGATTATTTAACAGCCTTTCTACTTCGTGATTTAGTTTTGATGCTAAACTAAATTGGTATCATTTGTTATTGATGTAGAGCTCAGTACATATGATAAATCATCCAGTAAGAATATGTTAAAGGGTGTTTGAATATATAGCGCCTTTCACTGATACCATTCTTCTTCTTCGCGACCTTCGTGAGCTTTCTATTCCGAACATTTGATTGTACTTTTGTGTAATTTTGCCACACGGCATAGGCCTTGATAACAAAGGTATATGGTGTGATTTCCAATTCTAAGCTTTTTTTGTTCAGCTTCCTTATGTTTTCAGTTTTAGGTGTTGATGAGCGTTTAAAGCCTATTTTTAAAACCTATTTGTAAAACTCAGGAATGAGCAAAAATGTTCCAAACAATTCCTAAATTTTCTTATTAAAACAATTAAATTTGTAAAACTTGATGTTACCATTGTAATACGAAGTATGTATACTCATTGAATGACCTATTTTCCCGATGCTATCTATACAACATTTTAAAGGTATTGATATTCACCCATATACCATGTTTCCTTGTGTTACTATTAAAAACCTATCCAAGGTTTTGGACTAACAATGAAAAAGTTAAATTACATATTTTTTGGTGAAGAGTATTAACTTCACGGCTCGGCTCAGTGGAAGTAAACTATAGATTTTATCTCAAACATGTTGCACAGTGACTAGCTACATCATTACAGAAATATGGGCACATTAAAAGCCGTTAGATCACTTTTACTTAACAAACTCATCAGGGGACCAAACATGAGCGAGCAGATTATAATTGGAACACCCAGTGTGGTATACTTATTGATTGTTTGTAAAAAGATTGACACATCGCATCTCAAAATGATGGCGATGGATGATGCTGACATCTCTACCATTCACAGGGTTGATATAGGAGTTGCATGTTGTATCGGGGTCAAATGGGATTGGGATTGATCCTTTTGCTGCAGAACTACCATATCACATTCTTCTCGAGGTATTGTTTTTTATTTTTATTTGTTTTCTGTTGTTATTTTGAAATTTATATTATGGAGGTCGATTGGAATGTTTTGCGTTTCATCCTATGAATTTATTGCTTTTATCAATAGGATCACGAGTGAAGATGCTTATTAGAAAATACCTTTTTAATCTAAGATGATGAAAGTCGTTTTCTTTCGATTCGTAGTCTAAAATCAATCAAAACCGATATTAAGTTAATAATCTAATAATACAATAATCTCCACATTAAACTTCAAATAGTAACTTTGCAAGTATTTCTCCAATATCATCCATGTTTTCATAATGCCAACAATATTCAATTAATTGTCACATGCAAATTGAACATTAAATTTAGTAAACCAACATGCATAGTTATTCTATAAATATAGGATAGCTCAGAAGGAGAGGATAAAACACATAAAAAAAAAGTCATGGTTCAATAGTTCAACTAGAAAGAAAAACAAAAGGAAACATGGAGCAACATGCTATAAAGGAGGCCATTTAGGTAATTCAATGGTTTATAAAGCTTCACAAAATCCACAACTCTTTCAAAAGCAGCGTCCAAATTTGGAGTTTTTTAATTACAGTGTATCTAAACAAGGCTTGTTTTTTGTTGAAGCTTTATTTTCAAAATAAAAAGCTTGTAGCTATGAAAAAGCTTTATATGATATTGTTCTAAAAATGTCGACATACTTTCATATAGTAAAAGTACGTTTGTATTCTATGATTTGTTTTTATGGTTATGGAGAGCTAATGTGAAAAATTGAATCATTGCCAAAAAAAACTATTTTCTTTGCAGCTACCTCAGCCGCTGCCGTATTTATTCATATATTTGTGACCTGGTTGTACTTGGGACTCAAGAGGCGTAAGCTTATGATTCTTCGAGAAAAATTCTTTAGGAAAAACGGTGGAATAATGTTGCAGCAACGAATATCTAACAATGGATGTTCTCATGGCCAAGCGAAAGTCTTCACTTCAGAGGAGCTTAAGCAGGCAACAAATAACTATGATGAAAGTAGGATTATTGGTAGGGGTGGATATGGCACAGTGCATAAAGGAGTTCTATCTGATAACCGAATAGTTGCCATAAAGAAGTCCAAATTATCATATCAGAGTGAATCCTAGATAGAACAATTTATTAATGAAGTAGTTATACTTTCGTAAATCAATCATAGAAATGTAGTGAAGCTGATTGGATGTTTCCTGGAAACTGAAGTCCCATTATTGTTCTATGAATTCATTCCAAATGGCACACTTTCTGATCACATCCGCAACGAAAGCAAGTCGCTGGCTATTACTTGGGACATCCGACTCAGAATAGCAATAGAGACGGCTGGAGAACTTTCATATTTACACTCTACAGCGTCTATCCCAATCATGCATCAAGATGTCAAGCCAATGAATATACTTTTGGATGATAGTTATATAGCAAAAGTAGCAGATTTTGGAGCTTCTAGGTAATTCCAATGGATCAGCTTGAGTTGACCACAATAGTACAAGGAACGCTAAGTTACTTGGATCCTGAATACAGGCACACAAGTCAACTAACTGATAAGAGAGATGTTTATAGTTTCGGAGTAGTAATTGTACTGGAACTTTTTACTTGAAAGAAGGTTCTTAGCATTGATAGGCCAGAGAACGAAAGGAACCTAGCTATGCTTTTCTTGTCTTCATTAAAAAGAGGGGAGACCATTAAAAGTTATTATTGCAGTTGAATGAAGTTCCTAACGAGATCATTCAAGTATCAATGCTTGTAGAAAGATGTTTACGCCTTAACGGAGATGAACGGCCAACCATGAAGGCAGTGGTGTTGAAGCTCGAAGGAATATTGGAATCAATGGTACAAAAGCATCCATGGGTGCAAAGTACTTCACATGAAAAAGAAACGGAGTATTTGCTTAGAGAGCCGATGGAAGACTATGGATACACAGACAATGCCAACACGTGATCATCTACTTTTGATAGCATGAGTAATAACAGTGACTATGTGATATCAGTTCCACCTGGGGTCCATCTGCTATCAAATGCAAGTCTCGACACTCTATGGCCTAAGGTTAACAAGTGAATGTGACCAAAATTTTACAAAAGCACAATATTAATGTTTAATTAGATGTGATGTGTTCATTAATATATGCTTGAATATTATCCACTCAGGCTCAAAGATTGGAGAATGGTTTTAGAGATTTTTTGAATCAGTATGGTGACAAAAATGACCTTAGCAAGCTTCCTCACATCAACTCTCCAGAGTTTGAGTACCAGATGAGCTCTGTATTTGTTGACGGGGTATCTGCAAAAGTAAAAACTATCTCCAGACACCTTTAGCCTTTTTTTATGGTCTCATGATATTTGATCTTAAAAATTTCTATTTTGCAGGGACGTTATGGTACACGAAGCACCTCTGCATTGGCTGTAAAAGCAAGTGGGGAAGTGTTCTAAATGTGCTGATATGACGCTTTCATCAAAGCTAATTGGAGGAGAGAAAGACTTTTTGAAAAGATGGTCGTGGATGTTGTCATTGCCACTGGGAGTAATGATACATTGGACATGATTGGGATAAAGAAGGTAACATTCAAATTTAGATGGCCAATCTTTTACTGGCTTATTTGTTCTTCCAGTGATAGTTTTACTTTATCGATAGTTAAGAAAAATGATGATTGCCAGGTTAGTTTCATTAGTATAATGCATAACCATGTACTTTTTGGGTTGCTTGGGTAATTTTGTTTTCGTGTAATGTTAGATCATGTTCATTATTTTAATGCCTCTTCAACTCCTTGCAACTGTTGGTATTTGCTACTTCTTTCAAGGAGAACGTAACGACGTTTGTGTCGAGATCCATCGAGGTTTTGCATCTAAAAAGTCACAAGAGTCTATTAGTGGAGAATGAGGCTGATTATGTGAAGCACTACAAAGTATATCTAGGAGATGAGGAGCCAAAGATTAAATACATCAAAAGGATGTTGGAGCATGGCGATAAGGTACAACTGAAAATGATTTTGTTTAAAATGGATGTTGCTCTGGCTGATTACTAATGATACCTACTGTGTTGGCTTTGATGCTCCAAGGGTGAGCTTATCTTCCAACTCTTGGTTCATAATTTTTTTTTATTTTTTTAATTGTAAAAACTGATTTTGACCTTCCATATATTAGGTCAATCTGGTTATTAACTATGACCTTCCGACAGTAGATGCTTCGAGAACAGTCACAGTGTGAGAGACATCAATCTTTACTCAGCTGGAGAGACCCCCGAGCTAAAGGGCTTTTGTGATTTTCTGCGGCTTGTATGTCACACCTCTATGACCATCATGTTTAACAGCTTAACTCTGATTGTATGAATGATGCACTCTCTTCTTAGGAAACAAGTATCACAAGATGAATTAAAAACGTCTGAAGAAGCTTCAACATCAGTTGGTAGCAGGAATATACAACAGATAAAGCAACCATTGAACCTCATATTCGTACATTTAATCGAAAATTATTGCGGATTTAGAAAAATAAAAGCTGCTGACTCGAGAGGTGAAGAAGATGGGAGTCAAGAGAGAAATAAAGGTGTATTTGTAGCTAATGTTACGTCAAGCTTTCAAAATGGTTTAAAGATATCAAATGAGGTGAGCATGGAAAAGCAGACGAGAGGTGGGACAAGTGGCTACATCCGAGATTGTAAATATGATGCATGGACAAGAAAAGGGGCTTTAGAGACTGGTGGGCGGAGTCAGGTGTTTCCTAATAGAACAAGTCAAGTGACCAATAGGGTTATGAATCGGGCTCGGGGCTTTAAAGATACCAACCAATAGGGTTGTGAATCGAGTTATGAGTTAAGTGCTCCTTAATAGTTACGTCTTCTTGTAAAGTTTCTATGGCCCACCTGTTGCAATGTATACACAACCACAAATTTACCAACTTTATGCCGGTTCGACATTTAATTACTCTTTTTCTTGAATTCATGGTCATGGAGAAGACCCCTTTTGGAAGCCATTGGCCCTGGTGGGGGTAGCTTGAACCCTTTTGAGTTCAGACAAAAAAAATACGACAAACATGAAGCAAGTTATCGGCCGAATCAATGGTATTGCACCTTAGTTCCATAATAGGGGAGGTATATATTCATACAAGTCATTTTTACATTCCACTTTCATCTATTTAGTACTTTATATGCATATATTTGAACCTGATTCAATGTATTTGATGGGTATTGAATTCATGATGAGAATTCAGTGGATCCACCAACCATTGGAGTGGTACACTACTACATTTTTTCGCTCTAGCTTTTTTCTATTATATACCATTAAAGGTCCAACATCATCTCCAAAACTGAAATGTATACATCTGTGTAGTTTGTCATTTACATATGATCTTTAACAAACCGTTTTGATTCATTTTCGTTAAATATTTGTATCATGTGAAGTATAGCATGTTTTACTTGGAATATCCTTTGTTATTAACGAGTTGCCATATTGCAAACTAATTATCTAGCTTATGACACGGTTGATATATACAAGAATCGCACTAAGTCATAGAAGGCCTACAGTTTTGGTTATCATTTAGGTAGAGTGAAGATATGAGTGTGACCACTACTGTACCATTGTATAGTAGCTAACCAACTCTATGTGAAGCCTGTTCACGGAATCGGAGATCCAAAATAGATTTTAAGGTCCATTCCTAAAGAGGTCAAACACACACCAAGACGTACCTTTGTCTAGCCGTATCAATGTGTATTCAAGATATATCTCAACCACTATGCAAGTGTGTTAGATTAATACCCTCATGGTGAAAGAAGAAAGGCTGGAAGAGACCCAAAAAGAAGTTCTATTATTTTACTGTTTGAATTAGGGAGGTTTCGGTAATTTCTATATTGATTTTATTTAGTTTGTTAATTTGCGAAAGCTTCTAATTGTGGTATATGACACCATCTGTAGCAAATGCTCCCATGGGTTGAGGATAGAGCTGATACATAGCAAAGAATGGAGCATCACAAGCAATTCACGCTCTTGCTTATGCATATGGGATTGGTGGGATTTTATTCTGAAATTTTTTTATAGTAAAATTTGTGATTCGCCATCAATTTGTTGTAATTTATATTTAGATGTTTGGATGGTGCAAGGGGAGTATATGAAGAATGTTGGGATTAGATTTTTCAGAAATTGCTAACAACTGATGCAAACGAATAATAGGTGAACCAACTATCTTTATGTTACTAAAATTTCTATGTTTTAGATATTTCTTATTAGTTGTCATACTAATATTGACTTTTTTTTTAATGTAGGAAAGTAGCAAAACTTTATCCAGATGGCGCATGTGAGGTAGGAACAAGAGTAGCGCTTTGAAAATTGGTGGGCGAGGCAACGCAGTCGGGAACCCAAGTAGAGCCTCCCGAGCATGTTGATGTTACCATCCTTGAACCTAACCGACAAAAGCACTTGACCATTGTCAGTAGGAAATGGTATGCGTATTTACCTACCCAACTGATGCATATTTCTTTTTGTTAATGCTAAAGGTTAAACATTGTTATTGTTAATGATGTAAAGCATGCAATGATTGTCGAGATTCATGATAGTAAAATTTTGCTTCAACAAATATATAATTGTCTTGCTTTATCATGTTAGGAGTCGATTACTTGATATTTTCGTCAAAGCGGCTTCCCACTGCATCGATTATATTCAAGTCGAGAACCGCATCATGCCTGATGGTGTTAACGCCAAGGTAATTCTTTCTCATTTTCAGGAAACGTAGGATGTCACTGTTGTGAGTTTGACTGTTCGTCCATGTGTTCATAAAGTATCGTACGCCAAGTTAATTTATTCTCATTTTCAAGAAACGTAGGAAGTTTGTGAATGTGACTCTTCTGTGCATGTTTAATAGCCTATCGTTTAGTACCTAGCTAATTTGTATAGTTTAAATAGCCAGATATGGGAAGGAGAATTGTTTTTGATAAATGTTTAATTGCGAACTGCATAGTAAACTGACAATATGCTTACAAAGAGTTATTTCTCAGAGAGTTTTTAGTTAAATGATTTCCAGCTTTGGTTCCCAATTGAGCATCGCTACAAACATCAAATTTAATGACTATTATATCATGACTTGCACAAGCTGGTAGTGGATGGTTTATATTTTTAACACTTTTCTTAAAGAAAATAGAAAAAATAACTTATGATTTTTATGTCTTTACAAACACTGGATTTCACTGAAACTTTTATATTTCATTGTTAGCATTTGGCAATAATTGATGTTTGGCCTATTTGCTAGTGAATAGATTAATATGAGCCATGTTTCATTTTTACGTTAAAATGGGTCAATGTGATGCTTAGCTTACAAGTAAATGGGTCATACGGTTCGAAAGTTGCCTAAAGTGTAATTTAATGCATAAAGTATACTAAATCATCAGTTTCTAATATAGATGTCTAACAAAAAAGTGATTTTACTAGCAAAAAAATCTTTTCAGATTCTAAGCTGCAAGTGCAGTAAGTCTTACGATACTCGAAGGATAGGATCACCCAATGAATCATTAGAGACTTTTAAACCCCAAAGACATATTGCCATAATCCAATTAGCTAGATAGGTTGATCGATAGATATATTCCCGCTCGATGGCACAAGTTTACTCGATAGCATCCTTTTTACCACTTTATTTTTCGTGCTTAAACTTTATGGAATTTGTTGATTAGTTTTATTTCATTTATATTAAATTGTAGGATAAAAAGTTTACATTTGTGTGCTTCGGTTCTATTTCTTAAAGTAGCACGTATATATAATGTTTCGAAATTGGTTTCGATTTTGCATCTCATTATAAGTCTACAAAGAACACAAGTCTTATATATTAGTTTAGCATAAGTTTTGATGATTTATAGAGTAATTGGACTTTGCTAAAGTCATGTCGCAAAAAAGAATCATGGTACTAATTATTTAGGATGTGTTTGGCATTGTGTTTTAGTTTTGGAAATCATGTTCTGTAATTGAGACGACTTCATTTGTTGCATAGAGCCCAAGATAAAGCTTGCATCCCAATTAATGATAATGTGCACCATTGTACCTACAATTCTTTTTTGATTTTAAGCCGGCGTTTAATGCCTTTTTGTTTCCTACCTTAATGTCAATAAGGTAGAATATACTCCTTGGCATTTGCATCCTTTAGTATCTCTTAAAATCTTTATACAATAAAAATCGATTTCGAATCAAAATCATCTAAAGTGAAGGATGAAGATAGAGTTTCGGTCTCTGGTAATGTTGGATTTTCTATTGTTGTTGTTTTAATTTAAATACGTGTGTAATAAAGTTGTTAATACATATTTGAAGGTGTTTGTTTTTGTGTATTCAAAGATATACTAATAAAAAAAGTGAACTTATCATTTGCATTCAATTAGTTAATATTGATCTTAATATAAAAGATTATTTAGCCTATCTATGCTCTAATTTGCGTATTACTCATGTGACATCAAACTCCAATTAGGACACTATTTACATTATGTGTTAGTATTGTGATTTTAAGATTGAAATTAAAGAAAGCTGGTCAAAGAAAAATTGCATTCTTCATATGCAAGGTTCTTCATCACAATAGCCCCAGTAATTTCTTACTCGATCTTTGTTCCCTTATTATTAATTGTGATTTCACTTACAATTACTCATTATTAAAAACAAATGGAAATGCTAGAAAACATACTGCCAAAAATCAAACGTTTCTTTTCTTTAATTATAGTTTCATAGTTATAAAGTTTAACCTAATCCCATCTCACCAAACAACTTTTTTTTTTCTTTTTTTTTCTTTTTTTTTCTAATGCTCATCTAATTCTATTATTTTTTCTAATGCTCATCTAAACGACTTCTTGCGTACCACTTTGAAAATTTTTTCCTCACATATTCGATAAATTATCTCTTTTCGTTCTTAATGCATTCAATTAAAAATTTGATATGTTTATAGCTTAT
This sequence comes from Chrysanthemum makinoi, assembly GCA_910596185.1. Lineage (NCBI taxonomy): Eukaryota > Viridiplantae > Streptophyta > Magnoliopsida > Asterales > Asteraceae > Chrysanthemum > Chrysanthemum makinoi. The sequence goes on from OU343224.1 coordinate 139,957,721, forward strand.
TTTCAACATAAGTTTTTAATGATATTCATAAGGCTTGCTCACCCATCGGGCGGGATATGCTTTGATACTTTATTCTTGCGTACTAACTTTGATTTTTCTCTCATATTCGATAACCGTTTATTTTTTTCGTTTAATGTATTTAATAAAAATTTGGTACGTTTATAACTTATTTTTCGTTAACTTATTTTTTTTCTGACAATACTCATAAGTCTAGCCCGCACATCGGGCAGTAATTGTTTATCCTCAACTATTTCCTTCTATATTATTTTCCGATAACTAATACCTTTCCAATAATTATAAGTCATGTTCGCCTTCCTTATATGTTATTTTCCGTTAACTAATACCCTCCAATGATATTATAAGTCATGGTTTAAAACAAAATGTTAGAAAGTGGTTACCTCCTTTTAGCCGTTTTATGGATTATGGTAACATTAATTATAGTTCTAAACCTTAATTTAACTTTTAATTACTTTTTAGTATATATTTGTTCAACTAAAACCTAAAAATAAAAACCACAAATCAAAGTACTTACCGCTTAGTCGTTTAATGTATTATGGTAACATCAATTATATATCTTAACCTTTTCATTTAAAATTTAATTACTTTTTAGTATATATTTGATCCACAAAATCGAAAATAAAACCTATAGTCATACCATCGGACGGTTTTGACACTAGTGTATATATATATATATATATATATATTGAATTCGGAAATGAGTATTGGTTTTGCAATAAGCCTAAGTACTCCATTTCACATTTAAAATGATAATGAGATATATACCTATATATATTATTAACGGATATGGTTTTATTTGATTATAAACCTTTATTAAAGACGATAATAATTTGTATTTTATAGATAAAGGATAACTTTTCTAAACTCGTCGGAAAGATTATTTTGATAAAATAACCTAATAGAATCATAAGGATTTGGGAACGTTGAATAATCAAGCATGTCATTGATGAAATACTTTGTGGTAAGACTTATATGAAATATTTTATTATAAACATGTATAGATTACGAGTAACAAATGTGATACCTTTATTAATTAAGTAATAAATGGAAATTTATCTTTTATTGTTAACATGTACGTTGGGATTATGGGGAAACAAGTTAATCTATTTATATTTAATAAATAAGATGTCGTCATTTTCTAGTCTTGGACTAGATTGAGTATTGTCGGTATTTCTTGACTTTTTTAGTGTCTTTCTTTTTGGCGTGAGTTATGGTCAGTATGTCTCGATTATGTCGATGTCTTCTTTTTGGCGTGAGTTGTACGTCGCGTCTATGTTTCTTACCACCACACGACACGTTAAAACTAAACTTTTGAGATATTAATTATAAACTTTTGGGAACGATAACGGACTTTTGAAAGTAACGACATGAGTAATCCACGAAAACTACGACACAATACTTTTATCAACTTCTTTATCATATGAGCTGTATTTTGAGATTATCGGATACGCATTAGGTCGCGTCACTTCTATTCTATCATACTTGTCTTACATTCTTCTGGATGCCATGGAGATTAGATTTAGATGCAAGTCGTGTCAATAGTGAATAGTGCTTTGCTGTGGCTAAGGTGAGTTTCATAGCCCCATTTTTATCTACATTTTTAACTAAATTGGGGTGAGAACCATGCTACTGTTTTTGGACCTTTAAAACTATTTGGATTTGCTTATGTGCTTGACTGTTTATATAGATGTGTGGTAACCGTTGCCTAAGACTAGGGTAGCAATCCTAATTGCTATAACGGTTGCCTAGCTAAGAATAGACTTCTACCTCGACCTAGTCCCGGGTTAGCAATTGTTCGACTTTGCTACGATAGGCTGGACTAGAGTTCGGGCCCGTTGTGATCACTGGATGCGTGATATGGATTGTGATTTCGGGTATGATACGGTTTGTGATTGATGTATATCTATCTTAAGTCTCGCATAGCAAATCAACTCCTACAGGTCCACTATGTTTTAACTAAACTTAAACCTATGAACTCACCAGCGTAAGCTGACCCTTTTTAGCATGTGTTCTCAGGCTTAAGGCGATAGCTCACTATTAGAAGACGCTTGGCAAGGGGCATGGTCATAGGCGACTCTGATGAATGAACGGACCCGCTTTAATTACCTTTTGGGCCTATTTCCGCACTACTTTCATTAATGTAAACTTATGGGTTTCAATTAATGAATTTTAATTTAAATAAATGGGATAAAAACCATTCTTTATACCTTATGTTGTGATACCAAGATTGTAGCACCCAAAGGTTAGTATGCTAGCTTCATTTTCTTTTCTTCGGATTTCAACAACTCTTCGCTTTGATTCGCCATAACAACTTTTCTTCGAACATAGCACATTGGCTAATACATTCACACATTTTTTTTAAACACAAACTCATCCTTGAAATGGCTCACACAACTAACAAGATGCGGTTACTCATAATCATTTGAACAATCTTCTCATACCAGGTGACTAGCAACCAACCGTTTAGACATTGACAAGGGTTAGGCTAAGGTTTAAAGTGTAAAATCTTTATGTATTTTCTGGATTTATCAAAAACGAAAAGGATGGCTCAAAGGGTGTAACTAGGGGTATCTAGCACTAAAGATGAGCGCTACAAATGGGTCCATGTAGGTGGTTAACTAACCTATGTGGCTAGCTAATATATCATAATATGAAAAATGGAAGGCCATTTGGGTTAAATCCTAAGGTGCCTCTTTATCACACGAATTTACTTATATCACACGAATACGATCTCACTGCGGTCTGGTAATGATTTACAAGTACAAGTTCTAGAATAAATAAAATCACCGGCACACTCATAGCAAAAGATTCAAGCATAAAAGATGTATGCTTTATATAGAACAGGCTCAAATCCTCACATGGTAAGGGCTATAATTTGTGCTAGCAAATGTTATCGATCCCAGAATGGATTGCAATATTAATCGGAACACATCTCAAATTTTCATATATTACCAGTTTTACCAGTGGTTTAATCCAGTTATTCTAATATATTATCCTAAAAGTGTGAAAATAACTTGAACATCTTGAAAATTTTGGGGACATACATGAATTGTTCACCAGTTGCATCAATATCGCTCTATATGAACTCAGCGGATGGTTTCCAAGGAACACTTTGTGGGATTCTTCCTGGAAAAGGTTACAGCGAAGAAGGTGATAGTTTCAAATTCATTTTCGGTGAGCTGTCTCAACTGATATTTCATTCATTTGCTCCTTATCGTAGTATATTGTCAAACATCTTGAAGTTTCACCCTTAAAAGCTTCATTGATGAATCTTATCTCATACTTGTACTTGGTGGATTTGCATCATATTTTCGTAATCATAATTTTGTACCACTGGATGTTTATCCTAGATTTGCTTGAGGGCAAGCAAAGTTTAAGTGTGGGGGAATTTGATAACGCTCAGATTTTACATGTTTTCAGTAGCGTTATGTGTGCTTTTGTATATGTTATTTGGTTATATTTGTATGATTTTAGTACTTAATTGCATTAAAAGATGTTTGTCTAGTATTTATAACCAAGTGCACGGAAACGAAAGGAAAAGTAAAAGAATGTTCAATAAAAGGAAGATTCACGTTTCAGTAAAGCATGTCAAGCACAAATCAGTATTTCAAGTACCATAAAAGACCAAGATGATTGAAGAACCAAGCTCTACAAATCAGAATAAAGTTCAAGGTCTATTTTCCGTCACTCGGAAAGGCCAGCCGAATCGGTTGCAACCGCAACCGGATCGGCTGGATGATGGTCAAAAAGTACCTGTGAAGTCGGACCAACCGATCGGTTGCCACCCGCAACCGATTCGGTTGGAGTAATGCTAGAAGACCAACCGGATCGGCTAGTCATACGACCGATCCGGTTGGAAGACCTGTTTCTGCCATTTCTTCCTCATTTAGCTTCCCCATTGATAACATCAAATAGTCAGGAATATTTAGTGTCAATTTCCCCCGATAATGCTCGTTATTTATATCATTTATATGGATTTACGCTTGTTTTCCATTGTTTTCCACTTTCAGGTAAATTACGAGCATTGGAGCTAAAGAGACGCGGAACTGGAAACATATCTAAAGATTTATCACAGTACGCTATTTTTAAGAAGTTACAGCGTAACTCATCTCTCACATTACGCCATAACTATTGCGTGACTCAGTATACCAACTTATGAGAAGGTTACGGTGTAACTCCTCCCAAAGGTTACGACGTAACTACATTAGGTCAAATGAGGTTCCATCGCGATACTTACGCCGTAAACTACTGCATCTCTTACGACGTAACCGAGTTTATTGAAGACTACGGCGTAACCACTCATTAGGTTACGCCGTAACCTCTGAGATCTAGTGCATTTTAGGAAGAAATAGAAGGTTACGGCGTAACTCCATTATTGGTTACGTCGTAACCCAGATCTGGCCTATAAATACCCCACGAATTCAAGCATTTCTAATCATCCCATTCCACACACAACACTCTGAGAACGTGGGAAAAAGCTCAAGGCAGGTCTAGAGGAGCATACGGAGCTGTTTCCAAGGGAGAAGTCACTCCATTACAATAAGCATTAGCGTTTTATATTTATTTTACTCTCAATTCATGTATTTCGTACCTTTGAATATTGAATTGATTTGCATGATTAATATGAGCGGCTAAGCACCTTTTGGTGCTAGCCTAGTTATGATTCCTTAATTGTTTTGTTTGCGTTTACCTTTACTTCCGTACAATTATTTCTAAGTGTATGCATGCATAGTTCATTGGTAGCCACCCTTGGTTCGATAGTTTTGAATGGCGGTAGAGGCCGATTGCCTAGGAGATATGACCAACTGACCTTAGGTGAGCCCAGGATGAGACGGAAGGGTAAGATATGACCAACCGAAGACCCTTTCTACTTGTGCGATTTGACCAACTGATCACCTATCGTTTTGATGAACCTAAGAATTGGGGGGTGTAGTGTCTAAGTTCCTAATGGTCGGGCACTCACTATTATGAATCTAGCATGTAGCGGTACTTAATGACTTGGCTTAGGGGACCAGGAACAAGAGGACTTATGACGGTGCTTTGATTTCTCTTGTGGTGGTATCTTTCTTTGATAGGTTAGGGCGAATTGACCAAATGCTTTCCTCACGACTTTGACCCCACCTGAAGTAATTGGAAGTAGGTAGACGTAGACATAACTAGCTAGGATGATTAACTAGGTTAGCACCACTTTCCTCTATTGATTTCCCTTTATCATTTATTTGCTTTATTCTGCTTTAGTAGTTTAATTAATTAAATCCCTATCGAAACTATTATTTTGTGAAAATTAGACTTAGTAATAATCCGACACACATAGCTCTTGGGACGACCTCGCTTTGATTAATACACTACACCGCACAATTATTCCGTTAGTGCACCGGGGTAGACCATAGGTATTGCAGACACTATAAATTTAAGACACAGTCATAAAACACGCATCAAGTTTTTGGTGCCGCTGCCGGGGAGTTATATTAGGATTGATATTAAGTCTTTAATTTCATTTTAAACTATTCTCACGATCATATTTCAAGTTTTTAGGTACCATGGAAGTTGTTAACATCGATGACCTCACTCTTGAGGAATACTTGGCTTTGATAAGAGAAGAAAAATGACCAGGGATTGTTAGGCCATCTATAGCAGAAGATGCTCAATTCGAAATCAAACCTCAATTCATGAGGGAATTACGTGCAAATCCCTTTTCTGGAAGCATAACCGATGATGCCCATGAACATGTAGACAATGTCGAATACATTGTCAACCTATTCAAGATTCCCAGAGTCTCACACGATGCTATAATGTTACGAGTATTCCCTATTTCTCTTACGAGGCTGCAAAAGATGGGTTGACCGATTACTCTGGGACTGTCAACACTTGGCCTATCCTAAAAAGTGTTTCATTCAGAGATACTGTCCTCCATCAAAGACGGCTAAGCAATTGGAAGAAATTCATAACTTCAAGCAAGAGGGTGATGAAACATTATACCAAGCTTGGGAAAGATATAACGAATTGTTATACAAATTCCCTACTCATTATCTCAACAGCCAACAAAAGGTGAACGTTTTCTATAAGGGTCTGAACATCTCATCAAGACAAATGATTGATTCTCAAGGGCCGATTCCTAGTATGACACCCACTCTGGCTTTAGAAACTATTCAAAAAATGGCAGACCACTCTCACAAATGGCACAATGGAGGAAGAAACCGAAGTAAGAATGATGATATGGAAGGCCTCGCAGCAATAAACAACAAATTAGAAAGCCTTGGAAGAGAAATGAAGAAGCTCAAGGAAAATGTGACACAAATGGCTTAGGACCCTGGTCTTTGTTGAGAGAGTCAGGAAGATGATCTTCACCTAAGACTCTCTTCTTGCTACTAGGGGCTCCCACAGCATCAAAGACCCTAGGATTCTTAGCAGTCCAACTATCAAGGATATTTTGAACGTTTTTGAGTTCTTCTTGAAAAGCCTGATTTCTTTTAGCTAGTTCAGTGTTCTGAATTTTCAAAGTGACAGCCTCAAGCTTAGCTTGTTTTAAAAGAAGCAGTTCATCCCTACACTTGTTCAATTCAAAACTTAGCTTGTTGTATTTTGAAAAAAGATTCAGTCTTTGCTCTTCTACGAACTTAAGGTCAACATTAAGATAATTCATATAAGACTGCCAATCAGAGTCATCATCCATAGAAAGTAAAATATTTACCTTCTTCATTGTGATATTGACCCATTCTCCATTCCTACCATGATTTTTTCCAACAGCTAGCTTGTCTTCCTCTGAGAGGCCCATCAGTGCACTGACATGCACCATTTCATCATCAGATGAGACTGGCTCTTCATCCCAGTCGAAGGTTTCAGCAACAAGACCTTTGTTTTTACCACCGCAGATTGAACATTTTTGTTGTTTCGAGGGATGGCCTCAAGCAATGCAAGCTTAGCTTTGACTTTCCTATACTTTTCTTTAAAATCAACGTTTTTGTTTTGATCAGATTTGTTTTGAAAGTTTTGATGAGACTGATAGATTTTTGGTTGAAATTTGCTAAAGCCTGAGGACTGATTTGACCTTGATGGTTTATAAGAGGGTTCAGAAATTGTTTTGTAAAAACAGTCTTTTGCAAAATGACCTCTTTTGTGACACTTAAAGCATTCAGTGTCCTCATTTGCTTTAGCATTTGAAAAACCTTTGTTTCTTTTAGTAAACCTTCGAGAGTTAGCAAGGAGTGCCCTTTCCGAAATTCAACATTAGTGTCATTTAGGTACTCCTCACTTGATCTCTCATCATGCTCATCATCGAAATTTTCTTGGAAATCTTGAACCACATTGTTAGAAGAAGTTGATATAGATATAGTGATGAAGTGGTGGTCAGGGACTTCTTGACTTCCTGACACTTCTTTAAGTCAGGGTATCGTTTGTTAATGAGGTTTTCCTCATAGACAAATTTCCCATAAATTTCAGGAAGTTCAAGATTTTGGATATGATTAGCATTCCTAAGTCCCTGAGAGAAATTCAACCACTTCTCAGGGAGACTATTGACAAAACCAACATTGATTTCATGTTTGGACAACTTAACACCATCATTAGACAGTTCATTTAAAAGATTTTTGTATCGGGTGTAAGTTTGAGACAAAGTTTCTGAGTCCTTAGCCCTGAAGGTATTATACTCAAGTTTCAGGTCCATTATCCTGTTTTCCTTGGTATCAGATGGGCCTTCATGGCTATGAACTAGGTCATCCCAGGTTTGTTTAGCTGTACTACAACTTATAATTGACTCCATAATATTATCAGGAAGACATGATATGATGATACTTTTGAGTCTTGGTCCTGGTTGACCACTCTTCTCTCATCCTGAGTCCACTGGGCTTCAGGTTTAGGCAACCCTTCAGCAGTCTTTGGGATAAATGGACCTTCATTTATACACTTGATATAATAAGGTTCCATTTTATGATTACCGACCAAATTTTCACAATAACAAGTTACCTTAAATTGTAACAAACATATTTCTTTAACAGAACACTCTTTAAACTTACCCATTTTATCCACCCACACAGTCCTGTCCTCACTATCAAAATCTAAATTAGGCACTTTGGGACATGTTAACTTCCTAAACCTATCCTCCCACTCAATTGGCCACATCCATTCATTGTCCGGAACCATATCAAAAACTTTAACTTTAAGACACATATTAGCTTGTTCAAGAACTCTGTGACTAATTAAGCTACTTAATTGACCATTTGGGTGCCATTTATCAAACCATATATTGCATTCCTTACCATTTCCAAGTTTAACCTGAACAAAGTTTTTAATCTTGTCCTTTAAGTCCAATAACTGTTTCCAACACCAAGAATAACCCCTATTCAGCTCAACATCCCACATACTTCTACCCATCAACCAATAAATAGTAACCCACTTAACCCAAATAGATTCCTTTCTATTCACTATATTCCAGATATGTTTCACCATAAGAGCCTCATTCCACAACTTAACAAACTTTAATCCTAACCCCCCCCCCTATTCCTTTGGTTTACAAACCTCCTTCCAAGAGACACCAGCCATACCCCTAATGGAATTACGCCTAGCCCAAAGGAAATTTTTAAAATTTTCAAATACGGTAAAAATCCACTATAAAGGGTATATTGAACACCTTTACCCATTTACCGGATTTTTTAGAATATATACCATTAAACGTGAAAAACTCATTTAAAATGTTAATAAGTAGTCATAGAATCACAATGCTACAAGAATATAGTAACATTTTCAAATACGGTAAAAATCCGCTATAAAGGGTATATTGAACACCTTTACCCATTCTTGGATTTTTTAGAATATGTTCCATTAAACGTGAAAAACTCATTTAAAATGTTAATAAGTACTCATAGAATCACAATGTTACAAGATTATAGTACAATTTTCAAATATGATAAAAATCCGCTGTAAATGGTATATTAAACACATTTACCCATTTACCGAAATTTTTAGAATATATATCATTAAACGTGAAAAACTAATTTAAAATGTTAATAAGTACTCATAGAATCACAATGTTACAAAAATATAGTAAAATTTTCAAATATGGTAAAAATCCGCTATAAAGGGTAAAGGTGTTCAATATACCCTTTATAGCGGATTTTTACCGTATTTGAAATTTTACTATATTCTTGTACCATTGTGATTCTATGAGTACTTATTAACATTTTAAATGAGTTTCACATTTTACGGTATATATTATAAAAAATCCGCTAAATGGGTAAAGGTGTCCAATACACCCTTTATAGCGGATTTTTACCGTATTTGAAAATTTTAAAATTTTCCTTTCGACTAGGGGTAATTCCATTAGAGGTAAATGGGTAAACGTTAAGTCACTGGTGTCAAGTTCTTGAAGTTATGTATAAATTAGAAATGATGATTGGCGTAAAGTCAATTATTTGTTTTGAAGGTTAAATTGTAGAGATAATTAATGGTAATTGTTCTTATAAGTGTTGCAAAGTTATCTACTGGGCTTGTCACTATTATCAAAGTGGTAAGTAGTTTTGTTGGGTCCAAGTGCAGGAAATCTGCACTAAATGTGCAGGTCTGGGCTCCAGACGGCATCGCACATCAAGAGCGACGACGTCGTACATAGATTCTGACGCCGATGGGTTGAAAATGTTTTGAGCCGTCAGGCTCAATCGTTGGTTTTATTGACCTGACATTCCTTGAAGGCGGACGACGTCTGCCCGTCTGAATGAATTAATTGACCCTCCACTTCTATTGGGGCCCGGGCTTACAACTTTCATTGGGGCCCGTTGGTTTAGGGTTTAGGGTATGAGATAACAAATCCAGTGTTTCACTAAGATTTCGAATAGTGGGGCCCGGGCTTACAACTTTCATCGTACTGTGCTCTCCAAAGAGCAACTCTTCTCAAAATCTCACTCAAAAGGTGCTGAATTGGAATCCCGTTCTAATTCTAACTAAGGATTCTTGTGGTTCCAGAGGATACAGCTACAGGAGAACCAGGAACAGAGAGCTTTCCCCCCTTTTCGTTCGATAAATTCCTACCTCTCTATCTATCTCTAAGATTTTTGGATTTTTCAAAACTCCATGGACATGCAGGAGAGAAATGCTATCCCCACTCGGACCAAGACAGAACTTTTACTTGTTTAAATAACAGAATTTGTAACTTGCTATCCTCTTGTGCAAGATTTCACTACAATCAATTAGGAAATAAGATAGAAGGATTTCTAAACAATATTTCAGTACAATATTTCATATAGTATAAGTATCTTGTATAATACTCTTTCCGTAGAACCAGAATGTTAGGTATCAAGGAAAATCCATTCTTGCTTCAAAAGGGACGTTTCTTTTGATGAATAAATGGAAATATTACTTTGTCAATTTCTGGAAATATTATTTTTACCTGTGGTTGACCGAGAGTGGTTCGAATATATATATAAAGAATTTCTTTTTTTATACTTCTTACTATTAGATAGTGTCCATAAATCTCATAATAGGTCCCCAAAGATTCATAGTGAATTTCGATCGAGTGCCATTTCACCCCTAACCACAACTCATCCGCCGATTCTTCAACATCAGTCGGTTCGGACCTTAGTTTCACCAAAGCTTCATCCTGGTCATGGATAGATCACCCAGTTCGGTCCATAAGCGGACAATTGCCCTATGAAGACTCGCTTTCGCTATTCTCCATCTAAACTAAAATTTTTAGTATATATGTATATGCAGTGCCAATCCAACACAAACAACAAGTAAAAGAACAAATAAATTATTTAGCACCTCTTTCCAATACTGATATAAAGTGCGTTGAAGGCGGCGCAAAGGAGGCTCAAGGGCTTGTTAAGGAAGGCGGCAAGGGCCGACGAAGGCGGGAAAAGGAAAGACCTTTTCTGGTCCCCCCTGACCTGGGGGGTGCTTGTGGGAGCAATTAGGGAATATTCAAGTTCCTAAAAGGGCCAGTTATATCATAGTCATTATGTTGGAGTTAAGTCGTATAGCATTTGTTATGGCTTCTTCATATTGGGGCAGACTCCTTTCTTCTATTTTTCGATGAAGAGATATATTTTACATCCTAGGCAGCTTAATTGGATACCATTTTTCGTTCTATAAAAATCATTGTATTCATAACTCAAGTTCAATAATATAATAATAATAATTCTCAAATATATTAAAGATTTTTCTTTAAGATATTTTTTATTGATTGGTCTTTAACCCAATTTTGTATCAACCAAGGAGAAACTATAGAATGAGCGTGTGGTAATAATTCCATATTAATCCGAATCAATCCATACACTCCCATTTTTAATAAAATTCTAGCTAGAAGCATACAAGTCTATGTGCCTCATTTTTAGCGGTTTTTACCATATGTAGGGGTGAATCGGTAATTTGACAAAAGCGATAAAAATCTATAGACATTTTTAACCGTACCATAAAACACGGAAAATTTGGCTTATCAAATTATCTATCGAGCCGTGAAAAAGATTCAACAAAAGACAGAAACAAATCCAATGTCTGTTTTACCCTTCAACCAATAAATAGTAACCCACTTAACCCAAATAGATTCCTTTCTATTCACTATATTCGGATATTTTTAGCTATAAGAGCCTCATTCCACAACAACAAACTTTAATCCTAACCCTATTCCTTTGAGTACTTACAAACCTCCTTCCAGACACTACCATACCCCAATGGAATTACGCTGTAAAATTTTAAAATTTTCATTTGGCTAAATATATTGAACACCTTACCCATTTACGTTTTTAGAATATATACATTAAGTGAAAAACTCATTTAAAATGTTTAATGGTAAGTACTCATAGAATCACAATGCTACAAGATATAGTAACATTCTAATACGGTAAAATGCTATCATTAAGGGTATATTGAACACCTTTACCAATTCTTGAAGTTTTTAGAATATATATTAGCGTGAAAAAATTTCGTATTTAATGGGTAAATGTTAATAAGTTTAATACAATGTTACAAGATTATAGTACAATTTTCAATATGATAAAATCGCTATAAGGGTATATTGAACTTCCCTTTAGCGGTTTCCTATTTAATTTTACTATTTTGTAACATTGTGATTATGGTACTTATCATTTTAAATAGTTTTCATTTAATGGTATATATTCTAAAAATTTCGGTAAATGGGTAAATGTGTTTAATATACCCAATGTCTGTTTCACATTTAATGGTATATATTATAAAAAATCCGCTAAATGGGTAAAGGTGTCCAATACACCCTTTATAGCGGATTTTTACCGTATTTGAAAATTTTAAAATTTTCCTTTAGACTAGGGTAATTCCATTAGAGGTAAATGGGTAGCGTTAAGTCACCGGTGTCAAGTTCTTGTAGTTATGTATAAATTAGAAATGATGATTGGCGTAAAGTCAATTATTTGTTTTGAAGGTTAAATTGTAGAGATAATTAATGGTAATTGTTCTTATAAGTGCTTTTACAAAGTTATCTCTGGGCTTGTCACTATTATCAAAGTGATAAGTAGTTTTGTTGGGTCCAAGTCGAAATCGCACTAAATGTGCGGTTCGGGCTCCAGACGGCATCGCACGCATACATCAAGAGCGATGGCGTCGTACAGATTCCGGATGGGTTGAAAATGTTTTGAGCCGTCAGGCTCAATCGTTGGTTTTATTGACCTGACATTCCTTGAAGGCGGACGACGTCTGCCCGTCTGAATGAATTAATTAACCCTCCACTTCTATTGGTATTTTTTCACGAAAAGTAGACATGAGATAACAAATCCAGTGTTTCACTAAGATTTCGAATAGTGGGGCCCAGGCTTACAACTTTCATCGTACTGTGCTCTCCAAAGAGCAACTCTTCTCAAAATCTCACTCAAAGGTCTTTGAATTGGAATCCCGTTCTAATTCTAACTAAGGATTCTTGTGGTTCTAGAGGATCTGACTACAGGAGAACAGAACAGAGCTTTCCCCTTTTCGTTCGATAAATTCCTACCTCTCTATCTATCTCTAAGATTTTTGGATTTTTCAAAACTCCGTGGACATTCAGGAGAGAAATGCTATCCCCACTCGGACCAAGACAGAACTTTTACTTGTTCAAATAACAGAATTTGTAACTTGTTATCCTCTTATGCAAGATTTCACTACAATCAATTAGGAAATAAGATAGAAGGATTTCTAAACGATATTTCAGTACAGTATTTCATATAATATAAGTATCTTGTATAATACTCTTTCCGTAGAACCAGAATGTTAGGTATCAAGGAAAATCCATTCTTGCTTCAAAAGGGACGTTTCTTTTGATGAATAAATGGAAATATTACTTTGTCAATTTCTGGAAATATTATTTTTACCTGTGGTTGACCGAGAGTGGTTCGAATATATATATATAAAGAATTTCTTTTTTTATACTTCTTACTATTAGATAGTGTCCATAAATCTCATAATAGGTCCCCAAAGATTCATAGTGAATTTCGATCGAGTGCCATTTCACCCCTAACCACAACTCATCCGCCGATTCTTCAACATCAGTCGGTTCGGACCTCCACTTAGTTTCACCAAAGCTTCATCCTGGTCATGGATAGATCACCCAGGTTCGGGTCCATAAGCAGTGACAATTGCCCTATGAAGACTCGCTTTCGCTATTCTCCATCTAAACTAAAATTTTTAGTATATATGTATATGCAGTGCCAATCCAACACAAACAACAAGTAAAAGAACAAATAAATTATTTAGCACCTCTTTCCAATACTGATATAAAGTGCGTTGAAGGCGGCGCAAAGGAGGCTCAAGGGCTTGTTAAGGAAGGCGGGAAGGGCCGACGAAGGCGGGAAAAGGAAAGACCTTTTCTGGTCCTCCCTGAGCTGGGGGGTGCTTGTGGGAGCAATTAGGGAATATTCAAGTTCCTAAAAGGGCCAGTTATATCAGAGTCATTATGTTGGAGTTAAGTCGTATAGCTTCACATTTGTTATGGCTTGGCCCTTTTATGGCAGATATTGGGGCACAGACTCCTTTCTTCTATATTTTTCGAGGTGAGAAGAGATATATTTTACATCCTAGGGGGGCTATAATTGGAGATACCATTGTTTCTGCGTTGCTGAAAAAAATCATTTGTATTCATAACTCAAGTTCAATAATATAATAATAATAATTCTCAAATATATTAAAGATTTTTCTTTAAGATATTTTTTTATTGATTGGTCTTTAACCCACCGTTTTTGTCTCATCAACCAAGGAGAAAATATAGAATGAGCGTGTGGTAATAATTCCATATTAATCTGAATCAATCCATACACTCCCATTTTTAATAAAATTCCGGCTAGAAGCATACAAGTACTGTAATGTGCCTCTCCGTGGGTATCTGGTAACCATGTATGTAGGGGTAGAATCGGTAATTTGACAGCAAAAGCGATAAAAAATCCAATATAGACATGTTGGTTAACCGTATTCTGAAACACGGAAAAAAATCATTGGCTTATCAAATTATCTATCGAGCCGTGAAAAAGATTCAACAAAAGACAGAAACAAATCCAATGTCTGTTTTACGTCAAGCAATACATGGAGTAACTCCGGGTATAGCAGTAAAAGAAAGACGTGTAGGTGGATCGACTCATCAAGTTTCCATTGAAATAGGATCCACACAAGGAAAAGAACTTGCCATTCGTTGGTTATTAGCGGCATCCCGAAAACATCCGGTATAAATCGAAATATAGCTGCTACACCAAAACTAGGCGCAAAGAACCAACCAGACTGACCTAATGGATAAATCAGGAATACATAAACAAAAATGATTCCTTTACCCCCTTTTACCTTTTATGATAAATTGGCTAAACTAACAAAAAATTAAAAAAAAATGGCGTTGCAATCGATTTTTATTGACCAATCAGAATTGCCTCCCAGGATCTATAATTGCCTCAAAAGATCCAATATATATACGCTGTTGGACCTTTTGAATAACAGCCAAGATGATCTTATGAAAATGGAGCATTTTCACATAGAAGATGTCAAACAAATTTTAGGAATTCTAGAAAAAAAATATATTATTGATTTAATGAAAAATAAGTTTTAAATCCATAGTCTCTCTTACCTTGGCCAGTGAGACGATGGGGGATAAGCTTCATCGTCGAGAGGGAAACAGCCCAGATCACCAGCTAAGGCCCCTAAATGACCGCTCAGTGATAAAGGAAGTAGGGGTGCTGAGACAGCCAGGAGGTATTCCTAGAAGCATCCCAGCAGAAATTACTTGTTTTTCGAGCCCCTGTTATAGGTTCTATCCATATATGTTCTGATCGACAACTCATACTTGATCCAGTTGCTTTTTTTTGGAATTGAGAGAATACCCCAAATGAATTTTACTTTAGTCCTTTTGTTTCCGAAGTAACTCGCATCAACTAGCACTAGTTTGATGTGAACCATATTCCCCGTCTATAAATATCCAAATTTTGATGCCTAATACCCCATAGATAGTTCGAACTGTATAGGAACACACTAGTACAAAAACGAGATTTGGTCACGCATGGTCGAAATGGAACGACCACACATTTGCATATTTGTGTGGCTGAAGGTACGAAAATTGACAACATTTACTAATTAGTCACACATGAAAATTTTGATTGTGTGACCATTAGAACTGTATCACCACACAATTGAACATTGTGTGGCTAAAGGTATCTAGTGATTTTGTTTCAGATCATTTAGCCACATATGAATTTGGAACGCGTGACAAATACAAGTAACCTTGATGCGTTAGTCACATGAAGTACTTTTTGTGTGTCTAAATCATAGAGTCAAGTTTTGTCACACATTATTTAAGGGTGACTGATATGTTTTGCCAACTCTTTAGCCACATCTGAACTTGGAACGAGTGACAAATGAAAAGTAAGTTTGAAGCATTAGTCACGATATACATATAAACAGTGACAAATACATGTCACACACTTGAACACTGTGACCAAAAGCCATATATGGTCACACTAAATGTTTTGTCACACATTCGTTAAGTGTAGCCAAAATACAGTACATACGTTCACGTAACTTTTAAAGTTTAGTTTGTATTAGCTTGCCAAAAGCTAATCTATAAAGTCACATTTGCTACTAACACCATAACCAAATGCCATATATGGTCACAGTAAACGTTTTGTCACACATATTATTTAAGTGTAGCCAAAATCCAGTACGTATGGTCACGTAACTTAATATGTGGCCATTGGATGATCAATAGAGTCACTCAAAATACACGTTTCTTCACTCTAAACACCATATGGTCACACTTTTAGCCACTTTATGGTTAATTGTATGTGACTAAATACCCAAAACAAACATGCTTTGTGTGACTAAATGTTAGAAAAGGCCACACAAACATAAAATTCATGTGGCCATTGGATGATCAATAGTCACACAAAATACACGTTTCTTCACTTGAAACACCATATGGTCACACTTATTAACACTTTTAGCCACTTTATGATTAATTGTATGTGACTAAATACCCAAAACAAACATGCTTTGTGTGACTAAATGTTAGAAAAGGCCACACAAACATAAATTTAATGTGGCCATTGGATGATCAATAGTCACACAAAATACACATTTCTTCACTTGAAACACCATATGCTCACACTTATTAACACTTTTGGCCAATTTATGATTAATTGTATGTGACTAAATACACAAAACAAACATGCTTTGTGTGACTAAAATGTTACAAAAGGCCACACAAACATAAAATTCAAGTGGCCATTGGATGATCAATGGTCACACAAAAGACATATTTCTTCACCTTAAACCACCATATGTCACACTTATTAACACTTTTGGCCACTTTATGCTTTATTATATGTGACTAAATAACCAAAAGAAACATGCTCTGTGTGACTAAATGTTAGAAATGGCCACACAAAAAGAAATTTGATGTGGCCATTGGATTATCAATAGTCACACAAAAAACTATTATGTTTTTCATAAACAGAACTAACTACAAATACTAAACAGACTTAGCTTATGTCTGCCAGACTTAACCTTGTACTGGCAGCCTTAACCACTAAAACTAACCTACCAGACTTAACTTTGTACTAGCAGCTTTAACCACTAAAGTTTTCTGTTTATAAGTAGACCACAACACAAAATATATTTTTTTTTTGCTGCAAAGATGAACTTGTATTAATCAAGGAAACTTTGTAAAATGAAAAAATCAACACACACTGATATGGACAAGTCCCATATCAAGTTGCATACTAGGCAACTCTATTCAATATCTGATATAACTGTTCTTATAAGTCTGATAACAAAACAAACTGCCCATATCATACAACCATGGACGATGACAACCACACAAAACCATCACAAAGAACACCTTTTAATGCACCAAGATAACCATACACTTCCAGATAAGGGCTATACCAAGTAGTTTACATTCCATCTCATGAATGGCTTCAACTACTTGGGAACACACACCCTAAATGAAGCCAACCAAATCCTACACAATCCTAAAATATGTTTATAAACATGTCTACCAATAACAACTGATAACGCCTGGAATTACGTTTTAACACATGCTAAATACTGGAATTATAACTGGAGTACGGGAAGACACCGAAGGTTGGTCGTCGATGACAAAGTCAAAAACTCCATGTCTCCATATGGATTTTTGTGCTGGTTGTCATCTGTCTCTATATGGCGTTTATGGTAACGTGGTTCTTGCTTCTAGGCCTATCGCTGTGGTGTTGCAGATTCACGTTCACATAAAACTCCATGTCTTCCCGGTATCTCAGCAGTGCGTTATGGTACTTCCACATGTGATTTCGCTTCGTAAACTTATGTGGTATGTTCTGCATTAAAAAGAACAATGTAGTATGCTAATCAAAAGTATGTCCATGTGTTGAAGCATATATTAGTTTTTGCGAAAGCAGATAATAACTGAAATGGTCCGATTTGTATCATTACTTACCAAACGACTCCTGTCCGTGACATATGCAAGGATGGGCGTGTAAAAACAATCCCTTTCACTATCATGCTCTGTACATTCGTTCCATGCACATATGTGTTTCATACGCTCATCTGCAATTGGAATTTAATAAAAATGGTAATTAATAATTTAAAAGCTATTATATGGAAAGGTTTATTTTTAAAATAAAATCATAGATTATGTCTACACTTTGATTAACATACCTTCATCTACGGGGTTTCTCATGAACGGTCTTGTACGATTCAGCTCCATACGTTGCACAAGTTCAGAACGCATCATCAATCCATTTTCAAAGAAATGGCATTAGGGAAAGAGTATTGTTTAGGAGATTTGTGAAAACAACTCTTGTGCCAAAGAAAGGTTTTCATCGTGAACCAATACATTCCATCCGTGCCCACCAAACTCATGCACGTGTTTGTTTTCCTCCAGTATTTCAATTTGACGGTGAGTGATAGCTGCTACGGCACGCCAAACAACAAGAACGTCAAATTGGTTATTGCCGATTGTCCCGAAATTGCAAGGAATGACCTACGTAACAGTTTAGTTTAAAGAAAACATTAGCGGTCAAACAATTAAAATAATCCCCATTTTCAACAAACTTATACAATGTATTGATTAACATTTTTTCTTACCAGAGGTTGTGCAGGATATTCATCCAACGTAACCAGGCACCTACGTTGCCTGTAACCTAGAAGAGCCAGATCGTATCCAGGGCATTCGTGGCCTGCATCGTTGTACCCTGTTACATAATAACAGTCTTCTTCCTGACGAATGAAATGGAATGTGGCCACATTGATGTATTGGCTTTGATCAATAAAAGCTTGCCACTCGTACCCTTGCAAAGTAATGCGACCACGAACCAATTTACAGTAAACCTTATGTTTGGCTCCCCTATTGTGGATTAGGTATATCCAGCGCTTGTTGGGGTACAGTGTTTCAGTAAACAAAATAGGAAGCATCTTAAATTTAAAAAGTAAGCACGTATATCAATTTGATGGTTACATTGATAAATTTATAACCTTAAGTAATCATTTTAAGTACAACTTACCTGCAATGTCCTAATGTTTGTGCGGTTTGCCTCTACCAACAATTGGATGCTCATTCTATTTTAAAACCACAATCGTCTTAATGGTCAATAAGGTTATCACATATGCATAACATTCAACTAATACAAGACTTAGATGATCAATACATCTTTATCATTAAGGTGTCAAACAAAAAATGATTGAAGATGTACTACTACATATGTAACTATGTTTCAAAAATCAATAATCATATAGTCCTTTTAGAGTAAAAATCTGTATTTTTTTACGTTTAATCATCTTACCCCATACGTTTGTTAAAATCTAGTAAGAAATCCATAATCTACCCAACATACCATACGCCATTGCTTCATCCAATGTTTAAACCTAAGCTCAGATAATTAATTAAATAAGGTGTAGTGCTTTACCAAATCATATAAAAACTATACTAACCTAGATTAAACATATGTTTACAAGTTGTCTAATTAGCTATTTAACAAATAGCTGCTACGTTTTTCCACAATCCACATATATCCATGATTTTTTTTATTCAAATCATTCTATATTTACATGTCACACAATATTCTAAAGAATCAAATCGCATATAGTTCTAATAAAACGGCTGTTACATTATGATCAAAGGATACTATATTCTTTAGGACATGTTAAACATTGCAAAAAAAATACCAAACATGCATTTGTATCCATCAACATATCAGAAACATGCATATCAATCACTGTAGGCATTTACCACCATGTTGTCATTGTTTTTGTCATTTGGGTGCTATTTGATCTGATGAAGGAAGCGATTTGTCAAGTTCTTGGATGCGGTTTGTCTAGATTCGTTGTATCGGAAGCGGTTTGACTTAAGCGGTTTGACTTAAGCGGTTTGACTTAAGTGGTTCGACTCAAGCGGTTTGTCTTTAGCGGTTTGACATAAGCGGTTTAACTTAAGTGGTTTGTCTTCAGCGGTTTGATCTAAGCGGTTTGATAATAAGCGGTTTGAGTTAAGCGGTTTGATATGAAGCGGTTTGTATTCCAGCGGTTTGGCAATCCAGCTATTTAACCAATGCGATTTGACCACTGCGATTTGATCAAAAAAATTAAGTTTTGACTTTTACGGTTTGACCACTTGCGGCTTGACCAAAGTTGACTTTTTACGTCAAAAGTTCAAACGGCCATAACTTTTGAATCGTAACTCCGTTTTTAGCGAAATACTTGTCAAAACGACCAGAACAGTCTGAACCAGTAGGAACCTGTTAGAACTAGTTAAGAACCGGATATTCCGGCCAAGAACCAGTTAGAACCATTAAAGAACTAGCTATTCCGGCCAATAAATAGTTAACTCCAAATAGGAACCAGCTATTCCGGCCAAGAACTAGTTAGATCCAGCTAAGAACAGTCTATTCTGGCCAAGAACCAGTACAAACCAGTTTGAACCCGATAAGAACTAGCTATTCTAGCCAATAACCAGTAAAGAACATGCTATTTTGGCCAAGAACCAGTTAGATCCAGCTAAGAACTGCCTATTCCTGTTAGGATTTAGAAAATCCATAGTGAAGTGTCGGTCACCCGAACTTTTTTTTAACATATGTTAGCTCGTAGACATTACGTTATCTATTAGTTAGTTAATTAGTTAGAGTAACACCGTGGAGGACGGACGGGTCTTTAACCACTGTATGCCTGATCCACAGCCCGATAGAGGGCTTATTATGTAAAACTATAAATATCCTCTACCTCTTATGGTAGAGGGTTGGACCTTTCATTACTTAATCTAACCTTCTATTTATTTTTCTCTCACTTTCTCTCTCTAAAAAGGATCCCATCTCCCACTTTCTCTCTCTAAGTTTCTTGCTAAGATTCGAACCATATTGATAACACTACACGCGTTGTTCGGGGTCAAAGGAACTTCCTTTTCGTTGAGCAAGTGTTTCAACACCCTAGGCAGTGAACCTAATCGTTGTAGTGTAGTATTAGGGCAAGCCACGGGTATTGATATCGTTCTCTAGGGGAATAGGAATGCTAGTGAGAAGTTACTACGCTAAGGTTGGGGTTGAGGAAGATTCTTTTTTTATCTTTTTTATGTTTTTTTAGAAAATGGAAAGGTACGAATCTCGGGGTTTGAATTTGGGGGTTTTGGTATTTCTACCGATTACTCTATTATCTAATTATCTAAACTAAGGTGAGGGTAGTCTATGTCTAATTATTGTGTGCTCGTGTGATAGTTTAAAAATGTGTTTACTTAGGTTTTATTACTCCTTAATTATCTCCTATTGATGGTTGAATTGTCACGTCCTTATTCTTAATCGCGTTGTGTGTCTAAAGTCGTAGGGTATGCGTTTATCCCTAACTCTTTGAACTTACCAAAGGGTCTCGTCTACAAAATCTCTAGGATTTATACACTCTAACTCTAAGGCACTCTTTGTATGATTTAGCCTACAACTACTCTAGGTGTCATAGTCTAAGGTTCACAAAGATTAATCAAGCATTAACTACACAACGAATGACCTATCGCATTACTAGATCATTAACAATTAAGATAAGAGACAACCAATCAATATTCAATAATTAAGTTTCATAATCCCTAAGCAAACACACAAGTAAATTAGCCAGACATGGAGAACATGCAAGCATACACACAAATAATCAAAGACATAATTGGATTAATGAAGTAAAATACTTATCTTGATGTAAGATAGGGTTTGGAACCCTAAAATACTGTACAAGACAGCCTTGGTTCGGTTTAGGTTTTTACTCCAAAAGACTACACACACAATACTGAAAAATTCGGATTCTATATATAAGATTACATGTGCGACGGCGTCACCTTATTATTTGTGACGCCGTCGGGTCATCGTCATTAGGGTTTCGTCTTGGCCACGTTAGTCTTGCGACGGCGTCACCTTGTGCTTGTGAAGCCGTCCTCTTCAGCCTATGACGCCGTCTGGATCAAATCTAGGTCGTCTGAGTTGCGACGGCCTACTCTTTTAAAGCTTGATACCGTCACTTGAAAATAAGAAATTTGACTTCTGTCCCGTCACAAAATGCTCCGACGGCGTCGCAGTTAAGCAGTGACGCCGTCACCTTGTATTTGAGTAGCTTGAGTGTCTCGATTTCTTGACTTTGGCCATTTTATTCGTATATCTACGCCTTTTCGTCCAAATGAGTGCCATTACAGCAATTTTCCTTCAAGAGACCTAAAAAGTGAAAAGGAACGATATTAAGTAATAACGGATACAAAAGTGATCAAATAAGGGCTTAAATGACCCCTCAAAAAGGTACATTTTAAAACCTTATCAAATATCCCTTCACTTGGTATTTGCTTGTCCTCAAGCAAATGTGCTTTTAGCCAATTAATTTATAAGTTAGGGGTCATGAAGCATTGGTTTAAAACAGTCCACAACACATATAAGCCCTGCAAAAGTCATAACAAGCACGGAAATTACATACTAGCACCTCACAAGGGGTGTTTGGATACTCACATCTCTCTCGGGTGTATATGAAATATAACAAGTTGGAAATGGAAGATAAACACTCATTAACCGGTCCTAGTACATAGATTACCATAGGCTTGAGACTAGATCAAACCCCCCATCGCTTTGGCGTAAGCACCTAGGAAAGACTATCAAAGAGGTCTTTAAAGGGTTGTAAGGTTAGGCTTACGGTTGGGAAACAAAGGGTTTGGTGGGATAGGCTATTTAATGGTGGCATGTCAAAAATCTTTATGTTACAAGCGTACGAAGAATGGCGTTGCTAAGCCAAGACTCGACATTCTAAACTCTAGATAACTGAAACAAACAAACATAAATTTAAAGATAGATGTAGGATGGTAGCCCGTATGTTTTTTTTTTTTTCAACACTCTATTTTTTTTTCTTTTCTCTTTTTCTATTTTTTTCGATTTTTTTTTTCATACACTTTTACTCTACCATCCTCTACGGTAACATCAAAATGATAGGGATTTATAGGCACATCCCTACACTTGAGTTTTTATTACTCTAACACTAATTTGACCCGAATTGAAAAGATCAAAACACTTGGGGTACGTTATTACGCAAATAAGGGAATTTAACGTTCCCTTCTAATCATTTAAACTTTAACTTTTTCCCATGAGTCCCAATCGTCCCAAAACTGTATACAAAGGATATGACTCGACTTAGAAACTCATGCAAGCAACTAGATAATTGAACTAAGGGTTTAGGGTGATAACAATAATGCACTAAAAGTGAGTGCATACAGGGTAGGCTAAGGCGATTTGGGTGTATATTTGGGGGTGGGGTGTAAACAATGCTCTTCATTGATATTCCTGAAAACCGAAACATCACGAGAACCGCGAAAAGGATAGGCTCTGAGGGGTTAACTAGGGGTATCGTGTACTAAAGATGAGTACAACGCAAAGGTGTGGGGGAATTACTCAACCGATGTGGAAGAAGTAATTATATTACGGGTATCAAACAAGGGTTACACTAATGCCTCTTATCATTTAGTTATTCCTAACTACACAAGTGTAGTCTTACTAGCGATCTCGGGATGCATCACAAAACAAGTTCTAGAATCTAATATACTACCGGTTCACACACTAATCATTAAAGATGAATGCTTTAATTCCTACTAATCTAAGGGCGATCCTCACATTTTGGGTGGAATTTAGGTGGTAAAGGGTTTTTGTGCTAGTCATATAACTTCCTATCCATGAGACGCTTTTGTTAAGACTAATGGCCCACTCCTATATGTCATGAAAAATTAAAAATTTGGTGCCAAAATTACCCTAACCGAAATTTTCTCATGGTTTATTACACAATTAAAATTGGACAAAGCAAATAATCAAGGATAAGCATAGTTTCAAAGTTCCCGTTTTATTTTCCCTCCCTACACTTAAACTGAACATTGTCCCCAATGTTCCCCGAAAGTATCAAAGTTATGATAATGGAAGGTAATTAAAAACGAAAGAAACTAGTACTCCCCTGATTAGCTCGGTAGGATCCGTGTAAAGTGGTGGTTAAATTCTTTCCAAGAAAAATGTATGCGTGAAAAGCTCCTTCCAATCTTTTGTTTCTTCTTCTTGATAAATAAAACCTACACATTCGAAGAAAACAAACGAAACCTTCGCGTAAAATTGGCGGTAATAATATATATAAGACTCTACTAAACTAGGATATAATGCTTGTGGAATGGATGTTTACAGAATTTCCAGAAAATTAAGACCTGGAAAATTCCAAAATTTTATAAATAGCTCAGAAAACGAGAAAAAGTAATCTGTTGTTTTACTCCTTCCGATGCCGTCAGGTTGCGACCTGACGCCGTCAGTTATCCGACAAAAACGGTCTGCGATTTTCTGGAGAAAATTCTGAAAAATTTACATCTTTAGAATCTGGAAAAATTTCTGCAAAACATCCATTATGACTCGATACAAGCATTTGACTCGAACAAACACACATATATATCTTTTAATGAATTGCTATTCTCATGTTTACGTTTCTTTTGAAAACGTGTGTAATCCTCCCTACACTTATCCTTTATGTAAAATACCTTCATATGCAATTAAGACGAGGTTAAAAACAAAATAAAGCATTTTTACAAATTTAAACATGAGAATAAGCAATCAATAAAAGATATATGACACTAACAAGCAAACAATTAAGCATGGGTTGCCTCCCACGAAACGCTTTTCTTTATTTAAGAGTCTTGTAGCTAGACTCGTAGTCGCGCTCCTACGTGACTTCATTACCGTCACCTTCTTCCTTTTGACGGTCTCCATTGGGGGGTTTCATGTTGTAAAAGTGCCCTATAGTGCACCTTTCTAAGAGGTCTTCCTCTCCCCAATTGGTCCTATATTCCGGTCCTAGGTTTAAGCAATCCTCATAGAATCCGAAAATCTTAGCCATAACATAATCTACTCCTTTTTCTTTATCCTCCTCATTCCTATAATAGACCGATAGTTTAAGTTCCTTTTCATCATTAGAGAGTGATGAAAACTTCTCAATCTTAAACGGCATTTGGTAAGCTATGTCATCGGTCTCATCTTTGAATCGCACTATTCCTAACGAGGGGTCATAGGTCATCCCGGTGCTTTCTATGAAAGGTTTTCCTAGAATAACGTGGGACAAGCTAGGATCTATGGCCGTACTAATATCATTCACAATTATGAAGTCTGTAGGAAACGTGAAACTACCTACATAAACCGGCAATCCCTTAACTCTACCAAGAAAATTGCACCTAACCCTAGGATTATCGGGGTCTTGCCTAGTTGGAATAGGCCTCTTCATTACCCAATTGTAGTAGGTGCTAGTCATTATGTTGATTGGGGACTTGCGATCAATGTAGGCCTTTGCCACGAAAAGGTGTCCTATGCAACATGGTATGTTATGATTCCAAGGGTTCCCAAACTTGATTCTAGGGCTTTTCCTAACATACATGTGACGGAGGTCACGCACTAAGTGACGGTGGCGAGATAGCTCTTCTTCCGTAGGGAACTTATTGAAATAGTCAGTGTCTACTTCATCTATTTCCTCGGTTGTTTCATTCGTCGGTGGTTCACTATCCTCAAGTGTCTCCTCATAGTTCGCTTCGTCATTTGTCACTAAGGTGATGGTATTGACGAATTGAACGTGCTTAGCTAACTTACTTGGGTCCTTAATCTCTACACCAGAAGGCTCGGGAGTTGAGATAGCATTAACCTTCCTATCACTATCGGTCATGGCTTTCAAGAGGTTATCTATCTTCCTATCCATTTCGGCTTGTTGTTGATTAAAGCGGTCCGAGAGCTTAGCTATTTGGGCTTCTTAGGATGCGACTAGGTTTTACAACATCCCCTCAATGTTTTGTTGGTTAGGGCCGTGAGATGGGGGCCATGAGAAATCATTGGAAGTGAATTCTTTGGTTTGTCCCCAATAGAAGTCGGGCTTGCCCTTCCATCCTTCTCGGGTTTCATTGAAATTCCTAGGTCCGAGTATTGTAGGGAATCTTCCTCCCGTTCCATTAATACGCGAGGATGCGTAGTCAACGGAAGCATGTTCGGGGGATCGGGTGCAAGTGCGCGTGTTATGAGGATCACTACACGGCTCACACGAGGAAGAAACTTTGTTCACATGGCGTGAAGACTTAGGATTTTCGTAGGAACTCATTAGGAATTTAACTTGATCTTCAAGTTCGATCATCCTACGGTCGGAAGATTGTGAGTCAATGGGAGGCAAGGAGATTGCCTTAACGATTTTGGGCAACTCACGGGGGTCATTCCAATTTTCGTTGTCATAGAGAGCAAGGTCCTCTATTATACCCCATGATTCTTCCGTGGTGATATCACTAAGTTTTCCACCGGCCGCTTGGTCAATGGATCGCTTTGTGGGGAAATTGACATGATCATAAAAGATTTGGACTTGGAGCCAAAGATCAATGCCGTGATGAGGGACTTTGTGAAGTAAGTCCTTGAATCGAGTCCATGCTTCGTAAAGAGATTCACCTTGATGTTGTTGGAACATCAAGATGTCATTCCTAAGTTTAGTGGTTCTCCCCGGTGGGAAGAATTGAGCAAGGAAGCGAGAGGTGAGATCATCCCAACTTGAGATGGAGCCGGCGGGAAGTCGCTCAAGCCAATTACTAGCTTGGTCCTATAGAGAAAATTGGAAGAGACGCAGGCGCGTGGTCTCCCGAGTAGTAGCATCAAGGTCGATGGAATCGACAATTTTAAGGAAATCCCTTAGATGCTGATTTGGATCTTCGGAGCGAAGTCCATGGAATGCACAACCGTTTTGCACCAACCGGATGGTGTCGGATCGCAGGGCCGTAGTTTGGGCCTGGTCGGGAAGCTCAATGGTGTTCCTATAGCCTAGGTGGCTTGGTCTTGAGTATTGACCAAGAGTACGGGCTCTTGGCGGGTCATTTGGCGGTGGGTTGATGAATGGTGGGTGGTTATCACCTTCCATGATGAAAAGTGATGGGGTTACGAACAAAGGTCACGAAGAAGGGGGATAGACTACGAGAAGGCTAACAATGAGAAAAAATTTACTTGATAGGAATCAAGCAAAGAAACCTAAACGAGGTGGACTACTAACTAGCTATTCTATTCCCCGGCAATGGCGCCAAAAACTTGATAACGCTACACGCGTCGTTCGGGGTCAAAGGAACTTCCTTTTCGTCGAGCAAGTTTTTCAACACCCTAGGCAGTGAACCTAATCGTTGTAGTGTAGTATTAGGGTAAGCTACGGGTATTGATATCGTTCTCTAGGGGAATAGGAATGCTAGTGAGAAGTTACTACGCAAAGGTTGGGGTTGAGGAAGATTATTTTTTTATCTTTTTTATGTTTTTTTAGAAAATGGAAAGGTACGAATCTCGGGGTTTGAATTTGGGGGTTTTGGTATTTCTACCGATTACTCTATTATCTAATTATCTAAACTAAGGTGAGGGTAGTCTATGTCTAATTATTGTGTGCTCGTATGATAGTTTAAAAATGTGTTTACTTAGGTTTTATTACTCCTTAATTATCTCCTATTGATGGTTGAATTGTCACGTTCTTATTCTTAATCGCGTTGTATGTCTAAAGTCGTAGGGTATGCGTTTATCCCTAACTCTTTGAACTTACCAAAGGGTCTCGTCTACAAAATCTCTAGGATTTATACACTCTAACTCTAAGGCACTCTTTGTATGATTTAGCCTACAACTACTCTAGGTGTCATGTCTAAGGTTCACAAAGATTAATCAAGCATTAACTACACAACGAATGACCTATCGCTTTACTAGATCATTAACAATTAAGATAAGAGACAACCAATCAATATTCAATAATTAAGTTTCATAATCCCTAAGCAAACACACAAGTAAATTAGCCGGACATGGAGAACATGCAAGCATACACACAAATAATCAAAGACATAATTGGATTAATGAAGTAAAACACTTATCTTGATGTAAGACAGGGTTTGGAACCCTAAAATACTATACAAGACAGCCTTGGTTCGGTTTAGGTTTTTACTCCAAAAGACTACACACACAATACTGAAAAATTCGGATTCTATATATAAGATTACATGTGCGACGGCGTCACCTTATGATTTGTGACGCCGTCGGGTCACCGTCATTAGGGTTTCGTCTTGGCCACGTTAGTCTTGCGACGGCGTCACCTTGTGCTTGTGACGCCGTCCTCTTCAGCCTATGACGCCGTCTGGATCAAATCTAGGCCGTCTAAGTTGCGACGGCCTACTCTTTTAAAGCTTGACACCGTCACTTGAAAATAAGAAATTTGACTTCTGTCTCGTCACAAAATGCTCCGACGGCGTCGCAGTTAAGAAGTGACGCCGTCACCTTGTATTTCAGCAGCTTGAGTGTCTCGATTTCTTGACTTTGGCCATTTTCTTCGTATATCCGCGCCTTTTCGTCCAAATGAGTGCCATTACAGCAATTTGCCTTCAAGAGACCTAAAAAGTGAAAAGGAACGATATTAAGTAATAACGGATACAAAAGTGATCAAATAAGGGCTTAAATGACCCCTCAAAAAGGTACATTTTAAAACCTTATCACATATAATTGATTGTTTGTGTGTTACAATAACCAATATCCAACAATTGGTATCAAGAGCCATGGTTAGATCATAAAGATAGGTTATTTGGGTGTTTTTTTAGCTTGAATTCTATACCAAAAAAGTGCTAAAGTTTGAGTTTTGTTA
The DNA here is from genome assembly GCA_910596185.1 of Chrysanthemum makinoi. NCBI lineage: Eukaryota > Viridiplantae > Streptophyta > Magnoliopsida > Asterales > Asteraceae > Chrysanthemum > Chrysanthemum makinoi. The sequence continues at coordinate 139,986,335 of OU343224.1, forward strand.
GTACTTTTGTGTTTAGAATCATCATAAGTGCTTAGGTCTTGGTTTGGAAGGCTTCATTCATCTTGGTTATAGTGTTTTGGATTGGAAAAGTTTAGTTTTTGAAGAGTTTCAAGGAAGCGGTTTGAGTCTCGTACTATTTTATTTTATGATGTTTGAAGTCATTTGGGTGCTATTTGATCTGATCAAGGAAGCGATTTGTCAAGTTCTTGGATGCGGTTTGTCTAGATTCGTTGTACCGGAAGCGGTTTGACGTAAGCGGTTTGACATAAGCGGTTTGACTTAAGCTGTTTGACGTAAGTGGTTTGACTCAAGCGGTTTGTCTTTAGCAGTTTAACATAAGCGGTTTGACTAAACGGTTTGACTCAAGCGGTTTGACTAAACGGTTTGACTCAAGCGGTTTGTCTTCAGCGGTTTGATCTAACTGGTTTGATAAGAAGCGGTTTGATTTAAGCGGTTTGATAAGAAGCGGTTTGATAAAAAGCAATTTGATTTAAGCGGTTTGTATTCCAGCGATTTGACAATCTTGTGATTTGACCAATGCGATTTGATCAAAAAAAATTGAGTTTTGACTTTTACGGTTTGACTACTTGTGGTTTGACCCCTTGCGGCTTGACCAAAGTTGACTTTTTATGTCAAAACTTCAAACGGCCATAACTTTTGAATCGTAACTCCGTTTTTAGCGAAATACCTGTCAAAATGACCGGAACAGCCTGAACCAGTAGGAACCAGTTAGAACTAGTTAAAAACCAGAAATTCATTCCAAGAACCAGTAAGAACCAGTTAAGAACTTGTTATTCCGGCCAATAAATAGTTAGATCCAAATAGGAACCAGCTATTCTGGCCAAGAACCAGTTAGATCCAGCTAAGAATTGCCTATTCCGACCAAGAACCAGTACAAACCACTTAGAACCAGATAAGAACTAGCTATTCTGGCCAATAACCAGTTAAGAACATGTTATTTTGGCCAAGAACCAGTTAGATCCAGCTAAGAACTGCCTATTCTTGTTAGAATCCAGAAAATCCATAGTGAAGTGTCGGTCACCCCAACTATTGTCAAGCATATGTTAGCTCGTAGACATTACGTTATCTATTAGTTAGTTAGTAAGTTAGAGTAACACTATGGAGGACGAACGGGTCTTTACCCACCGTATGCATCATCCACAGCCCAGCAGAGGGCATATTATGTAAAACTATAAATACCCTCTACCTCTAAAGGTAGAGGGTTGGACCTTTCATTTCTTAATCTAAACTTCTCTTTGTTTTTCTCTCACTTTCTCTCTCTAGAAAGGATCCCATCTCCCACTTTCTCTCTCTAAGTTTCTTACTAAGATTCGAACCATATAATTGATTGTTTCAGTGTTACAATAACCAATATCCAACAATTGGTATCAAAAACCATGGTTAGATCATAAAGATTGGTTATTTGTGTGTTTTGTTAGTTTGAATTCTATACCCTAAAAGTGTTAAAGTTTGAATTTTGTTAGTACTTTTGTGTTTAGAATCATCATAAGTGCTTAGGTTTTGGTTTGGAAGGCTTAATTCATCTTGTTTATAGTGTTTTGGATTGGAAAAGTTTAGTTTTTGAAGAGTTACAAGGAAGCGGTTTGAGTCTCGTACTATTTTCTTGTATGCGGTTTTTATGTCATTTGGGTGCGATTTGATCTGATGAAGGAAGCGATTTGTCAAGTTCTTGGATGCGGTTTGTCTAGATTCGTTGTATCAGAAGCGGTTTGACTTAAGTGGTTTGACTTAAGCGGTTTGACTTAAGCGGTTTGACTCAGGCGGTTTGTCTTTAGCGGTTTGACATAACCGGTTTAACTTAAGCGGTTTCTCTTCAGCGGTTTGATCTAAGCGGTTTGATAAGAAGCGGTTTGAGTTAAGCGGTTTGATAAGAAGCGGTTTGATAAAAAGCGGTTTGATTTAAGTGGTTGTATTCTAGCGGTTTGGCAATCCCTCTATTTGCCCAATGCGATTTGATCAAAAAAACTGAGTTTTGACTTTTACGGTTTGACCACTTGCGGCTTGACCAAACTTGACTTTTTACGTCAAAACTTCAAACGGCCATAACTTTTGAACCGTAACTCCGTTTTTAGCGAATTACTTGTCAAAACGACTGGAACAGCCTGAACCAGTAGGCACCAGTTTGAACTACTTAAGATCCAGATATTCCGGCCAAGAAACAGTAAGAACCAGTTAGAACCAGATAAGAACTAGCTCTTCCGGCCAATAAATAGTTAGATCCAATTGGGAACAAGCTATTCCAACCAAGAACCAGTTAGATCCAGCTAAGAACTGCCTATTCTGGCCAAGAACCAGTACAAACCAGTTAGAACCAGATAAGAACTAGCTATTCCGGCCAATAACCAGTTAAGAACATGCTATTTTGGTCAAGAACAAGTTAGATCCAGCTAAGAACTGCCTATTCCTGTTAGGATTTAGAAAATCCAGAGTGAAGTGTCGGTCACCCCAACTATTGTCTAGCATATGTTAGCTCGTAGACATTGCGTTATCTAGTAGTTAGTAAGTTAGTTAGAGTAACACCGTGGAGGAATGATGGGTCTTTACCCACTGTATGCCTAATCCACAGCCCGACAGAGGGCGTATTATGTAAAACTATAACTACCCTCTACCTCCCAAGGTAGAGGGTTGGACCTTTTATTTCTTAATCTAACCTCCTCTTTGTTTTTCTCTCACTTTCTCTCTCTAAAAAGGATCCCATCTCCCACTTTCTCTTTCTAAGTTTCTTGCTAAGATTCAAACCATATAATTGGTTGTTTGTGTGTTATAATAACCAATAACCAACAATTGGTATCAAGAGCCATGGTTAGATCATATAGATTGGTTATTTGTGTGTTTTGTTGGTTCGAATTCTTTACCCTAAAAGTGTTAAAGTTTGAATTTTGTTAGTACTTTTGTGTTTAGAATCATCATAAGTGCTTAGGTTTTGGTTTGGAAGGCTTAATTCATCTTGTTTATAGTGTTTTGGATTGGAAAAGTTTAGTTTTTGAAGAGTTTCAAGGAAGCGGTTTGAGTCTCGTACTATTTTCTTGTATGCGGTTTGATGTCATTTGGGTGCGATTTGATCTGATCAAGGAAGCGATTTGTCAAGTTATTGGATGCGGTTTGTCTAGATTCGTTGTATCGGAAGCTGTTTGACTTAAGCGTTTTGACTTAACCGGTTTGACGTAAACGTTTTGACATAAGCGGTTTGACTTATGCGGTTTGACTCAAGAGGTTTGACTCAAGCAGTTTGATTTAAGCGGTTTGATCTAAGCGGTTTGATAAGAAGCGATTTAAGTTAAGCGGTTCGATAAGAAGCGGTTTGATAAAAAGCGATTTGATTTAAGCGGTTTGTATTCCAGCAGTTTGACAATCCTGCGATTTGACCAATGCGATTTGACCACTGCGATTTGATTAAAAAAACTGAGTTTTGACTTTTACGGTTTGACAACTTGCGGTTTGACCACTTGCGGCTTGACCAAAGTTGACTTTTTACGTCAAAACTTCAAACGGCCATAACTTTTGAACCGTAACTCCGTTTTTAGCGAAATACCTGTTAAAATGACCGGAACAGCCAGAACCTGTAGGAACCAAATAGAACTAGTTAAGATCTAGATATTCCTGCCAAGAACCTGTAAGAACAAGTTAATAACTAGCTATTCCTGCCAATAAATAGTTAGATCCAAATAGGAACCTGCTATTCCGGCCAAGAACCATTTAGATCCAGCTAAGAACTGCCTATTCCAGCCAAGAACCTACACAAACCAGTTAGAACCAGATAAGAACTAACTATTCCAGCCAATAACCAGTTAGAACCAGTTAAGAAAATGCTATTTTGGGCAAGAACCAGTTAGATCCAGCTAAGAACTGCCTATTCCTGTTAGGATTTAGAAAATCTATAGTGAAGTGTCGGTCACCCCAACTATTGTCTAGCACATGTTAGCTCATAGGCATTACGTTATCTATTAGTGTTGGATCAATATACTTTAATCAAACTATCTTAACTAGCTTGTTAAGGTTTAATAACCTCGGATAAATCCTAAGTTATTAACAAAGAAACACTAAGCAATCTTTATCAAGTAGTCGAAATTTACTTAACAAAGCTAAGAAGAATAACCTTTTATTATAAACTCTAAATCTGCTTATTATGCAGATACTCTAATACAACTCTAATATAATCGAACTTCTCTCTCAGACACTAATTAACTTGTGAATTCGTAAACTCTAAAACTCATAGACTCGTACATCTAATGCCAATCTAGGAGTCCTTTTATAGGCTCAAGGATATCCTAGTCGGTTTACAATTTGTAACCTTGTACGACAAGTAATCTAAACATAGAATACAATACTTTCCATAAACGAATAACAGTTCTTTTGTTCTTGCAGTACTTTGACTTTTAGGTGCAGTACGTTGACTTTGTCTTTAGCAGTACTTTGACTCTTTGACTTTTTCCAGTACTTTGCAGCTTACAGTACTTTCATATCTTCAGTACTTTCATGTTTTCAGCACTTTCATATCCCAACAATCCTCCCCTAACTTGAATTCTACTTGTTTGACTTCAAGTTCCTTTGTGAATGTATCTTTAACAGCTTCATCTTTAAGGACAGATTGTTTCTTAGTCATTACATTATATCTCTGTAGTATCTATGCTTATCAAAGTATCTCTTAGAATTGTTCTTTCTCAGCAACATTGAGCAAGCTCCATCTTTTCAGCAACACAGCAACATATGACAATTTGTACATTAATTCAGTTTAAGTTGCATACTATTCTCATCACTTCCAGGTGTGTTAACTCCTGTGAGAGGTGAATCATTGAAAATTTAATGGATTTAGATCTCTTTACCAAAGCCATTATCTTTGGAGTAGCCAAATGTTTTGGTGTTTAAGACCATGGTACATTGATAACCATATGATTTTTAGTAAATCATCAGCTATCAACAGATTTGATTTGTCTTTACCAAAAGCTGTACCCTTCTGGACTAGTTAGTTCTTCTATCTAATAGTGAACTAATTACCAATAATGGTTTTTCCACTGCCTTTACCACAAGCCATTTTCTTGTGGGCTAGCCAACTCTTCACATTAACTGATATGGTGAGTTGATTACCATACAACTTATTAGCAAGTTGTCAACTAAAAACGGATTTGATATATCTTTACCAGAGCCGTTTGCTGATGGATTAGCCAATCCTTTTGTAACCATGGTGGATTGATTACCTATTTGATGTTTCCATCTCAACATCCATTTAATTCACTTAACCTTTGTTTCAAAATATTTGATATTTTAACAAAAGATTTCTTTCAAAAATTACTTAACTGGTTTTAAAAAGCTGCAAGCAGTACTTTGATGAAAGTACTGTTTGATCGCAGACTTTGAATAAAGTACTGATTTATCAAAAATAAATTATTCAATAAAATTCATACCGTTTATTCATCTTCTTCACAATGGTAGTCCGTTGATAAATAAATTAAAAACCATGCAAGCAGTTTCATTATCCTCTTCTACTTCCAATCCATGCTCTAGCATTCTTCTCATGAGCTCAACTGTGAGAGGATATCTTCTGTTTACAAACATGTGTATCATTTTACCATTCTCCAGCTCTAAAACATGAACTCCAGATTCTTCAAAGAATCTCCAGCAAACAATTTCCCAGTTTTCTTGATTTTTCCATATATCATCAGTGCTTTCCTCTTCTGTTTCCCACATGGTTATAAGATCTCCAAGCAAAACCAGACCAATTCCTTCTGATGGAATATCTCCAAAATAAGCTTTTACCACATTATATAGATAGAATATATCCACTCTATCTATAATATGTAACAAATCCTATAACCTATTGAAAACTTTGAAGCTTTCATCTTCCTTATGAAAAATCATATAATCTCCTTCTTTGGATTTCACAATATCAAAAGCACTAATCTGAGATCTGTTCATCTTCATGTCAGCATCTTCTTTTGAATAATCAAAATCTACCACTCTGAGATAATTTATTAATGCATCTTTAGACTCAGATCTTAATTCAACTCTTTCTTTCTTTGAAAACTGTCTATCTCAGAACTCGTTTTTCTTTTTCTTTTTAAGCTCTTCTTCCTTTCAGCTTCAGTCCAAGAATCTTCTTCTCTAAAATCCTTGATATCTGCAACACTCTTCTTATAAGCTTCGTCTCAAAGATCATAGAGTCTTTTCATGTCAACATAGTTCAGCTTCTGCAATCCTTTATACCCTCGACCTTTCAAATATGCCATCATAGCATTCCTGTCCTTAGCTAAATTAGGTCTTCTAGGCATATATCTAACAGGAGTAGGTGATTGTAATGGTTCATCACTTCAAGATCTAATTGCTCTTGCAACTTTTAGTGCTTCTCTACTTTGAGCTTCTTCAGCTTCTTGAGTTACTCTATCTTCAGCATTTAACTCTTCTTGAAGTTTTCTAGCAGCAGCTTCATTCCTAGCAACTTCAATTTCTCTAATTTCTGCCAAAGTAAGTTTCTTCTTCTTTACTTCTACTAAAACACCTTTCCCTTTATCCTTAGGATCAATTGCAGGTTGGGAAGTTCTTTGTTGTTCATCTTCTTGCACTTCTCTAATAGTAACACCACCTCTAGGTTGTGATAAATCTTCTAAAAGTGTAGCAATGAACTCATCATCACTTGCAGAATGAATTGGTTTGAGTATAGCTTCCTCCTCTTCTTGTATAACAGTTGTAGAAGGACCAGCTTCCTCTTCAAAATTCAAAACTCTTGGAGTTATTACCTCTTGTCTAAAAATACTTTGCTGTTGAAGAGCAGTACTTTGTTGTTCAGTACCTTGTTGTTTAGTACTTTGTTGTTCAGTATCTTGAACTTGTTCCTCTTGTTCATCAGTACCTTGAATGATCTTTTCTTGTTCATCAGTACTTTCAGGTTCTTTCTCCTTCTCAACATCTTCTTTCAAATTATCTTTTTCTAAATTCCTCCCCAAGTTGACAGAAGATTGTTGATGAACCTTGTGGCGTTTGGTTTTCCTAGACTGCTTTTGCGCCTTCTTCTTTGATTTAACCCAGATACGAAATTCTTGAACCAATGGCCACACAAAAGTCTTTAGCCTGCGAAACTTCAGTTTTAATTTCTTTATCTGTTTGGCTTGAACCTCTGTAGTCTTTTTCAACTTAACCAACTTCCTTGTCAAAACATAATTATCCAATGTGATTTCATCAGGAGGTATGGTATGTGAATCCTCTCCTTTAATAGGTGAATGATCCTCTGGTTGAGAAAAAGGAACAGACCCGTGTGGAGATAGAGAAGGTGAAACAGCAACATCTTCTTGAAGTTCAGGACTAGGAGAAGTGATGAGTGTCTAAATACTCATCATTTTTGTACAATCTAAACTGCAAAATCATCTGAAAACACTCAGAAACACATCAAAATGATCAAAATATCACAAATCAGTGTTTTATGTGTTTTAAATGCAAAAATATCAAAATCAGATGAAAAATGATTCAAGTTTGCAAAATTGGCAGTTTTAGTCCCCAAGTTTTAAAAGTTGTCAAATCTAGTCCCTGGAATTCAAAATGTGAAGTTTTGTCATTCAAGGTCCCTGAAATATTCTAAGTTGTCAAAAATGATCCTTGAATAATTCTTTGGTCAAATGGCGGAAAAGGTCCTTAAACTTTGAAAAATTGCAAAATTAGTCCTTGGATGTTTTAAAATGGAATTTTATGCAAAAGTTATCCTTGTACTATCAAAGTTTGTCAAATTTGGTCCTTATGATATCTTTGGAAAAGCTACATTTTCAGTCCTCATGTTTGGCAGATTTGCAAAATTGGTCCTTGGGTTAATAAACTACACCAAACGGATCCTTTTAATAAACACAAGCCCAAACCCAACCTTTGGCCCAAACCCGACCCCGTTTAATATTAACCCTCGGTCAAAAAGGGTCAAACCCCGCCCAAAACCACTTCCACTGTAGCTTCCCTCTCCCACCACTGAAACACCAAAACCAGGCATGGTTTTCCAACCTTTTCAACCCCCCTCTCCATACTTTGTTCCCTCTGCCTCCTCTAAACTCCAAAACCTTTAATTGATTGAAACCCACCCTCATTAATAACAAAACCTGCTAATGAGAAAAATGGCGCCAAAAACACAAGTGTATGGTTCTGATGAATTAGAGTGATCCAAGGGCTCAGATTTGGTGGGAAAGATTCAGAGGTCAATGAGAAGTCATAAAAGTCTATAAAGAGGAGCTTAGATGTATTGTATCAAAATATCTAGTGTAGAATTTAAGTTTTTATGTCGTTTTAGTCATTTTCAAATTTCCAGTGTATTTCTTAGCTTCCAAATACTTTCTTAAGTATTGTTAGTGTACTTTTGATCCTTTTCAGTAATAAAATTCAAGTTTCAAGTTCTTATTTCAATTTATGCAGTTTTCATTGAAAAATCTCACAATGTGTTAATGTTGTTGTTAGTTATTGATAAGGACTGAAATAGCTCATGTAAGCTCCCAAAAAGCTTATTCAAGCTTTTAGAGACCTTAAAATTCAAGTTTAGAAGTTAAATAGAAAAATCATAAAAATACAAATTAAATAGTAGAAAAATCAAAAATTACATGGAGATGGTGTTCACAGCTGGAGCAGGGTAAATCTTGGATGGCCTTGGGTTAGAAGCTTAGTGGTAAGCTAATAGGGGTGTTCATTGGTCCTTGATCTCAGTTTTCAGTTGGATAGCCATTTGTAAGCCTTTTACTCAATTTTTGCATTTCACTATTGTGGTTGATTAATAGTTGTAATTTCTGGTTCTTAGTGTTCATTAGTAGTAGTCAAGTGTATTTAATCATTAAAATCAGTAGGTTGTTCTTTTAAATTTGTATTTTGTAAAAATCTCATTTGGAAAGTTAAATCAGTATAATCATAATTCTTGTGTTTCATGTTGTTAGTCCTGTTAGTTCATGCTTATTTAGTCTCATGTAATGATATCATAAGGGTTTGAATCAGTTTCATGGACTTGATCTGTGATTTGCTTTGAAAATCTTCCAAACAGGCTTAAAAAGGGGTGTTTGCTTTAGCTTGTTTATCTGTGATCAAGAGTGTTTAAGACAGTACCATTCTTTGTTCTGTGTCACTTTAGTACCTATTATCTCAAACAAGTCAAGAAAACTAGTTCTCATTTGGTGAAAAGTCAAAATTGCATTTGATTTTAACTAGTGTGTCCACTGTTGAGTTTTTATGAATCATGATCAAGGTTTTGTGTTCATAAGTTGTTAGTGTTGATCAAATCAGTCTTATATCACCTTTTAACAACATAATCAGTGCTTAGGATCAGTTTAAATTTCATTTTAGTCAAATCTCTTGGTTTTTACAAAAAGTCAAATTTTCATTTAGGTCGTTTTTGAATAAAATAGATATTTTTACTGTGTGCTTAATAATCAGTTTTAGCTTAAAAGCTCTTAGGGTATTAAAGTTCAGTTGCTATACAAAAATATAAAAATACTAGATCTCTTCTGTCTAGCTTATTTAGTGCTTATTTTCTTATTTCTTTAGGGTACCTGTTCTGAAAAAGTGCCCTGTGCACAGTGAATGGTACCATTTTGAAAAGCTTGCACAGAGCTTATTAATTGGTCTTATCTTTTGATCTTTGTTTCTTTGGGAAGCCAACCTAGCCATCTTGAAATCTCAAGTTTGGTTTTTCATTTTGGAACTTGTTTGCTAGGGCTGCAATAAGCTCAAACTTTGTCCCATTTTCTGTTTTTCAACACAAGAGCATAAGTGCTTATTTGTTTGTTCTTGGCTTTTTAGTGTGCTTATTTGTATCTTTTAGCTTCATTTCATTTCATATAGCTTGTTTCCATCTTATTTGAGTTTTTGTTTCAGTTGTGAGCTTGTTTGAGCTTTAATTCACCAAATAAGCTCTTAAGCTCAACTGTTGGGCTTATAAGCTTGTAAAACAGCTTATTTGTAATTTGTAAAATTTTTGTCTTTGTTAAAGTTTAATAATATCAGTAGTAAAGTAGTTTTCAAAAAGAAAATCCAGAAAAAGATCAATTTAAAATCAGTGATAGTGTTTATTTAATATTTCTTAGATTTTTGATTTTTCTTTTTAGCTTATTAATAAGCAAATCTTGTTTTTCTATTTTTCTTAGTTTTCTGTCATCATATAGTATTTTTAGAAAAAGTTTCATAATTTTCCTAATCTTTTTAGTATTTATTATAATTTTAAATAGTTAAAAATAGTAATTAATTAATAATAATTAGATAAAAAGTGTGAAAAATATATTTTTAGTTTTAAAATTAGTTTTATAATATTTTAGATTTTTCTCAATTATAATTTTATTTTTCTAGCATTATTTTGTATTTTCTTCTAGTTTAGGTTATTTTTAAATAGTTAAAATAGTTTTTAATTAATAATAATTAATTAAATAATTATAAAAATAATTTTCTTTTATTTTTAGGTTTCCAAAAATGTCATTTTTATATTTTTAGGTCTTTTATTTCTTAGATTTCACTTTTTGTTTTGTACGTTTACGTAGTTTTTAAACGTACTTTTTGCGTTTCTTTTATCTGATTGTTGTGCTTTCCAGTTCTGTATCCAATCTCATTCCAATCAATCATTAGTGTAATTTCTCAATCAAAACCTTTGCAGATCACTATCCTTAGTGATCACTCCATCATCTGAATCAGTTTTGACACACCATTGAGTCTCCGTGGGACTTAACGACCCGGGAATTCATTATATTCTCCAGGACTTCATTGCATTTGTTTCTGAGCTGTTTTAAGCTTCTTACGGTCGGCCATTCACAAGTGGCCGGCTTGTGTGAGGTAGCTTGACGGTTCGGGACAGATCAAATTTTGGCGCCGCTGCCGGGGAGGCTTTAGCGTGTGTTAAGCCTTTTTCAGACTCATTCTTGCACATATCCCACCATTTGTAAAAAGTTTTTTGTAAAGATTATATAGAATCTCAAAAAGTTCATTAGCACTTTTTCTAAAGTGTTATCAACACCAAAAATATTTTCATTCTTTGTTTTTATAGCCTGTTTTTCAAAAAAAAAAATCCAAAAATATCCATCTTTACCCTCTCGCATCTTTTGATTCTACATTTCCCTTACCCTCTAATCTGTTTAATTCTCCATTCCTTATCCTCTATAACCGTTTAATTCTTCATCTCTTATCCCTCTTATCTGTTTAATTCTTCATGTCATGGTTTTCAACATGTTCCTGGTGTGGAGGTCCATTTAACGGTGGAAATTGTCGGCGATGTACCAATGTGAGTTTCGGAGACAAGTTTGTCGGTAATCCCGATCCCATTTCAAATAATGAAACACCCGATTTTTCCTACCTACCTCCACAGCCCCAATATGAATCCTACTCATGCGAGTTTTGTGGGAATGATTCTCATTACGGTTTTGATTGTCCACCACGGGTCCCGCTTGTCTATGAGCCAGAACCATGTTACAATCAGAACTTTGGTGAAATTTATTTTCCCAATTATCTCTGTTGTGAAAATTGTGGGGGTCCTCATGCGACTTTTGAATGTCATCCGATGAATCAAAATTTTCACAATTCCAATTCTCCCGGTTTTGACAATTTCCAACCCCCACAGTATTCCATCAGTCATCAGATTTCCGAGCCTTCACAGCATTTCAATGATTACGAGGAGTGTAATCTTCCGCAAAGTTCTGAAGAAATACGCATTCGAAAGAAGCTACAAATGAAAAGAATGGTGTGTAAGCTTCAGCAGATGAACATAAGAATCAGATATGATGACGATGATGATGAGGATACTATTCAAATGAAGGAATATAATGAGAGCTTGTCAACTGGAATCACACCCGAAGCTCCCATTGACTCTCTCATAATGGGGGACGAGCCTCTTAGCACTATTCCAGAAATGGAATCGTCTAGTGTTAAGAGCCTTGTCCCAATCCCAAGTGAGTCCGAGGTTATCTCCGGTAATATGTGTGATGAGCCTCTTAATGATGATTCTTACCCTCCTCTTGACATTCCATATGATCATGTCGAGATGTTCTCCGATTCTGATAACGATTGTACTTCGTTTGACGATTCTTTATCCTATGGAGACATCGATTATGTCGAGGAGCTACCTTCTGAGCTAGTTAGCTTAGAGGAAGTGAGAGATTCTGATGATCTGGAAATTGAGGACGAGATACTTCGTGAACAATTGTTCAATATAAATCTCCTCGTTTCTAAGATCGAATCATTCTGTGCTAAGTCAGCTTCATCTCCTATCCCCGTTGTGGATAGTGACTCTACATTGGACAAGCCCGAAACATCTCCTGAACTTGAGGCTTTTTCCAATGATTCTCTTCATGAAGAGTTCTCCGGTGAACTCTCTCATGACATATCTCCTCCGGAATATGATCATTTCTATTTTGATCTTGAGGATGATATTGGCTCGGAGGAAGGTGTACTCTATCATAAGAGTTTGCTTATTGATGATACTACTTTCACCCTCCCTCCCAATATGTCTACATTTGAGGATGAAGAATGGATCTTGATTGTTATAAACATCTTTCTTCCATTCCTCACTTTTGATGTGACTTCCTCTCTTCTTCACTCCTTCGGGAGTGAGGACACTATCTTTGATCCCGGCATTTTCAGTTATCATTTGTGAGCCGGGTCTTTCTCTGGATATCTCGTCGGTGTGGAACTTTCACGTGCTTCAAATGTTTGTCCAAACATCTTGAATGAAAGTCCGATGGAGATTGTTTCTTCCACCTTGCTTCCCCATGAACCAATGAATGCGGGGTCGAGTCAAGCTAGCGACTCGGTAATCAAAAACATTAGCACACACCATATGGGTTTTCACCCATATTTCTGTCTTCTTTCTCTGTTCTACCACCCTAGTGTGGGGGAGTTGCCCCACACTGTTGTATATAAAATCTTTAAAAAAAAAAAAAAAAAAAAAAAAAATCTTTCCAAATAAATGGCCGTAGTATTTCCCTTTTACGTTCTCAGTTTCGGCATAACCGCCGGTACTTTGAATATTGAGGGCAATATTCATTTCTAAGTGTGGGGGGGAATTCTCACGAATTTTATCATATTTATCCACCCAATTCCCCCGTTTTTGGCCAAAAATTTTTTTTTTTGGAGTAAGTGTTCTACACTTACTCAGCTTGGTTATCAGTCCGCCTTGTCTGTAAGACTAAAGGATTGGCTAATCCAGGAGCAAACGGCTCTTGGTAAAGATTTCTCAAATCCGTTTATATGGCTTGCAATTTGCCCAAAATTGTATGGTTCTCAACTCACCATATCCTAAAAAGTGAAGAGTTGGCTAGCCCGCAAGGTTATGGCTTGTGGTAAAGGCAGTGGAAAAACCATAATTGGTATTCAGCTCACCAAAGATAATTCTGATAATTTATCTAAGAGTTGGCTAGTCCAGAAGGGTACGGCTTCTGGTAAAGACACATCAAATCCGTTATATGGTTTATGATTTGCCAATAAATCAGATGGTTATCGTTGTACCAAGGTTCTTACTTGAACCGAAACAATTGGCTACTCCAGAAGTGATGGCTTTTGGTAAAGAGTTTTTAAAATCCATTAAAGTTTCAAATCATTGCTAGGGACTAGCAATATCTCAGTGTGGGGGATTGATGAGTGTCTAAATACTCATCATTTTTGTACAATCTAAACTGCAAAATCATCTGAAAACACTCAGAAACACATCAAAATGATCAAAATATCACAAATCAGTGTTTTATGTGTTTTAAATGCAAAAATATCAAAATCAGATGAAAAATGATTCAAGTTTGCAAAATTGGCAGTTTTAGTCCCCCAAGTTTTAAAAGTTGTCAAATCTAGTCCCTGGAATTCAAAAATGTGAAGTTTTGTCATTCAAGGTCCCTAAAATATTCTAAGTTGTCAAAAAATGATCCTTGAATAATTCTTTGGTCAAATGGCGGAAAAGGTCCTTAAACTTTGAAAAATTGCAAAATTAGTCCTTGGATGTTTTAAAATGGAATTTTATGCAAAAGTTATCCTTGTACTATCAAAGTTTGTCAAATTTGGTCCTTATGATATCTTTGGAAAAGCTACATTTTCAGTCCTCATGTTTGGCAGATTTGCAAAATTGGTCCTTGGGTTAATAAACTACACCAAACGGATCCTTTTAATAAACACAAGCCCAAACCCAACCTTTGGCCCAAACCCGACCCCGTTTAATATTAACCCTCGGTCAAAAAGGGTCAAACCCCGCCCAAAACCACTTCCACTGTAGCTTCCCTCTCCCACCACTGAAACACCAAAACCAGGCATGGTTTTCCAACCTTTTCAACCCCCCTCTCCATACTTTGTTCCCTCTACCTCCTCTAAACTCCAAAACCTTTAATTGATTGAAACCCACCCTCATTAATAACAAAACCTGCTAATGAGAAAAATGGCGCCAAAAACACAAGTGTATGGTTCTGATGAATTAGAGTGATCCAAGGGCTCAGATTTGGTGGGAAAGATTCAGAGGTCAATGAGAAGTCATAAAAGTCTATAAAGAGGAGCTTAGATGTATTGTATCAAGATATCTAGTGTAGAATTTAAGTTTTTATGTCGTTTTAGTCATTTTCAAATTTCCAGTGTATTTCTTAGCTTCCAAATACTTTCTTAAGTATTGTTAGTGTACTTTTGATCCTTTTCAGTAATAAAATTCAAGTTTCAAGTTCTTATTTCAATTTATGCGTTTCATTGAAAAATCTCACAATGTGTTAATGTTGTTGTTAGTTATTGATAAGGACTGAAATAGCTCATGTAAGCTCCCAAAAAGCTTATTCAAGCTTTTAGAGACCTTAAAATTCAAGTTTAGAAGTTAAATAGAAAAATCATAAAAATACAAATTAAATAGTAGAAAAATCAAAAATTACATGGAGATGGTGTTCACACTGGAGCAGGTAAATCTTGGATGGCATTGGGTTAGAAGCTTAGTGGTAAGCTAATAGGGGTGTTCATTGGTCCTTGATCTCAGTTTTCAGTTGGATAGCCATTTGTAAGCCTTTTACTCATTTTTTGCATTTCACTATTGTGGTTGATTAATAGTTGTAATTTCTGGTTCTTAGTGTTCATTAGTAGTAGTCAAGTGTATTTAATCATTAAAATCAGTAGGTTGTTCTTTTAAATTTGTATTTTGTAAAAATCTCATTTGGAAAGTTAAATCAGTATAATCATAATTCTTGTGTTTCATGTTGTTAGTCCTGTTAGTTCATGCTTATTTAGTCTCATGTAATGATATCATAAGGGTTTGAATCAGTTTCATGGACTTGATCTGTGATTTGCTTTGAAAATCTTCCAAACAGGCTTAAAAAGGGGTGTTTGCTTTAGCTTGTTTATCTGTGATCAAGAGTGTTTAAGACAGTACCATTCTTTGTTCTGTGTCACTTTAGTACCTATTATCTCAAACAAGTCAAGAAAACTAGTTCTCATTTGGTGAAAAGTCAAAATTGCATTTGATTTTAACTAGTGTGTCCACTGTTGAGTTTTTATGAATCATGATCAAGGTTTTGTGTTCATAAGTTGTCAGTGTTGATCAAATCAGTCTTATATCACCTTTTAACAACATAATCAGTGCTTAGGATCAGTTTAAATTTCATTTTAGTCAAATCTCTTGGTTTTTACAAAAAGTCAAATTTTCATTTAGGTCGTTTTTGAATAAAATAGATATTTTTACTGTGTGCTTAATAATCAGTTTTAGCTTAAAAGCTCTTAGGGTATTAAAGTTCAGTTGCTATACAAAAATATAAAAATACTAGATCTCTTCTGTCTAGCTTATTTAGTGCTTATTTTCTTATTTCTTTAGGGTACCTGTTCTGAAAAAGTGCCCTGTGCACAGTGAATGGTACCATTTTGAAAAGCTTGCACAGAGCTTATTAATTGGTCTTATCTTTTGATCTTTGTTTCTTTGGGAAGCCAACCTAGCCATCTTGAAGTCTCAAGTTTGGTTTTTCATTTTGGAACTTGTTTGCTAGGGCTGCAATAAGCTCAAACTTTGTCCCATTTTCTGTTTTTCAACACAAGAGCATAAGTGCTTATTTGTTTGTTCTTGGCTTTTTAGTGTGCTTATTTGTATCTTTTAGCTTCATTTCATTTCATATAGCTTGTTTCCATCTTATTTGAGTTTTTGTTTCAGTTGTGAGCTTGTTTGAGCTTTAATTCACCAAATAAGCTCTTAAGCTCAACTGTTGGGCTTATAAGCTTGTAAAACAGCTTATTTGTAATTTGTAAAATTTTTGTCTTTGTTAAAGTTTAATAATATCAGTAGTAAAGTAGTTTTCAAAAAGAAAATCCAGAAAAAGATCAATTTAAAATCAGTGATAGTGTTTATTTAATATTTCTTAGCTTTTTGATTTTTCTTTTTAGCTTATTAATAAGCAAATATTGTTTTTCTATTTTTCTTAGTTTTCTGTCATCATATAGTATTTTTAGAAAAAGTTTCATAATTTTCCTAATCTTTTTAGTATTTATTATAATTTTAAATAGTTAAAAATAGTAATTAATTGGTAATAATTAGATAAAAAGTGTGAAAAATATATTTTTAATTTTAAAATTAGTTTTATAATATTTTAGATTTTTCTCAATTATAATTTTATTTTTCTAGCATTATTTTGTATTTTCTTCTATTTTAGGTTATTTTTAAATAGTTAAAATAGTTTTTAATTAATAATAATTAATTAAATAGTTATAAAAATAATTTTCTTTTTCTAATAATTTTCTTTTATTTTTAGGTTTCCAAAAATGTCATTTTTATATTTTTAGGTCTTTTATTTCTTAGATTTCACTTTTTGTTTTGTACGTTTACGTAGTTTTTAAACGTACTTTTTGCGTTTCTTTTATCTGATTGTTGTGCTTTCCAGTTCTGTATCCAATCTCATTCCAATCAATCAGTAGTGTAATTTCTCAATCAAAACCTTTGCAGATCACTATCCTTAGTGATCACTCCATCATCTGAATCAGTTTTGACACACCATTGAGTCTCTGTGGGACTTAACGACCCGGGAATTCATTATATTCTCCAGGACTTCATTGCATTTGTTTCTGAGCTGTTTTAAGCTTCTTACGGTCGGCCATTCACAAGTGGCCGGCTTGTGTGAGGTAGCTTGACGGTTCGGGACAGATCAAGAAGCAGTACCTTGTAGAGATGCAGTACCTTCTTTTGATGTAGCCTGTGGAGAAGCAGTACTTGCAGAAGCAGTACTTGCAGATGCAGTACCTGCAGATGCAGTACTTCAGTATCATCAGCTTCAGTATCAGCTCTAACAGCCTGAACAACATCCATCATGGAAGTTGTTAAAGGAGTATCTGGACCCCTGAATAAAACACTCCTTTTTGCCATAAAAGTAAAAATCTTGGATTGTTGAACAATAACAGGCAATAAAGCTGTAGGTTTTGGCACATCAAAAAGTTGCTTGTTCAAGAAAACCTGTATAAATCTTGGGTACATCAGCCAAGTAGATCCATGTGAGATATGTGAGAGCATTCCATCCAGTATTAGCCTTGAGAAGTTAAAAACTCTATCTGTAGCTAACCCAACCATAGCATATGCTATATTTGACCCAAACTACTCCCAAGAGGTACTCTTAGCACTTATGCAATGGAGCAACACATGAACCAAAAACTTCCAATGTGGACAAAATAATTGTTTTCTAAACATTTGTTCATTCAAAGAGCCTTCATAGCCAATATGTCGAAAAGTATCCCATATCAACTGCTTATCAAACCTTAGAGCCCCATCGGCATCATTGAACAGTAAATCTTCTCGGATCATGTCTTCAGTAATATTAATAGTTCTTCCAGCAACTGTTGATCTAATATAATATTCGTCATTCTCCATGTTATCTCTAGCATTAGCCCAAAATTCTTGAATCCAGGGCTCAATTATATCCGGCTCCACTAAAAGAGCATAACTGATAGGCGAACCAGTAAGATAATCAATCATATCATGAAAAAGTATATTCGTGTCAGTCTTATCCAAATTAGCAATCCCCCACACTAGTATGCATGATTAGATTCCATAATCATGCATACTAGTGTAAAAGTTGTTTATATAGCCTAAATCAGTCTTATAGTAGCTTAATACATCAAATTAGATCATATAGGATCATTAGAAGTTCATAAAAGTCAACCTAGTTCACTTCTTTAAAAAGTCAAATTTTTCCTAGAAGCAGTTTTTGAATAAACTTTAGAATTTTAGTGTGTGTTTATTACTAAGATTTATGATTATGGAATCTAAATGTCTAACAGTGAACAAGTAGTGTAATATTAAAGCTACTTTTGACTTTTTAACTAATAAGCACATGTTTTTATGGTAGAAATGAGTTATTAGACACTCATGTGGCATGAAACAACAATAAACAACAACACAAATGGCCTATAGCACAATTAACTTAGCAAATCCAAACACCCCTTTAAGAAGCAGTTTTGAAGCTTTTCAAAGGATTCCAAGGATTAAGTTCATGCAACTAATTAAAAACCTTATACTAACTGTATTTAGACATGTTTAAACTAGAATTAACAAGTTTTAATTAATAATAATAGAAAATGCAAATTTCAAAGAAATGGCTTACAAATTGCTTTTATGCTTAAAACTGAGAGCTGATGGCTGATAACCACTCCTATAAGCTTACCACTAAGCCTCTAAACCAATTCCATCCAATTACCAACATGCTTCAGTCTTGATCTTCATTACCATTGCTTTTTTATTTTTAACTAATTTTTTAGTGATTTTTGACATTTTTAGTAAAACTGAGTAAGAAAAAGTTTAATGACTTAAAAAGCTTATAGAAACTGATTATTGACTAAAATGAGCTTATAGAGCAAATAACCAACATCTTTTGACATTACAATAGTAAATTGAGATTTTCAAAAGTAAAATTGCATAAACTGAAAGTGTACTAAAACACTGGAATTTATTATTGAAATAGAGTTGAAATACACTGAATTAACTTAGTTTAATACTAGAAAGATTAAAATTACACTGAAAATTGAAATTACACTTAAAACGACAAACTACTCTACTCTAAAATTAACTACTACTCTTTCTCAGCTCCTTTTTCTTCTATTTATCAACCAAAAGCTTCCTTGTCGACCTCTAAGCATTTCCCACCATTTCTCAGCCATTGGATCATTGAAATTCATCAAAACCACACATGTGGCATTTTTGGCGGGAAAAAGTCTTGATAGCAGGTTTTAGCATTTAATGGGATTTGGTGTATGTGGAGGTGGAAGGACAGTTGGGGAAGAGTGGGTAAGGGTGGTGGTGGGTGGAAGGTGGAGGTGAGGTGGTAGAGCGGTGTTGGCAATGGAGTGGCACAGGTGTAAGTGGGAGATGGTGAACATGTAGAACCGCGGGTTTAATTTTTAAACACAGTGGGTGGTTTGGGCTTGGACAAGGAATGGGCCAGCAGCTGGGTTGGATTTGGTATTTTGGCTTAAATTAATACAAGGGTCCATTTGGTTTATTTAATAACAAGGACCATATGTGAAATTTTCTGAAACTGAAGGACTGAAAATGTCAACATTCAAAAGTTATTACAAGGGCTAAACCTGCAATTAATGGTTAGTACAAGGACCATATTTGCATAAAGTTCCATTTTTATAAGTCCAAGGACCAAATCTGCCAATTTTGAAACTTTAAGGGCCTAACTTGTAATTTCTCCAAAGTTTACCATAAGGACCAATTTTGTCATATTTGAATAGTACAAGGTTTATTTTTGATAATTTTCACTTTTTAAACTCACCAAGGACTATATTTGACATTTTTCCAAAGTTAAGGGACTAAAGTTGTAAATTGTGATTTTTAAACTTTAAAGGGTTTGTTTTGACAACTTTTGAATCCCATGGACCTTAAATGATATTTTTGCTTAATTTTGATTTACCAGGGACTGATTTTGACAACTTTTGAAACTTGGGGGACTAAATCTGCCAAATATGCAAACTTAATACGTTTTTCATCTGATTTTGGTATTTTTGCATTTAAAACACATAAAACACTTATTTGTGATATTTTCATCATTTTGATGCATTTCTGAGTGTTTTCAGATGTTTTTGCAGTCTAGATGGTACAAAAATGATGAGTATTTAGACACTCATCAATATGACTGGAGATCGCTCGCGGCTCATGAACTTCGTGAGTAAATTCATCAGGACTGTTAGATTTGGGAACGACCACTTTGGGGCAATTAAGGGTTATGGAGATTATGTTGTTGGAGACAGTGTAATTTCCAGGGTTTATTATGTTGAAGGTCTTGGTCATAATTTGTTCTCTGTTGGTCAATTATGTGATTCAGATCTAGAAGTGGCCTTTAGAAAACATGCCTGCTTCGTTAGAGAACTAGATGGTGTTGAACTTTTAAAGGGAACACGTGGAACTAATCTGTACACCATCTCTATCGAAGACATGATGAAGTCTTCTCCAATCTGCTTGCTGTTAAAGGCTTCAAAGACAAAGTCATGGTTATGGCATCGTAGTCTCAATCATTTGAACTTCGGCACCATAAATGATCTTTCTAGAAAGGAACTTGTAAGAGGTTTGCCCAAATTAAAGTAATAAAAGGATCATCTTTGTTCAGCATGCCAACTGGGAAAAAGCAAGAAATACGCCCATAAACCCAAACCTGCAAACTCAGTTATGGAAGTTCTTCATACTCTTCATATGGATTTGTGCGGACCCATGAGAGTGCAAACTATAAACGGGAAGAAATATGTGCTAGTCATGGTTGATGACTACTCTCGGTTTACTTGTGTAGGACCTTACTTTTTACACCAACCTTACGCGTATACCACCTTATCACAAGATGAACACCCGTAAACCAAACACACTTTATGCGTATAAAGAAAGAAACAAAGATGAGAAAGTTGGTGACTTGATGATGTTACTCGTGTATAAAGATGAAAACAATAAGATGTTTATATCAAAGAAAACACACACAAAACACAACACACTCAAGCACACACCTCAAATGACTCATTTGAGGTGTATTTATACTACAAATACTAGGTGCCCTAATGGGCTTTCCATGGGCCTCGTGGAAATGGGTTGGACATGGATTGGACAATAACTTATACAAGGCTAGCTTAACATAACTTCTAGCCATTTAGCTTAACCCAGTCCACGAGCCCTTTGACTATTCTAATATGATATCTAACACACGATATAAAGTTCCTAAATGTGAATGACCATCACTTCTAATAAAACTATTAAGGCTAACAACTTGGGTTAAGTTTTTGAGGTCAAAGGATGAAACTCCAGATGTTATCATCAAACTTATTATACAGCTGCAGGTTCGACTTAATAAAACAGTCAGAATTATCCGAACAGACAATGGAACTGAGTTTGTTAACAAAGAACTAAGTCAGTTTTATGAAAGCATTGGAATCAGCCATCAAAGAAGTGTTCCACGTACTCCTCAATAGAACGGTGTAATTGAAAGACGAAATCAGACTCTTGTCGAAGCTACAAGAACTATGTTGATCTACTCAAAGGTTCAAATGTTTCTCTGGGCTGAAGCCATTGCCACTGCTTGCTACACCCAAAACCGTTCCCTTATTCACACCACTCATGGAAAAACTCCTTATGAACTTGTCCACAACCGAAAACCAGATCTCTCTTTCCTTCATGTATTCGGCGCTTTAGGCTATCCAACGAATGACGGTCAAGATTTAGGAAAGTTGAGAGCTAAGGCGGACATAGGAGT
Source organism: Chrysanthemum makinoi (assembly GCA_910596185.1). Taxonomy (NCBI): domain Eukaryota; kingdom Viridiplantae; phylum Streptophyta; class Magnoliopsida; order Asterales; family Asteraceae; genus Chrysanthemum; species Chrysanthemum makinoi. Next base: position 140,007,994 of record OU343224.1, read on the forward strand.
TTTTGTTGGTTATGCAAACACCACTTGTGAGATGCTAGTATATAATTTCCGTGCTTGTTATGACTATTGCGGGGCTTATACTTGTTGTGAATTATGTTAAACCAATGCTTCATGCCCCCTAACTTATAAATTGATTGGCCAAAAGCACATTTGCTTGAGGACAAGCAAATACCAAGTGTAGGGATATTTGATAAGGATTTAAAACGTACACTTTTAAGGGGTCATTTAAGCCCTTAATTGCCTACTTTTATATCCGTTACTGTTTAATTTCATTCATTTTCACTTTTTAGGTCTCTTGGAGGTAAAATGCTGGAATGATGCTTATTTGAACGAAAAGGAGTGAATATGTGAAGAAAATGGCTAAGTCAAGATCAAGACACTCAAGCTGCTGGAATTACACCTGACGGCGACGCCGTCCTTGATTTTGTGACGACTCAGTAGCAATTTTGCTATTTTACACCTGACGGCGTCAGGCTTTGAAGAGTAAGGGCGTCACGAAGACTTTTCTTCTCAGACGGCCTAGATCCAGATTCAGACGACGTCACTGCTAAATACAGACGGCATCACAACCATAACGCGACACCGTCCTAAAGATGACTTGGCCAAGACGAAAACCTAATGACGGTGATCTGACGGCGTCCCAATTATAAGGTGACGCCGTCGCAGTTGTAAAACTATATATAGAAATCGAATTTTCAGAATTTTAGGAGGTAGACTTGTGGAGTAAAAACCTAAAACGATTGTAGTCCGGTTTGGACAGTATTTTAAGGTTCTCATACCCTATTTTACATCGAAATAAGTTATTTATTCTCTTGATTTCATTATGTCTTCGATTGAATGTGTGTATGCTTGCATGTTTAACATGTCCGGCTAATTTACTTGTGTGTTTGCTTAGATCTATGAAACCTAGTTATTAATTATTGATTGGTTGTCTCTTATCTTAATTGTAATTGGCTTAGGAGTGCATTAGGCCATCGTTCTGTTTTTAATGCTTGAGTAATCTTTGTGAACCTTAGTATATAGTTACTAGCGGAATTGTAGATTAAACATCCAAAGATAACCTTAGTGTTAAGTTTATGAATCCTAGAGATTTCGTAGTCATTAACCTTAAGGTAGTCTCAAAGAGTTAGGGATAAAAGCACGCCCTACGACCTTAGAAAACACAACGCGTTAAGAATAAGGACGTGACAATTCAACCACCAATAAAAGATAACTAAGGAGTAATAGTATCTAGGTAGACACATCTTTAATCATCATACGAGCACACTTCAAAAGACATAGACTACCCCTTAGATTAGATAATTAGATAGTAGAAGTAATTGGTAGAAGTACCACCCCCCATATCCAAACCCCGAGATTTTACATTTAGTTTTCAAAAAAATATAAAAAGATAAAAAATAATTTTCCTCAACCTCAACCTTAGCGTAGTAAACTTCTCACTAACATTCCTATTCCCCTAGAGAACGATACCAATACCCGAGGCTTACCCAATACTACACTACAACGATTATTTTCACTGCCTAGGGTGTTGAAAAACTTGCTCAACAAAAAGGAAGTTTCCTTTGACCCTGAACGCGCCTTGTACGCGCATCAGTTACTGATTATAATGTGCACGGCAAAACATAAGTACTTATTATCAAAAAAATTAGGGTCAAATCAAATCCTCGATTGCAAAATCAGGCTACACATATCCAGAATACACATTATTCATGTTTAACTGATCACTAAACATAGGAATACAACATATACAATAAATTGGCTAGAAAGCTAATTTCATTAAGAGTTTAGGATTACAACATTCTAACTAAAAAAAAACAGGCCTACACAAACCTGGTAAACACATAGATTAAATTGGCTAAGAAGCTAATTTCATTAAGAGTTCAGGATTACAATATCCTAACTAAATGGTCAAAAGATGAGCCATAGGCCTTGGGGCTCTAATTGAAAAATCTCGAATTAATTTTTATTAACCCGGGTTAGGTTTTTCATTGTGCCTATTCACATACTGAAAAGGCTAAATTACCTTTATCCCTCATATAAAATGAGGTTGATGACAAGGGTAAATCAGTTTTTTCAGGTTTATAATCGGACTCAAAGTTTCCTCATATGGAGGTCGCCTCCACTTTTCGAGCCATAAGGACGAAACATGCAATTTGGCGGAACTACAAGGACAAATTTTTACAATTTACTCTAATATTAAATAAGAATTTTGTTTTTTGAAATTTTAATTCTTTATAATTGACTTTAAAAATTAAAGTTGTTGTTGCTCAAAAAGTTATATAGATGTGATCATGTAAATAAAGTTTTTTTTTTTTTTTTTTTTATGGTATTGGCATCATATAAAGATACATTTTTAGATGACTAAGGTGGTGTTTGTTTGTGACTTGATTGACTTAATATGAAGAAAAAAAAAACTGAATTCGTCATATTAAAACTGTTTGTCTGTGACTTAATAGAGAAATATGACTGAAAATATTAATTAATAAAACTGATATTTTATGCATTAAGACATCTCTTAATTAGAAATGAATTAATAAAAAAAATTACTTCGTCCGTCCCATATTAATTGTCCACAATGAAATTTATGGATGTCCCAAATTAAGTGTCCAGAATATATTTCAACCAATGATTGATGGAGAGTGTAGTTAGTGGAATTTTTTAATATGGACAATTAATATGGGACGGAAGGAGTAACAAACAAGCCCTAAGCATTTTTACAAGTTTGATTAGGGATAATAAAGATGGTAGTTAGTTAACATAGTCCTCATCCTCGACGGTTAAAAGACGTGGCCAAATAACAACGTACACTAGAGTTTTCCTTTTCTTCATTCATTTGAAAATGAGAATTCCCTCGTGCCTCATAATTATCACGAATATTTATTTATGTGGCTCATTTTTTGAGGGGGATTTTCTGCCTCTTAAACCAACAGAAAAAGAAAACCCAAATTTCTTCTCAATTCATTTTGATTTGTAGGTTTTTAATAATCATCATCATCCTCTTGCCTTGAAACCATTTCTTCTTTCAACAAATATTTGTAACACCAACAATCGATATCAACCGGGGCCGGGAAGTTATCTTCGGATTGCACGTAACGGGCATTTACAGGTTTAATCATTTCATATCTTCCTTTTTTTTCGAAATTTTGTTTCATTTTTTCAATTTGCTTCAGAACTTTTGTAACGTGAATTTGAAAATCTGTTTCATGGTATATATTCATTTATTTACGTTGTTTGTTTGATTGTTTGTTTGTTCGTCATATTCATTATATGATCTCTTTGTCCAACAAGCGTTCTAGATTTTCCACACAACTAAGCTTTATTCCCTTTCATTTATTAGCATATAATCTAAAAAAAATCATGCATTTAGTGAAATCTGATCTTGATGTTGGTATTATTATCTTACAGGCGCGTGTGGTTACGAGTTTTAAGTTTTACTAGTGTGGTTGATTGCTAATGCTGATGCAAATACCGACTAGTTAGATAGGTAGGTAGGTCGGTACGGGTTTAAAGTGAAGTTGAAAGATGGACATACCAGCTTTGTTGACATCGGCTGGTATGAACATTGGGATTTCAGTGGGAATGTTCTCCCTATATTCCATACTCAGAAAACAACCACTCAATGTTAGAGTTTACTTTGGCCAAAGGATTGCTCAGGGCCGAACACGTAACGAGAACCTCTGCTTTGAAAGATTTGTTCCTTCTGCAAGCTGGATTTTAAAATCTTGGGAAGCTACTGAAGAAGACATTTTTGCTTGTGGGGGTATTGATGCAGTTGTTTTTCTCAGGATCGTCGTTTTTAGGTACTACGCTTTTCTTATAAACCTTTCTCTTAATCAATATTTACTTATAATACATTTTATTTTGTGCACAGTATACGTATCTTCGCAATTGCCACTATTCTTTGCACTTTTCTTGTGCTTCCGCTGAATTATTTTGGACAAGGGATGCAAGAGGGCGAAGACTCAACAGCCATGGACTTATTGACTATTGGCAATGTCAGAGAAGGTTCAAGATGGTATGCATCCTAATGTGTTGAAATCATCATGCACTTTTCGGCCAACCCATATTACAAATAACGATAATATATCTTTCGTCTCTCAGGCTCTGGGCCCACTGCTTGACGCTGTATGTTATATCTGCTTGTGCTTGCACTCTTCTGTACTTTGTAAGGACATAATTACTACTTCAATTTTCTACTGCATCTCACATTTCATTTTGTATCAGTGACATGCTTTTATTCTGATAACCATATAACTCATCCAAATAAACAAAAATGAATTCAAAACTAAGGGTGTGTTTGTTTCATTAAGATATTTTAGGTCTGAATTTGATTACCACATCTTACTGGTAAGAGGTGGTTAGAAAGTCTAAATCTGAACGAAATAATGTTGTTTGTTTTTGTATAAATGTCCGAATGATTTTAAGTGCTCGTTTCTGCAATTCGTTTATTAAACCAACGCAATGCGATAATAAGTAACGTATGTAAATATGAAACAAAACTTTTTATCATAAATATAACATAGTTAATAAACCATCAAATATATTATATTAACACAAGTCTTCAATCTCTTATCGAGTAAGAGACAATAAGACAATCTCCCCACCTCATATTGAGTAAGATGTTATATGTCTGACCGGGTCTGACTCAAAAGAAAAAACAAATAACATTAATGTCTTACCACCTCTTACCGCCTCTGACTCAGTAAGAGTAAGGTGGTGTTTGTTTTTTAAGAGGGTCTGAATCTGAATCTGAACTGCACGTCTGAATCTGAATCTGATGCGTAAATGTCTGAATCTGAACGCATCTGAACGAAGAAAAAAAACGCATGTTTGAACGGGATTTTTTTTTTTTTTTTGTTATTTTGTGTCTACAAGAAGCATTCAGACGCGTTAAGACACCCCTCTCAGGTCTTGACAGATTCAGACATTTTTCCGTTCAGACGTCGTTCGACGTCGAACGAAAAAAAAACAAACGGTCGAACGGCAAAATGTCGACCGATTCAGACATTTTGCCCGTTCGTGACGCCAAGATAAAAAAAAAAAAAAAAAAAAAAAAAAAAAAAAAAAAACAAACACAGCCTAAGAGGCTAGTAAGACATTTTTTCAAAAAACAAACACACCCAATCTAATGAACTAATAAACTACTATATGTAGTTAATTTTGGATTTGTGATATGGCACCTCAGTTAAAATGATTAATAGGTATGCAGCTAGCAAATGAAAACACAATGTATGCGAATGGAATACAATGACTTTCACATGTTTGACTAGATTTTACATGCTCAATATAACTAGTGGGCTACATGATTGATATTTACTTACACAAGTAACTTTCCTTTGATAGAATAATACACATACTGTAGTTTGGTAACATGAGGTGTGCATATTGAATTTCTCATAGGAGTATAAAAACATCGCAAGGATGAGAATGGAGCAAGTACATAGGTTTCCAACAAGGCCGAGTAACTTCACAGTGCTTGTGCGCGGCATCCCGTGGTCTTCAGTAGAATCATACAACGAGTCTGTGGGGAAATTCTTCAGTAATTATTATGCATCAAGTTACATTTCCCACCAAATTGTCTATCGTTTTGGTGCAGTTAACCAACTTATGGTAAGGTGCATAATACTAATACTAGCTAGGTATAGAGCCCGTCCATCTTCTTTCTTTCTTTAGGTATCAACTTATTCATGTTGACATTTTCAGGAGGACGCAGAGAAGATGTATAAAGTGATGACAACCGTCCCGGGTAAGCAGTGCTGTGAACCAAATGTTAATAGATGTGGCCTTTGTGGAGCAAGATCAAAATCTTTCAAAATTGTTAGCCCGGAATCAGGCGCCACTTGCAACGTGGATGATCAACTCAGAGAAAAGGTTGTTCACCTTCTAGCTAGCTAGCAAAAATATTAATAACGTTTTAATGAATTCGAATCATTCATGCATGTGGTGACTGTTTAATTTGAATGAATACAGGAATGTGAAGCTGCATTGGTGTTTTTCAGGAGTCGATATGATGCTTTGGTGGTGTCACATACTATCCAATCAGCAGACCCGATGTTATGGGTCACACAATTGGCTCCAGAACCACGCGATGTCTTCTGGCAAAACCTTTGTGTACCTTATAATTTGTTGTGGATCCGTAAAATTTCAGTATTTATTGCGTCCATTGTGTTCAGCGTCTTGTTTCTGCTGCCTACCACATTTGTTCAAGGTCTCACCAAAATCCAATATCTTCAGAATGCATTTCCATTCTTAAGACGAGTATCAGACAGGTAAGTGAATTATACTCCGTATATTTTATCTTTTGTGAGAGGTAGAAAGTCATAAGTGTGTGTGTGTGTGTGTTGAATCACTGGATGCTCTTGCAGGAGTTATATTAACCTAATTACTGGGTATCTACCGAGTTTGGTGCTGACGGTATTCCTAACGGTGGTTCCACCACTGATGATGCTATTTTCAACATTGGAGGGAGCCGTGTCTCGTAGTACGAGGAAACGGAGCGCGTGTGTCAAAGTTTTAATCTTCATGTTTTGGAACGTTTACTTCTCAAATATTCTTTCTGGGTCATGGATTGAGAGAATGGGTAAACTTACTGTTACTAGTCCTAAAGACTTGGCTACCCTGCTGGCAGAACTAATACCCAGACAGGTAGCATTTTAATTTTCTTATAATAGTAATAATACGAATAATGATAATGAGTTAATAATGTGTATAATGGCAACAACAGGCATCCTTCTTTATGACGTATGTGATGACATCAGGGTGGTCAGGGCTGTCATTTGAACTGTTGCAGCCAGTTGGGCTAATTGGGAATTGGCTGTTCAAATGTGTTTTGATGAAGGAAGAGGATTTTGTTCGTCCAGTCACCTTCTCATACCACACAGAGGTTACGAGGGTCCTTTTATTTGGACTCCTTGGCTTCACCTTCTGCATTTTGGCACCACTGATTTTGCCTTTCTTGTTAGTCTACTTTTGCTTCGCTTTCCTTGTATACCGAAATCAGGTTAATTAATAAATCTCTAGCTCTCTTAACATCATTATTTCTTACCTGCATACCACCTAACTGATAATGCTAATAATAATCCTCGATTGCAGATCATGAATGTTTATTTTGTAAAATACCAGACAGACGGAAGTTATTGGCCTCTTGCACATAATGCCACAATCTTCTCTTTGATACTGACACAAGTAGTAGCTGGAATACTGTTTGGAATGAAAAAGTCGAGCAGTGCTTCAACTTCAACTATCCCATTGATCATCTGCACCGCCCTTTTCAACGTATTCTGCAAGAATAGATTTCTACCACTTTTTAAAAACAGAGCTGCACAAGTAACTAATCTAGTTAACTATTCTTAATTTCATTACTATGAGAGCATACGTTTTTGTTAATGTGTGTTTGTTGTGTAGGTTGCTATTGAGATGGATCGTGATGATGAACGTCTGGGAAAACTACAAGAGATTGTTGAGGAGCTCCCTTCAGCCTATAATCAGTTTGAGTTATGTGCTGATCAGACTCAGCCCCAAGAAGAAGAAGAAGAAGAAAAGATCAAAAAGGGTAGTGATGAAAGTCTAAAAGATTTGGAGATTGTAAACACGGATAGTCCGTCTGGTGAGCAAGAGCAAGCGCCCTCTTCTCCCTCTCCGGCTCCACCTAATCTCGAACCAGAACCAAAGATTGTATCCATCAAGTAGGAATAATCCAGAACTTGGCTGTTGTACATAAGATTGTATATCATATGTATATAAGTTTAACTTATTTTTTTTATAATCTAGCTCCTTCACAAGAAACGTGAAATTTATTTTCCGATTATCACCGCTCTCTATTTAACTTTTTTTATTTAAAAAGTAATAATAAGGAAAAAACCAAGAAAATCCTCCATCAAGACCACAGACAATTGGTCACTAAATCATGCAGGTACCTGCTTGATTTAGTGAGAAAGATTGCATTGTCTATCTACCGATAAGACCGTCACTAGTAGTTTAGTGTGCATTGTGCACTAATCGCTAATGAAACAAAGTAATCACTAATTATATCGTCGCTATGTGAGTCAAAAAACCTCCCGCACCAACTGACCGACCTGCGGCCCCTTGGATACTTGATAGAAAGGTTATATTGTACACTCCAAGCTTTAGCTGGCTTTACATCATGCAGGCAAAGGATGGTCTGCCCACCTAAACCAATTATATTTATATACTTATTTAACATACAGACAAATGTAATCACCTAAGAACAGCATTGATCAGTATATTGACCACCAAGTATTACTACAATTGAAATCTAGCTACCCCTTTTGACTTATGGAGATGAATGAGGAACTATGTCATACTTACATAAAATCGGGACATCTACCAACTTTGGTCATATCCATGTGATGAGCCTAAAATAAACAATTTACAATCTATCTTTTGGAGATGTTAAGGCTATTTGAGAGTGGCGGATATAGTATTAGTTTAAGTTAACTACTAGTAATAAACACAACTTTTATTATCCTTATACAAAATATAATGTACATAGTGCAAAACATCATTCTGGTTATTATTACATGCATCCAATTACAGAAAATATACAAACATATATCCGCAGAGGCCGGTAAAAACTTGAATGATCGGATCCCATGCAGCCACATACATAGCACGTAAGTCTGCATAAAGGGTTTCCAAGAACATATGCACATGCCCGTGTAATATTATATAGAAAATAAGGGACACACAAATAATGAGATTGTGCGTGCACAAGTTAACCAGGATAGTGGATGAACCATGGATGACCATCAATTTGACCTCATCCGTTACATCACTCAATTCAAGGTCCTAATCTGTAAGGACCTTCACCCATGTAATGACCCTCCATATAGAGAGCAGTAGCAGCATTCTGTGGATGAGGCCCATCCATAACCATAAATTGCATATCCTCGGAAGGTTTCCAGTGTCTCTTCCTTTGATTGATGAACCAATTATTTATTTGTTTCTGGTCCAAACCAGTTGATTCTGCCAAAGCTACCTTCTCTGATTCCTGTATGATCATTATTAGCAAACAAACAACTATAGAATCAGTCATTTCTAAAATTGTAGCATATACATACATGTTCTTGTACAAAATTGGCTACTTCATGGATTTTGCATGTTTCGCATTGCATTTTTTTCATGCCACATATATTGCGACTAGTCTACAACTGTTCCACTGTTTTTCCAAGGATTAACAATGTGTCAAGAGCTCTAAAATTTTTCAGGGATGCAATATATGATCACCCCAACATGCAGACCAAATTATAAAGTTATATATATCAATTTACGAGTGTCCACTTTTATTAAGAAAGGTAGAAAAATTTGCGCATCAATGAATTTTCAATAAAACAATATTTAATTTCATATAGGAGAAATTCAGTATAAGGATTGAAGATTATACATACCGAAGGATATGGCCACTTGTAGTGCAACTCCCACCAGCTTAAAAGCTTTTGCCGGGCTTCTTTTGGTAGTTTACCTTTCTTCTTTTCTTGAAAGTTCTTGCTTGAGACTACTTAAGTAACCACTATACTTTCTCAACAAGTGATTCTTTAGTTCGCGGTCTTCAGCTCGTGGATCAATTTCAGGAACTTCTGTTTCACCAACGCTGTTTTCTTGTTCTTCGTCTGACGAACGAATCACCTCACATTTACTATCATCTGGTCAAACACAATCAAATAATCATAAATTAAATATATTAGTTTTTCAAACAGAAACCCATCACCCATAGTACCATACAATAAAAAAATTCTCAAACGCTCAAAGAATTTACGAGCTCTATATTAGTTTTGATGGATGTTTCTTGTGGAATTTTTCGAGGTTTTATGTTAGTTAGCGCTGCCGTCGATGTATTTTAGGAGTGTAGATCTGTTAATAAAATCTTTTCACGAATGAAAGGGGAAAGGCTGAGTGTTCACTGGAGAATGTCTATACGATGAATGAAATATATATATAAATCTTTTCAGATTTTTTATGTTACGTATATATTTGAGGCTTACTTTGCGGAGGATGATGATGTTGCGTGGTGGGTTGACTCTGGTGCTACTACTCATGTGTGCAAAGATAGATATTGGTTAAAGACTTACAAGTCACCGAATGATGGATCAATTCTTGATATGGGATATGAGTCATCAGCTCTTGGCATGGACTTCGAAGTGTGAATTTTAAGTTTAGTTATGGAAAAGTTGTTTCTTTATTTAATGTTTTGCATGTATAACAAATTAGAAAGAACTTGGTTTTATGTATTGTTTTGAATCATTGTAATTATAAACTAGTTATTGAATCTTATAAATTTGTTTTATGAAAAATGTATGTTGTTGGTTTTATTTATATTTTGGCAACCAAATGTTTAAACTTATATTAATTATGCCAATGTTAGTTCTCAAGGCCCTTTAGGGAGT
>OU343224.1:140018496-140248286 GCA_910596185.1 Chrysanthemum makinoi
AATGTTTACTAGGTTTTATTACCCACTATCTCTCTATTGATGGTTGAATTGTCACGCTTCTTTATTCTTAATTCAGTATGTCTAAAGTCAGTAGGGTAGCGCTTATCCTAACTCTTGAACTTACCAAAGGGTCTCGCCTACAAAATCTCTAGGATTTATACACTCTAACTCTAAGGCACTCTTTGTATTATTTAGCCTACAACTACTTCAGGTAAGGTTCATGTCTAAAGATTAATCAAGCATTAACTACACAACGAATGATCTATCGCACTACTAGATCATTAACAATTAAGATAAGAGACAACCAATCAATATTCATAATTAAGTTTCATAATCCCTAAGCAAACACACAAGTAAATAGTCGACATAGAAATCATGCATACACACAAATAATCAAAGACATAATTGGATTAATGGAAAAAACACTTATCTTGATGTAAGAGTGGTTTGGAACCTAAAATACTATACAAGACGACCTTGGTTCGTTTAGGTTTTACTCCAAAGACTACACACACAATATCAGTGTACCGATTCTATATATAAGATTATATGACTTCGCCTTATGATTTGTGACGCCGTGCCAGTCGTCGTCATTGTGGTTTTCGTTTGGCCGTTAGTCCACGCCACCTGGCGCTTTCAGCGACTGCCCTGTTCTTCTTTAACACGTCGTGCTCGATCAACGCAGCCGCTCTAAGTTGCGACGGCCTACTTTTTAAAGCTGACACCACTTGAAAATAAGAAATTTGACTCCTCGTCGTCAAAAAACCGCTCATCGGCAAAGTGGGCGAAGCGCATCGCATACTGAAGTGTCTCGATTTCTTCGACTTTGGCCATTTTCTTCGTGATATCCTCGCTTTTTCGTCCCAAATGAGTTATTACAGCAATTTGTCTTCAAGAGACCTAAAAGTGAAAAGGAACGATATTAAGTAATAACGGATACAAAAGTGATCAAATAAGGCCTTAAATGACCCCTCAAAAAGGTACATTTTAAACCCTTATCCATATAATTGATTATTGTGTGTTACAATAACCATATCCAACAATTGGTATCAAGAGCCATGGTTGATCTATAAAGAGGGTTATTTAGTTTTTTAGCTCGAATTCTATACCATAAAAGTGCTAAAGTTTGAGTTTTGTTAGTACTTTTGTGTTTAGAATCATCATAAGTGCTTAGGTCTTCGTTTGGAAGCGCTTCATTCATCTTGGTTATAGTATTTTGGATTGGAAAAGTTTAGTTTTAGAAGAGTTTCAAGGAAGCGGTTCGAGTCTCTGCACTATTTTATTTTATGATGTTTGAAGTCACGGTGCTATTGATCCGATCAAAAGCGATTTGTCAAGTTCTTGGATGCGGTTCGTCTAGATTCGGTAAAGCGTTTGATCGAAGGTTTGACATAAGCGGTTTGACTTGTCAAGCTGTTCGACTAAGTGGTTTGACTCAAGCGTTTTCAAATAAGCTGTTGACTAAATCGGTTTGACTCAAGCGGTTTGTCTTCGCCGTTTGATCTAACCGGTTTGATAAGAAGCGGTTTGATTGCGCTTTGATAAAGCGGTTTGATAAAAGCAATTTGATTTAAGCGGTTGTATTCCAATGATTTGACAATCTTGTGATTTGACCAATGCTATTTGATCAAAAATTGAGTTTTGACTTTTACGGTTTGACTACTTGTGGTTTGACCCCTTGCGGCTTGACCAAAGTTGACTTTTTATGTCAAAACTTCAAACGGCCATAACTTTTGAATCGTAACTCCGTTTTTAGCGAAATACCAAAATGACCAACACCTGAACCAAGTAGGGAACCAGTTAGAATAGTTAAAACCAGAAATTATTCCAAGAACCAGTAAGAACCAGTTAAGAACTTATTCCTACCATAAATAGTTAGATCCAAATAGGAACCAGCTATTCTGGCCAAGAACCGTTGAATTAGCAGAATTGCCTATTCACCAAGAACCAGATAAACCACTTAGAACCGATAAGAATTATTATTTCGCCAATAACCGCTAAGAACATGCTATTTTGGGAACCGTTAGATCCGGCTAAGAACTGCTTTATTCTTGTTAATCCGAAAATCCATATGAAGTGTCACCCCAACTATTGTCAAGCATATGTTAGCTGTATTACGCTATTCTATTAGTTAGTTAGTAAGTTAGAGTAACACTATGGAGGACGAACGGTCTTTACCCATCGATGCATCATCCACACCAAAGTAGAGGGCATATTATGTAAAACTATAATACCTCTAAAGGTAGAGGGTTGGACCTTTCATTTCTTAATCTAAACTTCTCTTTGTTTTTCTCTCACTTTCTCTCTCTAGAAAGGATCCCATCTCCCACTTCTCTAAGTTTTTACTAAGATTCGAACCATATAATTGATTGTTTGTGTGTTACAATAACCAATATCCAACAATTGGTATCAAAATCCATGGTTAGATCATAAAGATTGGTTATTTGTGTGTTTTGTTAGTTTGAATTCTATACCTAAAAGTGTTAAAGTTTGAATTTTGTTAGTACTTTTGTGTTTAGAATCATCATAAGTGCTTAGGTTTTGGTTTGGAAGGCTTAATTCATCTTGGTTATAGTGTTTGGATTGGAAAAGTTTAGTTTTTGAAGAGTTTCAAGGAAGCGGTTTGACTCTCATACTATTTTCTGTACGTTTTTATGTCATTTGGGTGCGATTTGATCTGATGAAGGAAGCGATTTGTCAAGTTCTTGGATGCGGTTTGTCTAGATTCTTGTATCGGCGGTTTGACTTAAGTGGTTTGACTTAAGCGGTTTGACTTGTTGTTTGACTCTTCAAAGGTTTGTCTTTAGCGGTTTGACATAACCGGTTTAACTTAAGCCGTTTCTCTTCACGGGTTTGATCTAAGCGGTTTGATAAGAAGCGGTTTGAGTTAAGCGGTTTGATAAGAAGCGGTTTGATAAAAGCGGTTGATTTGGTTGTATTCTAGCGTTTTGGCAATCCTCTATTTGCCCAATGCGATTTTGATCAAAACTGAAGTTTTGACTTTTACGGTTTGACCACTTGCGACTTGACCAAAGTTGACTTTTTACGTCAAAACTTCAAAGCCATAACTTTTGAACCGTAACCTCGTTTTTAGCGAATTATTTGTCAAAACGACTCGAATCGCCTGAACCAAGAGGCACCAGTTTGAACTACTTAAGATCCGTATATTCCGGCCAAACAAGTAAGAACAGTTAGAACCAGATAAGAACTAGCTCTTCCGGCCAATAAATAGTTAGATCCAATTGGAAACGCTATTCCTACCAAGAACCGTTAGATCCAGCTAAGAATCTGCCTATTCTGCCAAGAACCAAGCATAAACCAAGAACGGATAAGAACTAGCTATTCCGCCAATAACCGTTAAGAACATGCTATTTTGGTCAAGAACAAGTTAGATCCAGCTAAGAACTGCCTCGTTAGGATTTAGAAAATCCAGAAGAAGTGTCGGTCACCCCAACTATTGTCTAGCATATGTTACCGTAGACATCATTATCTAGTAGTTAGTAAGTTAGTTAGAGTAAACCGTGGAGGAATGATGGGTCTTTACCCACCCATGCCTAATCCAGCCCGACAGAGGCGTATTATGTAAACTATACTACCCTTACCCTGGGTAGAGGGTTGACCTTTATTCTTAATCAACTCGTTCACTTTCTCTCAAAAAGGATCCCATCTCCCATTTCTTTCTAAGTTTCTTGCTAAGATTCAAACCATATAATTGATTGTTTGTGTGTTATAATAACCAATAACCAACAATTGGTATCAAGAGCCATGGTTAGATCATATAGATTGGTATTTGTGTTTTGTTGGTTCTAATTCTTTTACCCTAAAAGTGTTAAAGTTTGAATTTGTAGTACTTTTGTGTTTAGAATCATCATAAGTGCTTAGGTTTTGGTTTGGAAGGCTTAATTCATCTTGTTATAGTGTTTTGGATTGGAAAAGTTTAGTTTTGAAGAGTTTCAAGGAAGCGGTTTGAGTCTCGTACTATTTTCTTGTATGCGGTTTGATGTTATTTGGGTGCGATTTGATCGATCAAGCGAAGCGATTCGTCAAGTTATTGATGCGTTTGTCTAGATTCGTTGTATCTAAGTCGTTTGACTTAAGCGTTTTGACTTAACCACCGGTTGACGAAAGCTTTTGACATAGCGGCTTTGACTTATGCGGTTTGACTCAAGAGGTTTGACTCAAGAAGTTTGATTTAAGCGGTTTGATCTAAGCGTTTTGATAAGAAGTTTATTTGAGTTTAGCGGTTCGATAAGAAGCGGTTTGATAAAAGCTTTGATTTTAAGCTTGCTTAGGCCCGTTTGACAATCCTGCGATTTGACCAATGCGATTTGACACCACTGATTGATTAAAAAAACTGAGTTTTTGACTTTACGGTTTGAACTTGCTTGGTTTGACCACTTGCGCTTGACCAAAGTTGACTTTTACGTTAAAACTTCAAACGCCATAACTTTTGAACCGTAACTCCGTTTTAGCGAAATAAATACCTGTTAAAATGACCTAACAGCCGAAACTGTAGGAACCAAATAGAACTAGTTAAGATCTAGATATTCCTGCCAAGAACCTGTAAGAACAAGTTAATAACTAGCTATTCTCGCCAATAAATAGTTAGATCCAAATAGGAACTGCTATTCCCGCCAAGAACCATTTAGATCCATTTAAGAACTGCTTTATTCCAAAAAGAACTGCACAAACCAAGAACCAGATAAGAACTAACTATTCCAGCCAATAATAACCTAGAACCAGTTAAGAAAATGCTATTTGGGCAAGAACCAGTTAGATCCAACTAAGAACCGTCTATTCAGGATTTAGAAAATCTATAGTGAAGTGTCGGTCACCCCAACTATTGTCTAGCACATGTTATTTCATAGGCATTACGTATCTATTAGTGTTGGATCGATATACTTTAATCAAACTATCTTAACTAGCTTGTTAAGGTTTAATAACCTCGGATAAATCCTAAGTTATTAACAAAGAAACACTAAGCAATCTTTATCAAGTAGTCGAAATTTACTTAACAAAGCTAAAAAGAATAACCTTTTATTATAAACTCTAAATCTGGTTATTATGCAGATACTCTAATACAACTCTAATATAATCGAACTTCTCTCTCAGACACTAATTAACTTGTGAATTCGTAAACTCTAAAACTCATAGACTCGTACATCTAATGCCAATCTAGGAGTCCTTTTATAGGCTCAAGGATATCCTAGTCGGTTTACAATTTGTAACCTTGTACGACAAGTAATCTAAACATAGAATACAATACTTTCGATAAACGAATAACAGTTCTTTTGTTCTTGCAGTACTTTGACTTTTAAGCAGACGTTGACTTTTTCTTTTAGCAGTACTTTGACTCTTTTGACTTTTTCCAAGACTTTGCACTTACGGTACTTTCATATCTTCAGTACTTTCATGTTTTCAGCACTTTCATATCCAACAATCCTCCCCTAACTTGAATTCTACTTGCTTGACTTCAAGTTCCTTTTGTGAATGTATCTTTAACAGCTTCATCTTTAAGGACAGATTGTTTCTTAGTCATTATATTATATCTCTGTAGTATCTATGCTTATCAAAGTATCTCTTAGAATTGTTCTTTCTCAGCAACATTGAGCAAGCTCCATCTTTTCAAGAACCACAGAACATATGACAATTTGTACATTAATTCGTTTAAGTTGCATACTATTCTCATCACCAGTGTGTTAACTCCTGTGAAAGGTGAATCATTGAAAATTTAATGGATTTAGATCTCTTTACCAAAGCCATTATCTTTTGAGTAGCCAAATGTTTTGGTGTTTAAGACCATGGTACATTGATAACCATATGATTTTTAGTAAATCATCACCATCAACGATTTGATTTGTCTTTACCAAAAGTCTGTACCCTTCTCGGACTAGTTAGTTCTTCTATCTAATAGGATTACCAATAATGGTTTTTCCACAGCCTTACCACAAGCCATTTTCTTGTGGGCTAGCCAACTCTTCACATTAACTGATATGGTGAGTTGATAACCATACAACTTATTGCAAGTTGTGCAACTAAAACGGATTTGATATATCTTTACCCGAGCCGTTTGCTCATGGATTAGCCAATCCTTTTGTAACCATGGTGGATTGATTACCTATTTGATGTTTCCATCTCAACATCCATTTAATTCACTTAACCTTTGTTTCAAAATATTTGATATTTTAACAAAAGATTTCTTTCAAAAATCACTTAACTGGTTTTAAAATGCAGCGTATTTTGATGAAAGTCTTGTTTGATCGCAGATACTTGAATAAAGTCTCGATTTATCAAAAATAAATTATTCAATAAAATTCATACCGTTTATTCTCATCTTCTTGAGAATGGTAGTCCGTTGATAAATAAATTGATAACCATGCAAGCCATTTATCCCTCTTCTACTTCCAATCCATGCTCTAGCATTCTTCTCATGAGCTCAACCGTGAGAGGATATCTTCTGTTTACAAACATGTGTATCATTTTACCATTCTCCAGCTCTAAAACATGAACTCCATATTCTTCAAAGAATCTCCAAACAAACAATTCCCAGTTTCTTGATTTTTCCATATATCATTGCTTTCCTCTTCATTTCCCACATGGTTATAAGATCTCCAAGCAAAACCGGACCAATTCCTTCGATGAATATCTCCAAAATAAGCTTTTACCACATTATATAGATAGAATATATCCACTCTATCTATAATATGTAACAAATCCCATAACCTATTGAAAACTTTGAAGCTTTCATCTTCCTTATGAAAAATCATATAATCTCCTTCTTTGGATTTCACAATATCAAAAGCACTACTCTGAGATCTGTTCATATCTTCATGTCGCATCTTCTTTTGAATAATCAAAATCTACCACTCGAGATAATTTATTAATGCATCTTTAGATCGATCTTAATTCAACTCTTTCTTTCTTTGAAAACCTGCCTTTTTTCTTTTCTTTTAAGCTCTTCTTCTTTCGCTCAAGAATCTTCTCTAAAATCCTTGATATCGCAACACTCTTCTTATAAGCTTCGTCTCGGCATCATAGAGTCTTTTCATGTCAACATAGTTCAACTTCCGCAATCCTTTATACCCTCGACCTTTCAAATATGCCATCATAGCATTCCTGTCCTTAGCTAAATTAGGTCTTCTAGGCATATATCTAACAGGAGTAGGTGATAGTAATGGTTCATCACGCATCTAATTGCTCTTGCAACTTTTAGTGCTTCTCTACTTTGAGCTTCTTCAGCTTCTTGAGTTACTCTATCTTCAGCATTTAACTCTTCTTGAAGTTTTCTAGCAGCAGCTTCATTCCTAGCAACTTCAATTTTCTAATTTCTTCTTCTTCTTCTTCTTCTACTAAAACACCTTTCCCTTTATCCTTAGGATCAATTGCAGGTTGGGAAGTTCTTTGTTGTTCATCTTCTTGCACTTCTCTAATAGTAACACCTCCTCTAGGTTGTGATAAATTTAAAAGTGTAGCAATGAACTCATCATCACTTGCAGAATGAATTGGTTTGAGTATAGCTTCCTCCTCTTCTTGTATAACAATTGTAGAAGGACCACTTTCTTCAAAATTCAAAAACTCTAAAAAAATTTTGTCGTGAAGAGCAGACTTTGTTGTTCATACCTTGTTGTTTAGTACTTTGTTGTTCAAGATTCTTGAACTTGTCCTCTTGTTCTCGACCTTGAATGATCTTTTCTTTTCATCGTACTTTTCGGGTTCTTTCTCCTTCTCAACATCTTCTTTCAAATTATCTTTTTCTAAATTCCTCCCAAGTTGACGTGAAGATTGTTGATGAACCTGGTGACGTTTGGTTTTCCTAGACTGCCTTTCTTTCTTTGATTTAACCCAGATACGAAATTCTTGAACCATGGCCACACAAAGTCTTTAGCCGCGAACTTCGTTTAATTTTTATCTGTTTGGCTTGAACCTCTGTAGTCTTTTTCAACTTAACCAACTTCCTTGTCAAAACATAATTATCCAATGTGATTTCATCAGGAGGTATGGTATGTGAATCCTCTCCTTAAATAGGTGAATGATCCTCGGTTGAGAAAAAGGAACAGCACCGTGTGGAGATAGAGAAGGTGAAACAAAGAACATCTTCTTGAAGTTCAGGACTAGGAGAAGTGATGAGTGTCTAAATACTCATCATTTTTGTACAATCTAAACTGTAAAATCATCTGAAAACACTTCAAAACACATCAAAATGATCAAAATATCACAAATCACTGTTTTATGTGTTTTAAATGCAAAAATATCAAAATCAGATGAAAAATGATTCAAGTTTGCAAAATTGGCAGTTTTAGTCCCCAAGTTTTAAAAGTTGTCAAATCTAGTCCCCTAATTCAAAAATGTGAAGTTTTGTCATTCAAGGTCCCTAAAATATTCTAAGTTGTCAAAAATGATCCTTGAATGATTCTTTGGTCAAATGGCGGAAAAGGTCCTTAAACTCTGAAAAATTGCAAAATTAGTCCTTGGATGTTTTAAATGGAATTTTATGCAAAAGTTATCCTTGTACTATCAAAGTTTGTCAAATTTGGTCCTTATGATATCTTTAGAAAAGCTACATTTTCAGTCCTCATGTTTGGCAGATTTGCAAATTGGTCCGGGTTAATAAACTACACCAAACGGATCCTTTAATAAAACAAAGCCCAAACCCAACCTTTGGCCCAAAACCCCCCTTAATATTAACCTCGGTCAAAAAGGGTCAAACCTCACCAAAACCACTTCCAACGTAGCTTCCCTCTCCCACCACTGAAACACCAAAACCAGGCATGGTTTTCCAACCTTTTCAACCCCCTCTCCATACTTTGTTCCTCTGCCTCCCTAAACTCCAAAACCTTTAATTGATGAAACCCACCCCATTAATAACAAAACCTAATGAGAAAAATGGCCAAAAACACAAAGTGTATGGTTCTGATGAATTAGAGTGATCCAAGGCTCACATTTGGTGGAAAGATTCAGAGGTCAATGAGAAGTCATAAAAGTCTATAAAGAGGAGCTTAGATGTATTGTATCAAAATATCTAGTGTAAAATTTAAGTTTTTATGTCGCTTTAAGTCATTTTCAAATTTCGGTGTATTTCTTAGCTTCCAAATACTTTCTTAAGTATTTTTAGTGTACTTTTGATCCTTTTCAGTAATAAAATTCAAGTTTCAAGTTCTTATTTCAATTTATGCAGTTTTCATTGAAAAATCTCACAATGTGTTAATGTTGTTGTTAGTTATTGATAAGGACTGAAATAGCTCATGTAAGCTCCCAAAAAGCTTATTCAAGCTTTTAGAGACCTTAAAATTCAAGTTTAGAAGTTAAATAGAAAAATCATAAAAATACAAATTAAATAGTAGAAAAATCAAAAATTACATGGAGATGGTGTTCACAGCTGGGAGCAGGTAAATCTTGGATGGCCTTGTTAGAAGCTTAGTGGTAAGCTAATAGGGTGTTCATTGGTCCTTGATCTCGTGGATAGCCATTTGTAAGCCTTTTACTCAATTTTTGCATTTCACTATTGTGGTTGATTAATAGTTGTAATTTCTGGTTCTTAGTGTTCATTAGTAGTAGTCAAGTGTATTTAATCATTAAAATCAGTAGGTTGTTCTTTTAAATTTGTATTTTGTAAAAATCTCATTTGGAAAGTTAAATCAGATAATCATAATTTTGTGTTTCATGTTGTTAGTCCTGTTAGTTCATGCTTATTTAGTCTCATGTAATGATATCATAAGGGTTTGAATCAGTTTCATGGACTTGATCTGTGATTTGCTTTGAAAATCTTCCAAACAGGCTTAAAAAGGGGTGTTTGCTTTAGCTTGTTTATCTGTGATCAAGAGTGTTTAAGACAGTACCATTCTTTGTTCTGTGTCACTTTAGTACCTATTATTTCCAAACAAGTCAAGAAAACTAGTTCTCATTTGAAAAGTCAAATTGCATTTGATTTTAACTAGTGTGTCCTGTTGAGTTTTATGAATCATGATCAAGGTTTTGTGTTCATAAGTTGTTAGTGTTGATCAAATCAGTCTTATAGCACCTTTTAACAACATAATCGCTTAGGATCAGTAAATTTCATTTTAGTCAAATCTCTTGGTTTTACAAAAGTCAAATTTTCATTTAGGTCGTTTTTGAATAAAATAGATATTTTTATCAGTGTGCTTAATAATCGCTTAGCTTAAAAGCTCTTGGTACAAAATATAAAATACTAGATCTCTTCTGCCTAGCTTATTTAGTGCTTATTTTCTTATTTCTTTAGGGTACTGTTCGAAAAGTGCCCTGTGTAAGTGAATGGTACCATTTTGAAAAGCTTGCACAGAGCTTATTAATTGTTTATCTTGTGATCTTTGTTTCTTTTGGAAGCCAACCTAGCCATCTTGAAATCTCAAGTTTGGTTTTTCATTTTGGAACTTGTTTGTTGTATTCAATAAGCTCAAACTTTGTCCCATTTGTCAACACAAGAGCATAAGTGCTTATTTGTTTGTTCTTGCTTTTTAGTGTGCTTATTTTTTATTTATTCATTTCATATAGCTTGTTTCCATCTTATTTGAGTTTTTGTTTCAGTTGTGAGCTTGTTTGAGCTTTAATTCACCAAATAAGCTCTTAAGCTCAACTGTTGGGTTTAAGCTTGTAAACAGCTTATTTGTAATTTGTAAAATTTTTGTCTTTGTTAAAGTTTAATAATATCAGTAGTAAAGTAGTTTTCAAAAGAAAACGAAAAAGATCAATTTAAAATCAGTGATAGTGTTTATTTAATATTTCTTAGCTTTTTGATTTTTTCTTTTTAGCTTATTAATAAGCAAATCTTGTTTTTCTATTTTTCTTAGTTTTCTGTCATCATATAGTATTTTTAGAAAAAGTTTCATAATTTCCCTAATCTTTTTAGTATTTATTATAATTTTAAATAGTTAAAAATAGTAATTAATTAATAATAATTAGATAAAAAGTGTGAAAATATATTTTTAGTTTTAAAATTAGTTTTATAATATTTTAGATTTTTCTCAATTATAATTTTATTTTTCTAGCATTATTTTGTATTTTCTTCTATTTTAGGTTATTTTTAAATAGTTAAAATAGTTTTTAATTAATAATAATTAATTAAATAGTTATAAAAATAATTTTCTTTTTCTAATAATTTTCTTTTATTTTTAGGTTTCCAAAAATGTCATTTTTATATTTTTAGGTCTTTTATTTCTTAGATTTCACTTTTTGTTTTGTACGTTTACGTAGTTTTTAAACGTACTTTTTGCTTTTCTTTATCTGATTGTTGTGCTTTCCAGTTCTGTATCCAATCTCATTCCAATCAATCAGTAGTGTAATTTCTCAATCAAAACCTTTGCAGATCACAATCCTTAGTGATTACTCCATCATCTGAATCAGTTTGACACCATTGAGTCTCCGTGGGACTTAACGACCGGGAATTCATTATATTCTCCGGACTTCATTGCATTTGTTTCTCGTTTTAAGCTTTCACGGTCGGCCATTCACAAGTGCATGGGCTTGTGTGAGGCTTGACGGTTCGGGACAGATCAAATTTTGGCCACTGCCGGGAGGCTTTTATGTGTTAAGCCTTTTTCAGACTCATTCTTGCACATATCCCACCATTTGTAAAAAGTTTTTTGTAAAGATTATATAGAATCTCAAAAAGTTCATTAGCACTTTTTCTAAAGTGTTATCAACACCAAAAATATTTTCATTCTTTGTTTTTATAGCCTGTTTTTCAAAAAAAAATCCAAAAATATCCATCTTTACCCTCTCGCATCTTTTGATTCTACCTTTCCCTTACCCTCTAACTGCTTAATTCTCCATTCCTTATCCTCTATAACCGTTTAATTCTTCATCTCTTATCCCTCTTTCTGCTTAATTTTCATGTCATAGTTTTCAACATGTTCCTGTGTGGAGGTCCATTTAACGGTGGAAATTGTCGGTGATGTACCAATGTGAGTTTCGGAGACAAGTTTGTCGGTAATCCCGATCCCATTTCAAATAATGAAACACCCGATTTTTCCTACCTACCTCCACAGACCCCAATATGAATCCTACTCATGTCGAGTTTTGTGGAATGATTCTCATTACTTTTGATTGTCCCACCACGGGTCCCGCTTCTATGAGCCGAACCATACATAAGAACTTTGGTGAAATTTATTTTCCCATTATCTCTGTTGTGAAAATGTGGGGTCCTCATGCGACTTTTTGAATGTCATCCGATGAATCAAAATTTTCACAATTCCATTCTCCGGTTTGACAATTTCCAACCCCACAGATTCCATCATCATCGATTTCCGAGCCTTCACAGCATTTCAATGATTACGAGGAGTGTAATCTTCCACAAAATTCTGAAGAAATACGATTCTGAAGCTACAAATGAAAAGAATGGTGTGTAAGCTTCAGCAGATGAACATAAGAATCAGATATGATGACGATGATGATGAGGATACTATTCAAATGAAGGAATATAATGAGAGCTTGTCAACTGGAATCACACCCGAAGCTCCCATTGACTCTCTCATAATGGGGGACGAGCCTCTAGCACTATTCCTGAAATGGAATCGTCTAGTGTTAAGAGCCTTGTCCCAATCCCAAGTGAGTCCGAGTTATCTCCTAATATGTGTGATGAGCCTCTTAATGATGATTCTTACCCTCCTCTTGACATTCCATATGATCATGTCGAGATGTTCCATTCGATAACGATTGTACTCGTTTGACGATTCTTTATCCCATGGAGACATCGATTATGTCGAGGAGCTACCTTCTGAGCTAGTTAGCTTAGAGGTGGTGAGATTCTGATGATCTGGAAATTGAGGACGAGATACTTCGTGAACAATTGTTCAATATAAATCTCCTCGTTTCTAAGATCGAATCATTCTGCTAAGTCGGCTTCATCTCCTATCCCCGTTGTGGATAGTGACTCTACATTGGACAAGCCGAAACATCTCCGAACTTGAGGCTTTTTCCAATGATTCTCTTCATGAAGAGTTCCCCGGTGAACTCTCTCATGACATATCTCCTCCGGAATATGATCATTTCTATTTTGATCTTGAGGATGATATTGGCTCGGAGGAAGGTGTACACTATCATAAGAGTTTGCTTATTGATGATACTACCTTCACCCTTCCTCCCAATATGTCTACATTTGAGGATGAAGAATGGATCTTGATTGTTATAAACATCTTTCTTCCATTCCTCACTTTTGATGTGACTTCCTCTCTTCTTCACTCCTTCTGAGTGAGGACACTATCTTTGATCCGGCATTTTCGTTATCATTTGGCGAGCGGGTCTTTCTCTCGATATCTCGTCGGTGTGGAACTTTCACGTCTTCGTGTCAAACATCTTGAATGAAAGTCCCATGTGGAGATTTCTTTCCCACCTTGCTTCCCCATGAACCAATGAATGCGGGGATCGAGTCAAGCTAGCGACTCGATAATCAAAAACATTAGCACACACCATATGGGTTTTCACCCATACTGCTCTCTTCTCTCTACCACCCTAGTGGGGAGTTCACACTGTTGTATATAAAATCTTAAAAAAAAAAAAAAAAATCTTTCCAAATAAATGGCCGTAGTATTTCCCTTTACGTTTCGTTTCGGCATAACGCCGGTACTTTGAATATTGAGGGCAATATTCATTTCTAGTGTGGGGGGGGAATTCTCAATAATTTTATCATATTTATCCACCCAATTTCGTTTTTGGCCAAAATTTTTGGAGTAAGTACACTTATCACCGGCCTTTGTCTGTAAGACTAAAGGATTTAATCCAGAGCAAACGGCTCTTGGTAAAGATTTCTCAAATCCGTTTATATGGCTTGCAATTTGCCCAAAATTGTGTGGTTCTCAACTCACCATATCCTAAAAAGTGAAGAGTTGGCTAGCCCGCAAGGTTATGGCTTGTGGTAAAGGCAGTGGAAAAACCATAATTGGTATACAGCTCACCAAAGATAATTGATAATTTATCTAAGAGTTGGCTAGTCCGAAGGGTACGGCTTCGTAAAGACACATCAAATCCGTTATATGGTTTATGATTTGCCAATAAATCAGATGGTTATCGTTGTACCATGGTTCTTACTTGAACCAAACAATGGCTACTCCGAAGTGATGGCTTTTGGTAAAGAGTTTTTAAAATCCATTAAGTTTCAAATCATTGCTAGGGACTAGCAATATCTCGTAAGGGGATTGATGTGTCTAAATACTCATCATTTTTGTACATCTAAACCAAAATCATCTGAAAACACTCGAAACACATCAAAATGATCAAATATCACAAATCAGTGTTTTATGTGTTTTAAATGCAAAAATATCAAAATCAGATGGAAAATGATTCAAGTTTGCAAAATTGGCAGTTTTAGTCCCCCAAGTTTTAAAAGTTGTCAAATCTAGTCCCTGGAATTCAAAATGTGAAGTTTTGTCATTCAAGGTCCCTATTCTAAGTTGTCAAAAATGATCCTTGAATAATTCTTTGGTCAAATGGCGGAAAAGGTCCTTAAACTTTGAAAAATTGCAAAATTAGTCCTGGATGTTTTAAAATGGAATTTTATGCAAAAGTTATCCTTGTACTATCAAAGTTTGTCAAATTTGGTCCTTATGATATCTTTGGAAAAGCTACATTTTCAGTCCTCATGTTTGGCAGATTTGCAAAATTGGTCCTTGGGTTAATAAACTACACCAAACGGATCCTTTTAACAAACACAACCCAACCTTTGGCCCAAACCCCGTTTAATATTAACCCTCGGTCAAAGGGTCAAACCCCGCCCAAAACCACTTCACTGTAGCTTCCCTCTCCCACCCTGAAACACCAAAACCGTGCATGGTTTTCCAACCTTTCAACCCTCCATACTTTGTTCCTCTCCTCCTCTAAACTCCAAACCTTTAATTGATTGGAACCCACCTCATTAATAACAAAACCGCTAATGAAAATGGCGCCAAAACACAAGTGTATGGTTCGATGAATTAGAGTGATCCGGGCTCATTTTGGGAAAGATTCAGAGGTCAATGAGAAGTCATAAAAGTCTATAAAGAGGAGCTTAGATGTATTGTATCAAAATATCTAGTGTAGAATTTAAGTTTTTATGTCGTTTTAGTCATTTTCAAATTTCATGTATTTCTTAGCTTCCAAATACTTTCTTAAGTATTGTTAGTGTACTTTTGATCCTTTTCAGTAATAAAATTCAAGTTTCAAGTTCTTATTTCAATTTATGCACATTGAAAAATCTCACAATGTGTTAATGTTGTTGTTAGTTATTGATAAGGACTGAAATAGCTCATGTAAGCTCCCAAAAAGCTTATTCAAGCTTTTAGAGACCTTAAAATTCAAGTTTAGAAGTTAAATAGAAAAATCATAAAAATACAAATTAAATAGTAGAAAAATCAAAAATTACATGGAGATGGTGTTCACAGCTGGAGCAAAAATCTTGGATGGCCTGGGTTAGAAGCTTTGGTAGCTGCCATGGGTGTCTTGGTCCTTGATCTCGTCAGTTGGATAGCCATTTGTAAGCCTTTTACTCATTTTTTGCATTTCACTATTGTGGTTGATTAATAGTTGTAATTTCTGGTTCTTAGTGTTCATTAGTAGTAGTCAAGTGTATTTAATCATTAAAATCAGTAGGTTGTTCTTTTAAATTTGTATTTTGTAAAAATCTCATTTGGAAAGTTAAATCAGTATAATCATAATTCTTGTGTTTCATGTTGTTAGTCCTGTTAGTTCATGCTTATTTAGTCTCATGTAATGATATCATAAGGGTTTGAATCAGTTTCATGGACTTGATCTGTGATTTGCTTTGAAAATCTTCCAAACAGGCTTAAAAAGGGGTGTTTGCTTTAGCTTGTTTATCTGTGATCAAGAGTGTTTAAGACAGTACCATTCTTTGTTCTGTGTCACTTTAGTACCTATTATCTCAAACAAGTCAAGAAAACTAGTTCTCATTTGTGAAAGTCAAAATCATTTGATTTTAACTAGTGTGTCCACTGTTGAGTTTTTATGAATCATGATCAAGGTTTTGTGTTCATAAGTTGTTAGTGTTGATCAAATCAGTCTTATATCACCTTTAACAACATAACTTAGGAAGTTTCTTTCATTTTAGTCAAATCTCTTGGTTTTTACAAAAAGTCAAATTTTCATTTGGGTCGTTTTTGAATAAAATAGATATTTTATTGTGTGCTTAATAATCAGTTTTAGCTTAAAAGCTCTTAGGGTATTAAAGTTCAGTTGCTATACAAAAATATAAAAATACTAGATATCTTCTGTCTAGCTTATTTAGTGCTTATTTTCTTATTTCTTTAGGGTACCTGTTTCGAAAAAGTGCCCGTGCACGTGAATGGTACCATTTTGAAAAGCTTGCACGAGCTTATTAATTGTCTTATCTTTTGATCTTTGTTTCTTTGGGAAGCCAACCTAGCCATCTTGAAGTCTCAAGTTTGGTTTTTCATTTTGGAACTTGTTTGCTAGGCTGCATAAGCTCAAACTTTGTCCCATTTTCTGTTTTTCAACACAAGAGCATAAGTGCTTATTTGTTTGTTCTTGGCTTTTTAGTGTGCTTATTTGTATCTTTTAGCTTCATTTCATTTCATATATCTTGTTTCCATCTTATTTGAGTTTTTGTTTCATTTGAGTTTTTGAGCTTTAATTCACCAAATAAGCTCTTAAGCTCAATCCATTTAAGCTTGTAAAACAGCTTATTTGTAATTTGTAAAATTTTTGTCTTTGTTAAAGTTTAATAATATCAAGAGTAGTTTTCAAAAAAGAAAACAGAAAAAGATCAATTTAAAATCAGTGATAGTGTTTATTTAATAGTTTTTAGCTTTTTGATTTTTCTTTTTAGCTTATTAATAAGCAAATATTGTTTTTCTATTTTTCTTAGTTTTCTGTCATCATATAGTATTTTTAGAAAAGTTTCATAATTTTCCTAATCTTTTTAGTATTTATTATAATTTTAAATAGTTAAAAATAGTAATTAATTAATAATAATTAGATAAAAAGTGTGAAAATATATTTTTAGTTTTAAAATTAGTTTTATAATATTTTAGATTTTTCTCAATTATAATTTTATTTTTCTAGCATTATTTTGTATTTTCTTCTATTTTAGGTTATTTTTAAATAGTTAAAATAGTTTTAATTAATAATAATTAATTAAATAGTTATAAAATAATTTTCTTTTTCTAATAATTTTCTTTTATTTTTAGGTTTCCAAAAATGTCATTTTTATATTTTTAGGTCTTTTATTTCTTAGATTTCACTTTTTGTTTTGTACGCCACGTAGTTTTTAAACGTACTTTTATGCTTTTATCTCGATTGTTGTGCTTTCCGTCTGTATCCAATCTCATTCCAATCAATCAGTAGTGTAATTTCTCAATCAAACCTTTGTGATCACTATCCTTAGTGATCACTCCATCATCTGAATCGGTTTGACACACCATTGAGTCTCCGGGACTTAACGACCCGGGATTCATTATATTCTCGGACTTCATTGCATTTGTTTCGAGCTGTTTTAAGCTTTACACGGTCGGCCATTCATAAGTGGCGGCTTGTGGTGAGGTAGCTTGACGGTTCGGGACGATCAGAAGCGCATCTTGAGAGATGCAGACCTTCGATGTAGCTGTGGAGAAAGTACTTGCAGAAGCATTTCAGATGCGCACTGGCAGATGCGCTTCAGTATCATCAGCTTGAGTTTCATCGTACCTGAACAACATCCATCATGGAAGTTGTTAAAGGAGTATCTGGACCCCTGAATAAAACACTCCTTTTTGCCATAAAAGTAAAAATATTGGATTGTTGAACAATAACAGGCAATAAAGCTGTAGGTTTTGGCACATCAAAAGTTGCTTGTTCAAGAAAACTGTATAAATCTTGGGTACATCACCAAGTAGATCCATGAGATATGAGAGCATTCCATCCAGATTAGCCTCGAAGTTAAAAACTCTATTCGTAGCTAACCCAACCATAGCAGATGCTATATTTGACCTAAACTGCTCCCAAGAGGTACTCTTAGCACTTATGCAATGGAGCAACACATGAACCAAAAACTTCCAATGTGGACAAAATAATTGTTTTCTAAACGTTTGTTCATTCAAAGAGCCTTCATAGCCAATATGTCGAAAAGTATCCCATATCAACTGCTTATCAAACCTTAGAGCCCCATCGGATCATTGAACAAGAAATCTTCTGATCATGTCTTCAGTAATATTAATAGTTCTTCCAGAACGCTTGATCTAATATAATATTCGTCATTCTCCATGTTATCTCTAGCATTAGCCCAAAATTCTTGAATCTAGGGCTCAATTATATCCGGCTCCACTAAAAGAGCATAACCGATAGGCGAACCAGAAGATAATCAATCATATCATGAAAAAGTATATTGTGTCATCTTATCCAAATTAGCGACCATATTATGCTTTGAAACAAGAGACGACTTCGCCATTGTTGATTATGTAAGCACAAAAGAGTTGTAATCGAAGAATATGAATATGATGAGAGAAAGATGGAAAAGATTCTAATGTTTCAATATGAGAGGGAAAATCAGAAAGTAGGTATTGATAGGTGAGATTTGAAAAATCACAACCTAAAATAACATTGTTACCATTAGCATTAATTACCCTCAAGATAACCGTTGGAACGATTTTTAATAAGACAAACAGTATTTCCACGTAAGTGACTTTCCCAAGCATTTTCCAAGCATACTTTCACGAAAAACAGATTTTCCAATTTCTCCAGTATCAACTAAGTATACATAACTAACCTCCCTCAAGCATTACCACGGGACTATACAAATACTAAATAGTCTCCCCAATGTAGCTCGTGAGTTAATCATGCCAATGCTCACCACCAAGTGAGTGAATCTAGAAACATCAAAACCTTTGGTGAGTAAGTCAACTACATTATCATCTCGGTGAACCTTAATCACATAAGCTGTGCTCATAGCAATCTCTGATAAAGTGATGCCTAATCTGTATGTGCTTGGTCTTGGAATGATAGACTGGATTCTTCACAATAAAAATAGTACTCTCATTATCAATGTTGATAGAGTATTCTGAAATTGAATCCATAGTCCGAGCTGATTTTGCATCCACAAAACTTGTCACAACAACTTGCAGCAGCTACATATTCAATTCTCGTGAGAGGATGTTGTCGAATTGTTTGTTTCTTGCATTGCCATGAAACTAATCTTCTTCCAAGATATTGGCATCCTCTAGTGGTTGATCTTCTATCATAGTTATCACCCGCATAATCACTATGAAAAAGCTTCTAAGTGAAAAGGTGACTCTTTTGGATACCACAACCCCAACTTTGGTTGTTGCTTCAAATAACCGAAGATTCTCTTTACTGCATTCATGTGAGAGATCTTTGGTGAGACTTGATATCTAGCACATAGACAAAATGCAAACATAATATCGCCTTGATGCATTGAGATACATAAGAGAGCCAATCATTGATCTATAAAGCTTGATTTCAACAGGTTGTCCATCTTCATCTTACCTAATGAATTAATTGATTTAATGGGTGTAAAATCTTCACATCATCAAATTGAACTTCTTAAGTATGTCTGTAACATACTTGTCTTGACTGATAAAACCTTTTTGACTGCTTAACTGAAGACCTAAAAGAAAGTCAACTCTCTCATTGAACTCATTTGAAATTCTCGCATCAATCGCTCAAACTCCTTAACCATGGAAGGTTTGGTAGCCCCAAAGATGATATCATCAACATAAACTTGAACTAACATGATATCTTTCTTGTCTTTATTGATAAATAAAGTCTTGTCAATAGCTTCCCTTCTATATCCATGTTGCAATAAGAATGTGGAGAGTCTCTCATACCAAGCTCTAGTGCCTGATGAGGCCATAAAGAGCCTTAACCACCTTGTAGACTTTGTTTGGGTGTTTAGGATCTTCAAAACCTGGAGGTTGTTTGACATAAACTTCCTCTGTAATCTTGCCATATAAAAGGCACTCTTCATCCATCGGTAAACTTGAAATCCCATATAAGAAGCAAAAGCAAGAAATATTCTAATAGCTTCTATTCTCGGCACAGAGCAAACACTTCATCATAATCTACTCCTTCTTCTTGTCTATATCCTTGTGCTACTAACCTTGCCTTATTCTTGATAACATTACCTCTTTCATCTCTTTTGACTCTAAAACCCCATCTGGTTCCAATAACTCTCTTCCATCCGAAGATCACATAAAACCCAAACCTCTTGAAGTTTAAATTGAAGAAGTTCTTCCTGCAAGATAGTCAACCCAGCTTTCTTTAGTCAAAGCTTGAGCAATATTCTTGGGTTCTTCTTGAGAGACAAAACAAGTAAATAAGGTGTTTGATGGTCCTTATGATTCACCGTTTTGTTTATACACAAAGCTAAGTAAAGCATTGTGAGTGTAGTAAAAGTCTTAGCTCGTGTCTAGTCATCACTCCAAGTAGAAGGACCAATGATTTCAGAAGGATGATCCTTATGAGTTCTTGAGATGTGGAAAACTTAAGAACTCCATAAGTATCCTCTTAATTAGTAACATCAACACCTTCATTGGAATTTGGGAAAATACCTTCATCTTCAAATTCATCATCAGTATCTTCTAATCCAGGCATGGTATGAGCATCCAAATCATCTAAAGTACTTTCAACAGGTGCAACAGTACTTTGTTCGAAAGTACTGTCCAAAGTACTGTGAGAGTATTGTTGAAGTAGGGTTTCTTCCTAGTCAGAGTTTCCACACAAGCTCTGATACCACTTGTTGGATCGATATACTTTAATCAAACTATCTTAACTAACTTGTTAAGGTTTAATAACCTCGGATAAATCCTAAGTTATTAAGAAAGAAACACTGAGCAATCTTTATCAGTAACGGAATTTACTTAACAAAGCTAAAAGAATAACCTTATTATAAACTCTAAATGCTTATTATGCAGATACTCTAATACAACTCTAATATAATCAACTTCTCGCATAATTAACTAATGTGAATTTAAACTCTAAAACTCATAGACTCGCACATCTAATGCCAATCTAGGAGTCCTTTTATAGGCTCAAGGATATCCTAGTCGGTTTACAATTTGTAACCTTGTACGACAAGTAATCTAAACATAGAATACAATTATTTCCATAAACGAATCAGCTTCTTTTGTTCTTGCAAGTACTTTGACTTTTAGGTGCAGACTTTGACTTTGTTCTAGCAAGTACTTTGACTCTTTGACTTTTTCCAAGATTTCTTTGCACTACAGATTCATATCTTCTCTTTCATGTTTTCGGACTTTCATATCCCACAATTAGTTAGTTAGTTAGTTGTGAGTAACACCGTGAGGATCGGACGGGTCTTTACCGTGATGTTGATCTGTATGCCTGACACGAGGGCGATATTTAAAACTATAAATACCCTCCACCTCCCAAGGTAGAGGGTTGGACCTTTCATTTCTTAATCTAACCTTCTCTTTGTTTTTCTCTCACTTTCTCTCTCTAGAAAGGATCCCATCTCCCACTTTCTCTCTCTCTAAGTTTCTTGCTAAGATTCGAAACATATAATTAATGGTTTATGTATTACAATAACAAATATCCAACAATTGGTATCATGAGCCATGGTTAGATCATAAAGATTGGTTATTTGTGTGTTTTGTTGGTTTGAATTCTATACCTTAAAAGTGTTAAAGTTTGAATTTTGATAGTTCTTTTGTGTTAAGAATCATCATAAGTGCTTAGGTTTTAGTTTTGAAGGCTTAATTCATCTTGGTTCTAATGTTTTGGATTGGAAAAGTTTAGTTTTTGAAGAGTTTCAAGGAAGCGGTTTGAGTCTCGTACTATTTTCTTGTATGCGGTTTGATATCATTTGGGTGCGATTTGATCTGATCAATGAAGCGATTTGTCAAGTTCTTGGATGCGGTTTGTCTAGATTCGTCAGACGGTTTGCTTGACTTGCTTTGACGTAAGCGGTTTGACATAAGCGGTTTGACTTAAGCGGTTTGTCTTCAGCGGTTTGTTCTAAGCGGTTTGATAAGAAAAGGTTTGAGTTAAGCGGTGTGATAAGAAGTGGTTTGATAAAAAGCGGTTTTTATGCAGGTTTTACTGACTAGGTTTTAATATTTATATTGTCTCGTTATACCTATGGTCTACCCTAATGCACTAACGCAACGGCCGTAGTGTGGGTATTCGGTAAAACCGAGGTCGTCCCAAGAGCTGTGTGTGTTGGATTATTACTAAGTCTAGGTGTCACAGTTTTTAATATGATTTCGTTAGGGAATTAATGAATTAACAATTAAAGCAGATAAAAGCAAATAAAGGAAAAGGTCCTAGCTAGTAATGTCTACGTATAATTACTTCCAATTACTTTAGGTGGAGTCAAAGTCGAGAGGACAGCATTTGGTTAATTCAACTAACCTCAAGCAAAGATGCCACCACTGGAGAAGTCGTGTCCCCTCATAAGTCCGTTGTTCCTGGTCCCCAAGCCGAAGTCATTAGTACCGCTACATGCTAGATTTATAATAGTGAGATCCCGGGCATTAGCAACTTAAACACTCACCCCCTAATTCTTAAGTTCATCCAAACGGTAGTGATCGGTTATCAAATCGCACAGTAGAAAGTGGTCGTCATTGGTCATATCTTACCTCCCAGCCTCCCTACTACTTAGGTTGGTCATATCTCCTGCAACTAGCCTCTACCGCCATTCAAAACTACCAAACAATTGTATATACTATGCATTACACTTAGAAATAATTATACTGGCAATGTAAACGCAAAACAAAACAATTAAGAAATCATAACCAGGCCACACCAAGAGGTGCTTAGCCGCTCATATTAACCATACAAATCAATTCAATATTCAAAGTTAAGAAATACATGAAAGAGTAAAGAAACGATAAAATGCTAATGCTTATAGTAGGGAGTGATTTCTCCCTTGGAGACAGATTCCATGATCTCCTCTAGACCGCCTTCTTCCCACGTTCTTTGGTTGTGGTGGAATGGGATGCTTTGAAATGCGGAAATCGGGTATTTATAGGCTAGATCTAGGTTACCGCTTAATCTAATATAATAGTTACGCCGTAATCTTCTATTTCTTCGTAATTTGCACTAGATCGCTAGACGCGTAACCTTATAAAGTTACGCCGATCCAATATTACTACTGGTTACACCGAGTTTATACAATAGTTACGCGTAGTTATCAGCGTGGAACCTTATTTGACCTAATATAGTTACGTCGTGTAGTCTTTGGGGAAAGTTACCGTAATCTTCCGATGAGTTGGTTTTCCTGAGCCACGCCACATGCCGTAATGTGAGAGATGAGTTATGCCGTAATTCTTCAAAGTCGCATACTATGATAAATCTTTTATATTTCTCCAATTCTCTTTAGCTCCAATGTCAATTTACTGAAAGTGAAAAACAAGCGTAAATTCATATAAATGATATAAATTACAAGCATTATCGGGGGAAATTGACACTTAATATTGAGGACTATTTGATGTTATCAAATATCCCCTACTTGAACTCTACTGCCCTCAAGTAGACCTTATTAGAAAGATTCCTAAAAAGATATCTCCCATAACCTGGAAAATATAAGTTTACAAATCCCTTATGCTAGAATAAAACAAAGTCGAACACCTCACAAAATGGGAACGAAACTCTCAAATCTCTCACTATTCTAAGTGTCAATTTCGGGGTGATCACTCAATCGCACTGTCATAGCATGCATTCTATCATAAGCTTGGCGGTTACACAAATCTCCACCACTAGAGTTAAGGGCTAAACAATTCTTGAAGGCAATATGGGTAGACACGACAAAGGTTAAGGGGTGACTCGTCATTACTAACACGTCACGATGAAGTGGACAAAATCAATGATACATGACCAAATCCATGGCCAAGACACCAAAAATTGCTCGCTGCATCACTTAGATACGCTTCATGACTATAGAGTAGGATAAGACATGGGATATATAAATGGTGTAAAATAAAAATCAAGCATGTAGTATAAATCTATAACCAAGTCATCACCACTTACCGTCCGCTCAAAGTTCAAGCTTTGAAGTCAAGAAACCGGATCATGAAATACTAGGTAGATGTGTCATTAGATGACGTCATGATGGGCACACTACCTTTTCTCCAACTGTTGGCATAATTACCAACTTCAATCTTTAAATGTGATTGAGGTGGCCTCCTCGATACTAAATCTATATAAATCTCATAACATAGTGCTTATAACAATGCACTTTACAATAACTAAATAACATAACAACTTTTTTTCAACATAACAATAACAACTAAACATAATATCCTCCCACTTGAGATGAACAACGGGAATTCGGGGGGTCTTCAATGATCTTCAAGAATATTTCGTCGACGAAAGCATGATTTCCAAACCTTTCCACTTGAACCTTGAACTTAGGCAAATGATGACTTCTCAATCACAAATAAAGACTACAGGGTAGGCTAAGGTGTATAAGTGTATCGAAACAATATATTGGGTTAAAAAAATGAAAGGAATGGCTCAGATGGGTGTATCTAGGGGTATCTTGCACTAAAGATGAGTGCAACAAAATGGTTTCACATGGGGGTCGAGAAGTCGAGGTGACTAATCGATAGACACACAATGGTAGGCTATTTGGGTGATAATCCTATAATATTGCCTTCTTAAAAAGAAAAGTCCAAATACATCGAACTAACTCAACATACCTCATCTATGGTCTCGAAATGATGCAAAGGCCAAGTTCTAAAGTTTACAAGCTACCGGCACACTCATAATTTGGTGGATTTGGGGTAAAATAATAGAAACGGATAAGCCTAATCTCACCATATAATATCAAGTGTTGTATGTGCTCGGCTAAGGTCTAATCTAGTTAGGTTAAGAAAAACATGTCAAAATTTAAAAAATGGCATAATTTTTCAAGATAAACTAGAAAAATGATGGCAAAATAATGTTCAAGAGATAATTCTACTCCCGTCCCCCCACTTGAATTTTAAAAAGTCCCTTTTGTACTAAGCGTTAAAATAAAGGTGAAGAGAAAAGTAGAATTAGAGTGAGAACTTCCCTGAAATTTGCTCCAAAAAGAAAGAAGGCCCACGAAAAATAGACGTGCCTTCGTGTAATCGTCCATGAGCAAACTTCAATCCCTAAAATCACACTACCGACAAGCATAATTCTAAAAAGAAAAAATGAAAAATAAAAACAAACCTAACTCACTTTCGTAGGAATCACGGTTGCATTTAGCATATGCAACAAGCCTTTTAAACCACTTGGTGTCCCAAGTGGACGAGTGAAGTCTCGTGAGGGTTTACAGGGAACACACCCACAAAGTTCATTTAAAATACTAATACAAGGTTATTGTGTTTTAAATATGAAAGAAGTAAAGTAGAGGAAAGTTACGTCGTAACTCCATGAGGGAGTTACGCCGTAACTGGCAAAACCTGGCATATGCTAAGAGTGTAGCTACAGCGTAACCACGGAGATGGTACTACGCCGTAATTGGTAATGCATCTGAAATTCTGCTGCAAGGGGTAGGTTACGGCGTAACCACTGAGATGAGTTACGCCGTAACTATGGTCAGATCAGCAAACTGCAGCAGTAATCACTCCTCATTTCCTGCAAATATGGTTAAAAACACAAAACCTTACAGAAATGGAAACAAAATAAAAGAAAGGGATAATTCGGGTTGTCTCCCGAAAGAACACTTTTCTTTATTTACGAGCCTTTAAGTTAGACTCAGAGCCGCGGGGCTTTATGGGGGCCTTTGGACTTGCCCGACTTCCTCCATGTCTTTTTTATTAGAAGAAGGTTGGTCCCAAACATGTGGATAAACAAACTGAGTCATAGCGTATCTTTTCTGCATAAAATTAGCTTGTGCCCACTCGCAACAAAATTTAGCCTCTTCTTCCCTTTTTATTGTAACACATCCTGTTAGGAATTAGAAAATTCCATAGTAAAGAGTCGGTCACCCCAAGTGTTATCTAGCATAAGTTAGCTCGTAGACAAATCGTTAGTTACGTTATTTACTGTTTTATTAGTTAGTTATTAGCCTAGTTTAGCGTAGTGTAACACCGTGGAGCAAGGACGGGTCTTTACTAATCCTTGTATACGATCCACAGGCCATCAGGAGGTCGTGTATTCTGTAACTATAAATACCCCTTCCATCCATGGAAGAGGTGTTGCTTCTTTGAATCTAACCTTTCACTTGTTAAGCAACTCTCTTTCAAGGAACCTCCTCTCAACTCTCTTCATCTATCTAAAATGGCTTTCTTATTTAATCACAATCCTAGACCACCCGAATCATTAAACAACATAATATTCACGATCCTACAATTGGTATCAGAGCCAGGTTTATGTTGTTTGTGTTGATTCTCGTGGTTTATTTCATGGTTTTATGCGGTTTGCTCATTATTTGATACGGTTCGTGTGTATGTTGATGTAGTTTGATACGAATGGGTTGTGGTTTTTCTTTTGTTATAGTCAAGTTAATCTGCTGGTTTTATTGAGTTGAATCTGCTGGTTTTGTTTCAATACTCATGTATGCGAGTTGGTCATGTAGCAAGTTAAATGCGAGTTGTCTACATTTCTGTCCAAAATACAACTGTTTTTTTAAGTTGAATCTGATGGTTTTGGTTCAATACTCATGTATGCGAGTTGGTCATGTAGCAAGTTGTTAATGAGCGAGTTGTCTACTATATGTCCATATTCATTGTATCTGTAGCGAGTTGCTAACTCTCATGGATGCGAGTTACTTGATTTTTGAGTCAACTGCAAAAGCGGGTTGTCACATTGGCTTCTTTGAAGCGAGTTGTGTACTGGATGAAAATGATGCGAGTTGTCTCATATTTATGGGTCAAATGCGAGTTGGGTACTAGCATAATGGGTGCGGGTTGACTATTTAGTCAACTGCGAGTTGCTTTCTAAGGTCAGAAGCGAGTTGGGTTTCGTGTACTTCATGAGTTACTTAACTCGCATATGGTGTAACTATACTTGCATTATTGAATGCGAGTTGCTCAAATGAATTTGTGTACATGCGAGTTGCTACAGTGGCTAGTTGGTTTGGATAAAGTCTGCGAGTTGTCATTTTGAACTAAGTATGCGAGTTGTTGACCCAAGATAAATACCATTACAAATGAATATCTCTACAACTACATCACGACCTCATGTTAACCATCACCAGTCCATGTCTATACCAAAATGAAAAAAAAAACACGAGCAGACACGATGAAGTACAAACAGACCCGAATCAAAAAACTAACTTCTACATCTAATCCTAATCTATCATTACTCATCTTCCACTTACAACTTCAAACTCATATCCAACAAAACCAAGACTCTATCTAAACAAAATATAATTAGGTATCTCAGTTTCATTCGTGGGACATAATGATTATCTCAAGACTGAGGTCCTCTTTCACAAATATTAACATCATCGACCCTTTCTATTCGAAACACAAAGTAAAAGGATAAACAATATGTTTGTTTTCCTCTTTTGTTCGTTTCAAAGTAATCTAACAAACATGGTTTCAAAAATGAAACATATGCTTCACAAATCAAATTGATTATTGATAATCTTCGAACATAAAGAATCGGAGATATAACAGGTTTGCTATTCTCCTTTTCTTGGTTCGTTTCTTTTTCTGCCACATGGACGAAATACAAGTATTCGACAACAATCAATGTACCTACCTGAGACCTATGAAAGATCTTGAAGCCGTGTCCTTCAACTCATAGCCATCCCTGTGGCATATCAAAGACCATCAAACCATCCCTGTG
This sequence comes from Chrysanthemum makinoi, assembly GCA_910596185.1. Lineage (NCBI taxonomy): Eukaryota > Viridiplantae > Streptophyta > Magnoliopsida > Asterales > Asteraceae > Chrysanthemum > Chrysanthemum makinoi. The sequence continues at coordinate 140,046,178 of OU343224.1, forward strand.
GTGATGTATTTCGATGAGATGAAGGATGTGATAAAGGAGGTCTAGGTGCAGATTGTTTTTGAAGTGCTTAGGGTTTGTTATGACTTGTTTAGATGGTACAAGTGATAGAGGCGGATAAAAGTAAGTGGATTCTGGGTATGATGATGATTAGGGGCGTATGTTTTTAAGGGTATGATTAGATTTGATGTTTGAGAAAGATTATGATGGAGGCGTATTGTTGGAGTACTTTTAGGGTTTGGAGATGTTTTCTTGTGTCTGCACATATGTTAAGTGAGATTAGGGTAAAGATTGAGTTTGGTTAGTGTTTTATATGCCCCGAATTTAGGGTTAGCTTATTTGGACTTTGCACTTGATACCACATGGGCCAACCAAATCTGATTCTCATATGGACTTGGGCCTTGCATTCATGGGCTTTAATCACACGAGGAGCTGAATTGATTTGCTATCAATATATCGCTTGGACTCTCTAATCATAATTCATATACGTGGGTATTATTGGAACGTATGAAAAATAATTTATCAATTTATCAATCGTTTGGATTTTCAAATCATATCGGCTATCTTTTTCAAAATCACGATTTATAAAAGGAGAGTTATAAATCACGTAATATATTAAGAGTTGGAGGGGATATATTGATTTGCTTTCATAAGGCTTGAATGAATCATGATTGGACTTGTATTTGATGTTGTATGTGTTATATGGATTGGACTGCAAACCCACTATTGAGATTGGGCTACAAGTGGTATAATGATTGGGCTACAAGAGGTATAATTGGTACTATGGGGTATACATTTTCACGCAAAATATTTTGTCACGGCTTGAATTATCATTTGAACTAGGGTGACTACGAGGTTGTTGTACGGTATTTCTTATTTGGATTTGAAGTGAGGTTTTTCGGGAAAATTTATTGAGTGTGATAAAGACTTGGCTATCTAGTTACTTGTGTGATTCTTTCTCGACCCACAACGTAGCTATCACTTCGGTGTCTCACGTAGCTGAGGATACGTCAAGAGGTTTTGTACATTGGGTACACCGTTGCTTTTTCACGAGGATTTATACAAGGTTAAGTAACTAATCCGGGGAATTTTGCGTCATGTTCAAGTTTGGTATATCAGGATTACTTCACCATGTGGTCACTACTATAGCCGACAGAATGCGTGATTGATGTATTTACCATAGTGTTTATTGGATGGTTGGTGATGTTGTTGATGTTGGATAATGAACCGCTGATGAACCTCTGCATGTTCCCCTAAAACAGATATTCACCGAAACCAAAGTTGTCATTACTCATTCAAGCTGACATTGTTTACGGTTTTGTCTTGATTTTGTAAAATCCCGCGAAAGAACCTATTTCTCGGTTTAAATCATAGACTTGTAAAATCCCGTGACAATGAAAACTTCCTGGTTAAAGTAATGAGCATTTCCGGATCTATCTTACGGTTTATTCTTGGTTTTGTAAAATCCCGTGAAAGAAACTATTTATCGGTTTCAACCATAGAATTGTAAAATCCCGTGATGATGGAACCATCCTGGAGAAAGGAAAGTGTAGGTCGGGATCCTTTCTGATGCTAGTGCTACGGTTTCTACTTCGAAGAAGGGATAAAAGGGTGAACTTCATGAATTGGATGTGTGTTTGGATATTCGTCATGGCAGTTTGGTTATTACATGGTTTTACGGGGGTATGTGCTTTTAACCATGGTCGGGATGAAAACCATTATCAAAGTTCATTTAAATGTCAAAGAAGGCTAGATTTGAGCTTTTAATAAGATGTGACAACGGAGTTAATTCACTATTATTTATTTGAGGTTGAAGTGAAATATCACGGGCGAGTGTACTTAGTATCTGAAGGTATCGGGGATGGTTGGATGAAGATTCTTCATGATCCTTGTTCGAGCTTATTATCAAAAAATGAAGACTTGGAAATCTAGTTATTGTTTGGTGTCTTTTACCTTTTCTTTTACCACTTGGGGGAATTGGGCTCATACCACCACAAGATAACTATCACTTTAAGGAGTTACGTTGTAGTGCTCAGTGTTACATTCAATTGTGGATTTTCAAGAGGTAATGTACGTCTTATACTTGATGGTTGGTTGGTTGAAGAGTATAGAGTACATAGAGAGTATTAGATATGCTAATGGAAATCGGCATCATCTTTGTTACATATGTGCAAGTTTAAGTCACGAGTTCGGGGTAGTTTACTTCAGGGTCAAATTCATCATATTGGGTTTTCTCTATCAGTTGTCACGACAAAGAGCCTACTGAATGATAATGGGGTTGATTACAAGTTTAGCCAAGAGATGATGAAAAGAGAGAGATACTGACGTATGAACACAACAGTTCATGCCTCGTACTCTAAAGAAAAGAAATGTGTACGCTTCAGTGCGCATTGTCTTTGGAAGAAGAGAAATCTTCTCAATTATGACCATTCTCATCAACATGCTTCATGCTTTTTCCATGCGCTTTCAATTATCAAGTGAACCGGGCTACTATTAATTTTTTTTCTTATTCAACTTGCTCAACTATAATGACGATGGCGACATCATGTGCTAATTTTGCGGGGGAGAAGTGTGAATAGAATACATTTAGAAGATACTCACTTGTTTAATCAAGAATGGCATCTCCATATGCAATTCTTGAGGGGGAGAAGAAGTATGATAATTCTGCATGGTTGATTGACTTATGAGAATATAAATGGTCATACGGCTCCTAACTCATGAAAGAACCGAGCTTCTTCTTATCGGATCATCTTTACATGGAGTTTCTTCTAAAGAGCCGTTGGTTGACATCTTCACTCGGATTGATGAGTTTATCGACAAAGTGCTTCCAGTTAATGCTTCACATATACATCAACATGATGATTCCAAACAATCTCTCTGTTCTTGTTTGATGTGATTGATAGTTTGGTGTTACCATCTTGTGTGTTCGTTGCGGCCTGATTGCTGATTTCCTTGATGAACATCTTTCTGTTCTTATTTGATTGGGAGGGATTTTAGTTAAGGGGATTTGCAAGATGTAAAGTTAATTGGGATGCTTTTTGGTGTGAGTAGAAGATGTTAACTATCTATTCCCCAACTGTACAATCTTGAAGAAGGTCGAGTCTACAGTCTGTTCTACATTTTCTGCGACATGTTAGAAGACTAAAGACGAGTTGCAATTTGATGATCTAAAGACTTCTTCTTAATCTGGGCATTTATCAAACAGATTGTCAGTTTAGGGGAGAGCACTAATTGGAGCAGAGTGATATGTCTGATTTAATCCCCAATTAGACTTGCTCACACTGTACTTCAGCATGTTGATTCTCACAAAGACTTCAAGCGTTCTTCTCAACAGATTTCTAGTATTTGGGCTTATAATATGTTGTTGATTCTGAAGTGTCAAAACCAGCAAGGGGGAAGGAGACAAGCATCTAAACGCGAGTAAAACTTGATGAACTTAACTCTTCTAAGTGATTGAAGATATCCCGGGAAGACGTATGTCATGACCGCAGAGAAACTCAAGGTTTTACTCATCAAGGCGTTTAGTGTTATTATTCCAACTATGTGGGGGGAAGTGATGTTAGAGAAAGTTTCTGAAGATATAAGAGGTACATAGTGTGTGATGATCTCGATGGTATCGCGAATCATCAGGGGAGAGAGAATTGTGTACATTGGGGGCGTGTCTCATTTGAGGGCTTAATCTGATTCGAGATATAATCACTTATTCCGAGTTGACATCCAGAGATTGTCATCCGCGAGAGATAATCGATGATTCGGCCGCTTCTTCAATGTTATCGGTTGTTCTCTCTTTGGGGAATGTGTGTACTTCGGTCCTTGAGCTTCATACACGATCATCAGGGAAGAAAGCCATTGTTTACCATAAACATTAGGGAGGTGTTTCTCCCGCATGATGTGTATTCGGGAGAGTTCTTGGATATTGGTGTACTTGAGGTTCTTGAGCTTCATACACGTTCATCAGGGAAAAAAATGTGAACATGGGAAGGTGTTCTTCATTCCCCTCATGAAGTGTATTCTGGAGAGTTCTTGAGCATTATACAAAGACCTATTGCATCAATTCAACTACTTGGGGAATTGTTCTCTTGACACCTTTTGGAATGGATTGCGCCTTGGACTTTAGTGGAAAAGGAATTTGAGAAGATTATTTAAGTGTGGGATGAAGCGTATGTTGTTCTTCTATTGGATGATATAACCTCGAACGATGAATCACGGTGATTATTCTTAAAAGGAGCGGCAAGTTCGATGATAATGGTGTGCTTCTTTGTGCACTGGCTAAGCTTGAAAGAAAGCTTGGAATCTTTCAGCCTAAAGGATTTTCGGTATGGGGGGAAGCTGCCAAAGTCTCACTTTCAGATGGTTCAATTCTTTCTTCAATTCAAGAGCCTCGGAAGCTTTGGTGGTGAAAGTTTTAGGGATGATGACTTCTATCTTCTACAACGGGGCTACTCGATATCCTTATCTTGGTACTCATATCATCATCTTCTTAAACTATATCATCTATTCTATCTTTGTATATATTTTTCCGAAAAACAAAATAGAAAAATATAAAACCTTCAAAAACCCATAAAAATCAGAAAATTTAAAAATTCCAAAAAGTTATTTTCCAAGACATGTCTTCTGGTATCGATAACATCTACGGTCTTAGAAATGTCATTCAATAATGGCACGGGACCATAGATGAAGTTCGAGCAGGAGGTGTAAATATTCTTTTCTAAAACATGTCTTAAAATATGGCTTACGTTATTTCATTTAGAGGCGTAACCCGCTTCAAAATGGCTTCGCGCACTTACTTCGATTTGTAACCGCGCTTAAACCATGGCTTGATATCATTTCCAGATAGCAACCCGCTCTTCATGAAAGAAGGAAAGTCGCTACTAAACCATATTTCAAATATTTCGTGCACTTATCCTAAAACAAATTAAGGAAAGTATGTCGAAGGACTGCTGTTCCTACACAAATGTTTTTCCGTCTAAAATTCTTCAGAAAAATATTTGTTGTGTTTTCAAAATGGTGGTAAATGAGTTGCTTTAAAAAAACATTCAGATTCAGAGTTTTTATAAAAATTGAAAACTCAATCAATGACTTCAGCGCCTTTTAACTTTTTAGAAAATTAGTCATTGATTGAGGGGGAGAATGTTTTCAAATCTATATCATCTAACGGGCTTTCTAATTATCCTAATATGCTTAATTAAAAATGATGTTAACCTATGTTGAAGGACTAGGTGCCTAGGATATGATTGCTAGGATTAGATGATTAGAGTTTGATGAACACATTATTACCATACATTTATATGATCTGATTGATATGTTGCATTGACTTTTATTAGTCGATTGCTGTTTTGGTGATGTCGACCACCATATATCTGTATGTGTGTTCACTAACGTATGCAGATATATTGGTATATAAAATGTTCCGATCCGATCCCACAAATGAAGATGATTGGATGCCAAAAGGAAAGGGTAACTATATCTTGGGTTGACAAATGAAGAAACAAAGCTTAATTGGACTTCTATGGAGTGTTGGCATGGAAAAATGCAACGTAAGAGGTCTCTGCATCGAGATGGTTTTCTTCTAAGTGATTGAAAAGCGAGCTTAATTTGAACTCAGTTGGCATTAAAATGCAGCGTAAGTCTCACTTGCATCTGACAGCGGTTTTCTACCAAGCCCTACAACAACATCAACAAATGCGACTTATGATTCTCCACCTAACGTATCTTGTGCTGGAAAAATAGTGAATGATACCATTTTTAAACAATTTTTTTAAATATTGTTTTGAAAATGGAAAAATATTGTTTTGAAAATAAATTGGTCTTAATTTTGAAAATCACCGGACTTTTTTTTATCAAAACCTATGTCACTCAATTATCGACTTCGGTCATCGATTGAGGGGAGAGTGATTTAAAATATAATATTTTCATACAATATTTCTTCATAAAAGTTCCGGTTTGTACATTAAAATGTGGTGATCTAAAGATCTAATGTTATGTCATGGTATGATTTTCTTTAAAACTCAAAGATCTGTCAAAATGAAATTTTTTTTGTTCTTGTTTGATTGTGAAATTGTTTTATTTTACTAAAAGATCTCTTAAAACAATCATACCTGACACTAACAATCTTTAATGTCTTAAAATGGTCCTATCTGTCATTTTTCAAAATCAAATCTTGCCACGTCTTTCCCAAAATATTTCTAAATGATTTAAATCTTTTGGGAGCACAAATCTCAAATGGTTTGATATTTGTTGATCGGGGGAGAGATCGTGATTTAAATCTCAAATCTGTTTTAATGGAATTGGTTTTAGTCCTTCAAAGGCACTCCAGCCTCCATGTGCCAAACGATTTCTAATACATAATGCAAATGTTGAGGGGGAGCATTTATCCAAAAACAAGATGAGTATTTAAACCAGGTCACATTTTCTCCTATGTTTTCTAAACCTTATTAATTCACTTGGGATCCAAAATCTCAAAGGGTTTGATATTTTTTATCGGGGGAGAATTTGTGATTTAATAATGAAATTTGATAAAAGGTGATTGTTTTGATTCAATTGTGCAGGCTGCTCTCTCATATGTGCTAAACCCTTTCGAATCACGAAGCACTTATTGAGGGGGAGCATTTTTAAAGAAAATAAACTATCGAGATACAAAAGCTTTTATGTTTTAACATAAAGTACCTTGATTGAGTTTTAAATGGTTTCTTAACGGATTTTGTGATCGTGGATGTAATCGTGGATGTGCTTCAAAAGAACTCTTTCCTCTATGTGATAAAAATGATTTCAAAAATCCTATGCACATATTGAGGGGGAGAAGTTACCAAAGAAAATTAAAAGGCTTTTTCAAAGGAAATTGTGATCAAGAAATTATTTCAAATAAATTATTTCAAAGAACTCTTGCCTCCATGTGCTACACAATTTCAAATCATATGCACATGTTGAGGGGGAGCATTTCTAAATGATCAAAACTATTAAGGTACAAAATGCTTTGATCTCATATCACATGTATCTTGATTGTTTTTCCAAATGATTTTTCAATTGGTTTCACGGAAGAATGAACTGTACCAAAAGACCGACCATTTTACTTTATGTATGGAATTATAAGGTTGGTGAGGTTAGGTATTCGTTCCCACGATCCGCCAGAACCGGAGGGATCTACCCAGGGACAATCTACTAGATAGTGTAGAGTCCTTAGGTTTGATGAAAAAAAAATGAGAAAAGTGAGATATTGGAAGAGTGCGGACTGAGACAGAGCTAGAACTGGAATAAACCCAACAAGGTTCTAGTAATAAAGTTTCGGTAAGCACTGAAGGGGTTGAAGAATGAAAAAGAAATGAATGAGAAAAGGGTGAAAAGAAATAGCCCTCCAATAATTCAACCTTAGGACAGAAGCCGGGTTTAATTCATATGTTACTGGTGTTTACTAAGGTAACACTGGTATTGAAGACAAGACATCATGGACCCAGTGATGCACTGCACTAAACTTCCCAAGCTACTCAAGTTCCTCTTGAAAGGGCTTGTTTCATTCTCATGGGGAACCGACATTATCTATCGACTTTCTCTTAGAGATTGTTGATATTGAAGAAGGAGACCCTCTCCCTAGTCTCTGGCATAGGAACCAAATGTGCACTATTGAGTCTAGAGCCAAGAGATCATCCACAATATCTCATTAGGACACTAAATTAATGAAGACTTGCTGTTTCACACAATGTGGAAAGTAAGAATATATTAAGAGTCCTACGCATGATCCTTGTGGTATTGCGAACATCAAGTGATATGAAAATATTCAAAATGAAGATGGAAATCCTTCTAGAGTCAACATCAAACAAGCTCTTGGTGGGTGACATGTGTGATCTTCTCGTAAGATCAAGCTTGTGACAACTGGACAGAAACGATGGGGAGATTCAATCTTGAATCAACCTTGGTCCAGGAATGGAATTGACGAATACTTTTGGAAAAACCGTTCGATGTGCAAATCTTCTTGTCTCTAGCGCATCGAATGTGTATTCATTTCAAACACAAAAGTATCTCGATTGAAAAATACTTTTAGAAAAATTCGATGTGCGAAATCTCTTCTTTTCTCTAGCACATTGAATGTGTATTCATTCTCTAATACAAAAGTATTTTGATTGAAAATTGATCTTTCTCCTAAAACCTTCGTCGTATTGAAAAACTCTTTATCTTAAGCTTCATACGCGATTGTTTTCAAATCATTTTCATCAATCAGAAATCTCAATTTTTGGTTCACTCACTCCGTGTTGTCTTCTTTGAGACGTTCGGTTTGAGAAGCGGCTAGAGCGGCGAGTTCTGAAACCTGTCAAGGAGATTCTTAGGAATCCTACGATCACGCAGTACTATGCGATCAAGCGGGAACCGTGGGCCATGTACCTCAATTCATCGAAAGTGATCAAAGACACTTTCGTGTGTTTTATTGCTAACTGTTGTTTGCAGGTACATTTGGACGGTTGCAGCTGATCGAATTGAGGAGTCAATCCAAAGCCGTATGCTCACAGCATCCACACTTAATTGAAGAAATCATGACTGGTGCATATCTACATAACCTGATTCTATTATTTTTATACTATGCTTCTGCTACGCTGCTGCAAATATCATGAACCAGTAAAGCTTTCGCTACTCTGATGGAAAGATGTCATGATCCAAAAGTGTGAGCATGTCGGTCCAAAAGTCACAACATCACATGAAGGAAACACTACAACTATGGATGATCCGAGAGATTTATCTTGTACTGGATCTGATGATCTCAATGAAAGCTCGAAGATCATCAATGATGTGGATCAGTTCAAAGACCTCCACTGAAAGTACAAAGCACTCGGACTTTGAAGTTGCACTACAAAAGCACAAAGATTGCGGAATTGAAGAATTCGAAATGTAAAACATGGGGTGACCTCCCTTAGGGGGAGATTGTTAGGAATTAGAAAATTTCATAGTAAAGAGTCGGTCACCCCAAGTGTTATCTAGCATAAGTTAGCTCGTAGACAAATCGTTAGTTACGTTATTTACTGTTTTATTAGTTAGTTATTAGCCTAGTTTAGCGTAGTGTATCACCGTGGAGGAAGGACGGGTCTTTACCCACTGTATACCTAATCCACAGGCCGTCAGGAGGTCGTGTATTCTGTAACTATAAATACCCCTTCCATCGATGGAAGGGGTGTGGCTTCTTTGAATCTAACATTTCACTTGTTAAGCAACTCTCTTTCAAGGAACCTCCTCTCAACTCTCTTCATCTATCTAAAATGGCTTTCTTATTTAATCACAATCCTAGACCACCCGAATCATTAAACAACATAATATTCACGATCCTACAGATCCGAACCTTACTCGCAACCAATTTTCAAATGAGATTCCCTTATACCCTACTTTACTTCTCTTTTCTTCGTCAAAACTTGCCTATTCCTTACGTTTGAGCCAGTTAGGATCGGGGAATTCACCTCCATTACAGATCTTGCGGTTGGGGTCGCAAGTAGGCCATGCCATGGTGAAGTCATCAGACATCATGGTTGGTTCACAAAAATGAATGGTCCAATCAATCTCGGTGAACCATTCGTTAAAAATATTATGCCCTTGCAACCATTTTTTTCTGATCAATTTTTCGTCTTCCCAGCACCACCAGACTTTTGTAGCCTCTTTTATCATACGAATGAGATGCCGCCCTCCTCCATTGCATCGTTTTTGAAAAGGAGAACATGTAGGTAAAATTACCTTGGTCCCATCAATCAAACAAGTATCAGGAGCACAATAGTGAATTTTTCCTGTAACAATGTAACTAGGCACAGAAGGTGGGACCGCTTCCTCACTGCTGTCATCGTCACTCGATTCGGTCTCCCGTAAATGACCAAAATATGGAGGAAACCTATCGAAATAATCCAATGTATTATGCGGTAAGTCTTTGGTTGTTCTAGTTTCATCTGGTTCATGGCACAAAGCCTTGTCCAACTTGAATTCTATTCTATCGCCATAGTACCCCAATGAGACCAAGAATGGTTTACCAAGAATCAAACGTTCCTTTACGTTTTCCTCAATGTCGATAACCACAACTTCGGGGGCAGAAACAAATCTGTCGACCTTGACACAAGTACCACCTGTAATTCCTAACGGAGTAGCCCTGGTCTTATTTGCCATTTCAATCATTATATCTGTTTCCTAAAGATGGATAAGTTTGAGTTTCAAGAATATGGAAAGTGGCATGATATTGACGTTAAATCCAAAATCTACTATCCCCAAGATGTCATATTTCCCAATTTCACATGGAATAACAACCCCGTTTGCGCTAATATTCTTAACCGAGAATAAATTGATTTTTGACCTGGTTATACCTTCTGGAACATAGTTACGCCGTAACTCAGGGGAATAGTTACGGCGTAACTGATCCTGGTTTTTGACAATCTCTTTTTCCAACCTTTCAGATTTGCACTCCTCAATTTCCCCTTGCGAATTATTATCAGCAAACACGGCATTGCAAACTACCATAGGTTTGGTTCCCTCAATGTTACTTACCTCAATCTCTGCACTGAGTTTTTCTACCATGGCTTCAAGGTTTTTTAGGGTTTCGTCGTGTCTGAAAAGATTCTTATTTGTGTTTTCCTGGAAATCCCTCAGCCATTTATCTTGTTCCCTTTGTCTGCTGAACTTTCCAGGAATTTGTTAATTGTTTCTTGAAGGTTGGGCTTTCTTTCTCCATAAAGCCCATGGTTGTAATTTCCACGGTACTCGTTACTATTTCGATTATCTCCGTAAAATGGTTGATTTTCTCCATATTTGGCTTCTTCAATAATATTTTCTTCGTTAACGTGAGGACAATTTTTTTTTAGATGTCCTCCCCCACAGCTTTCACAACCCACTTGGATGGCATGAACGGTTTCTCTGACTTTCAGCATATCTCGACTTAAATTTTCAATTTTGCTAGCGATTGCTGCAATTCCGTCAAAACTTCTGCTTTGGTTTCTTTTTCTTCCTCCGTCGTGCCATTTTTGAGAATGATCAGCCATTTTCTGAATGGCTTCAATTGCTAGAGTAGGAGTCATGTTCGGGATAGGTCCTTGATAGTCCAACATCTGTCTTGTAGTTACCTTGATTCCTTTGTAGAAAATGTTGACCTTTTGCTGGTTGTTCAGAACATGTGTAGGACATTTGTAAAGTAGATCGTTGTATCTATCCCAGGCCTGATACAACGTTTCATCGTCTTCTTGCTTGTAATTATGGATTTCCAAAAGTTGCACTAAGGAGGAGAGAAAATTAGAAGATGCCACTAGAGAGAAAATGGATGATAAACTTAAAGATCCTTGGTGCATAAAATATAATATCACATTTAAAACACCGAATTTTGCTAAAGAAAACTGGATTGCAATTAATAAGTTTAGACCTCAGACCCAGCTGACCCTTGAGCAAGTGTTCTGGAAAAAGGACATGGATAAGCAAAAAAAACCGATGATCTTGTTGAAAAAAATCCCCCTTGTAGGAAATTGCCTCCAGCCACTGTGTATCCTCCAAATACACCTATGCATTTAGTGCCTAGAACTCTTCCCATACAAAGCAAAACCTTAGTCAGCTTATATGTAGTTTACCAACTATTTGTTAACTTTGAGAAAACATGTAAGAAGAGAATCACTCCAACAGGGATTACTGAAGGGGAAAGGGGTTTTGAGCAAACAAAAGAATGTTACTTAACTGAGGTCATGCCTTTCTTTAAACAACTAAAAGAACAATTTGAGTCCCTCCAAAAGGCCATAGATAGTGAGGTCAAAGACATGAAAAGAATGTTTAATGAAATGGAAATTGAGGTAAAAGATTATGAACGTGTGCTCTAAAGTAATGAGATTGAGAGGAAGAATCTGCACATATTAAATGATAACTTGATTTCTAGATGTGTTGCTCAAGATGTGTTCTACACTGTCACAAATTATTCTATTACTGCTTCTCAACTTCATGAATTATCTATTGCGTTGAAAGTTTCCCATGATCGTGTCATTGAGCTTGAGACCACTAATTCAAAATTGCATGAGAAAATAGAACAGGATGATCATGATAACCTGGTCAAACATTTTTCTAAGTTGTAAGTTTAACATCTTGCTTTGCAATTAAAACATCAACATCTCAAAGAAAATGTTAAAACCTTAAATGTCAGGACATCCTCGGATGCTTCTGAGTTTGATGCAGTTTTTGAACTTAGCAAACGTGATGAACAGATTCTAGCTCACTGTAACACGATCAAAAGATTGAAAACCCAAATCTCGCAATTAAAGGGTGAAAAGAATGATGTGACTGGCTCCCAAATGCCTCCTCCTTTAGATTCTCAAAATTCTCAAAACTTTCATCTTCAAAACATCATAAATGTTTTACAACAAGAAAATGAGTGTTTTCAAGCGGAAAATGAAAAGGTTAAACAACATTTCAAAGAGTTATATGATTCAATTAGGGTTACTCGTGACAAGAACAATGAAAAAATAACCACTTTGCAAAAGGAAATTGAGAATCTAAAGATTCAGGTAAAAGGGAAAATGCCAATTGTCTGTGATGAGATTTCTGTACCAAAGGCATCTGCTTGTTCTAAGTATGTTGTGACTGTAAAGGATATTCCCCCTCATCTTAGAAATAATGAACTTGTGTGTCAAGAATATTTTTCATATCTTAAGGATAGTCTAGAATGTCTCTGTGAGATTTTCGAAGATGATAGCCTAAATAAACCACTTGATAGTGAAGTTTGGTATGCATGCTTATACGCCAAACGATCTCAGGAACTTTTAGAATGCTTAAGAGCAATATGTCCTAAATCTTTTATTAGGAAAGATAAAGTCGTTATGCCATGCTTTATGCCTAATGTCAAGCATGCGACCCTTGATATGCCTTGTTCTATGCCGAAATTCAAGCATGTGACCTTTGATGTGCCTACTAGTACTTCAGATCCCAACACTTCTAGACTAGGAATGCAGAAAGTAGCAAAACCAACTAATGTTCCCATCATTCCCTTTACAGGAGTAATCAGTGACACTAAAGCAAGTGGGTCAAAGCCTCCAGGCAATACAAAGCAAGATAGGACCTCGCAAGCTAAGAGTGGTCAATGCAAGAAAGTAGAAGACCACCCTATGAACAATAATTTTGTGTTGAATAAGATGAATCGTTTTGATTCTAGTATTAGCTATAAGCGTACTGTAATTAATTTGAATTCTGCTACTATTTACAAAATATGTAATGAATGTTTGGTTTCTGGTATGAATCATGAATGATTTGTGTAATGCTATTAAATCTCTGTTAAAATTGGTAAACAGGTTAAGGATGACAGAAAACCAATATGGAAGAAGGTTAGAAAATATTGGAAACCAACGGGAAGAAAATTTAGTAATGTAGGTTATCAATGGATACCTACTGGTCGTAAATTCAATCTAAATGAGTTGTGCCCTAAATTATCTAGATCAATGCCCATTAGGAAATGGATGCCCACTGGTAGAGTGATACCTTTAAGAAGTGAACACACTTTGAATAGATCTACTGTCATTACGAGACCTACATCTACATCTAATGATGTCATTGATTCTACTTTTGGTGTGGGTGTATCAATCTCATTTACTAACTAAGTGGAACCCATTCTCGCATGGGGATACAAATTATCCAGTCATCCATACTTGTCTGTGTTCAACTGGAGGTCGTACAAATCGTTTTGTGGTATTTGGACTCAGGCTGTTCCAAGCATATGTGGTTCGCCTCCAAACGGTCAAGTTTAATCACACAAGCTGACCACTTGTGAATGGTCAACCGTAACAAACTTAAAACAGCTCAGAAGGCAAATGCAATTTAGATAAGAGGAATATAGTGGATTCCGGGTGCGTTAAGTCCCACGGAGGATGAATGGTGTTTAACATTGATAGATGTCGAATAATCACTAAAGATAGTGATCAGTAAGGTTTTGGATGGATAATTATACCTAAAGAAAGTTTATAAATTACAGGGGCTTAAATGCAAATTAAAGAAAATTAAAAAAAAGCTAAATTATATTAAATAAACGCTATCACTATTTTTACAATGATGTTTTTGTGATTTTATAAAACAAAATAACTTAAATAAACTATTTTAACTAAACCTTAAACTTAAATTATCTAAAACGTGATCTAAAATGAAAACGTATCGTTATGTATAAAAATTACGCGAGAGTCGCAATAAAGTAAAACGTAAAACTTATGAAATAAAAGTCCTACGAGTGTAAAACAATTTTCTTACTTACTATATGACAAAAGAAAATTTTAGAAAAAAGATTTATATTTTTTGACTTTTATATTTTTTATTATGAATTAAATACTATTTTAGACTAAATAAATGATTAAAAATACTAAAACTATTTAGAAAAATCTGAAACTTTTTTATAAATTACTTTATACTAACACAAAGTTAAGAAAAATACAAAAGTTGAAAAAGCTAGATTAAATAAGCTGAAAATAAGCTAATAAGCTCGTATAAGCTTAAATGGAAAACAAGGGTTATGTATTAAATAGTGCAAGGTTTTAACGAGACAAGTCCCAAGGGCAAGTGGTAGTGTGTGTGTGTGGTGAGTTGGGTGGCCAGGGTTCGAATCCCAGTTCCTCCCCTTTTTGCTATTTATTTTATTTTTGGAATTTTCTTTTACAAACTTATTAAGCACACTAAAATAAGCACTTTTTATAACTACAACTTTTTATGAAATCTACTAATAAGCTCAGTTTAAGCTTATGTTTTCTAACATGGGTAAAAAATGGAAATAAGCACAATTATTTAACAAAATGACTTAGAAGCTAGAGAATAAGCAAAAGGTAAAATGGAAATAAGCTTAAACTAATGTTAATTAGCTAATATGACTACTGAGAAAGCATAATATCTTAAAAATAAGCACTTAACAACTCCAAACAAGCACAAGTTAAACTGTTTTGCACAGGACACGTTTTTGAAAAAGGATTTGAAAGAAGCTGATGAATAAGCACTGAATAAGCTAATTATAAGTGAACTATTATTTTTCTAATTTTGTTAAGCAGCTAAACTTTAATATCCCAAAAGGATTTAAGCTAAATTGATGAGTGTCTAAATACTCATCATTTTTGTACCATCTAGACTGCAAAAACATCTGAAAACACTCAGAAATGCATCAAAATGATGAAAATATCACAAATAAGTGTTTTATGTGTTTTAAATGCAAAAATACCAAAATCATATGAAAAACGTATTAAGTTTGCATATTTGGCAGTTTTAGTCCCCCAAGTTTCAAAAGTTGTCAAAATCAGTCCCTGGTAAATCAAAATTAAGCAAAAATATCATTTAAGGTCCATGGGATTCAAAAGTTGTCAAAACAAACCCTTTAAAGTTTAAAAATCACAATTTACAACTTTAGTCCCTTAACTTTGGAAAAATGTCAAATATAGTCCTTGGTGAGTTTAAAAAGTGAAAATTATCAAAAATAAACCTTGTACTATTCAAATATGACAAAAATTGGTCCTTATGGTAAACTTTGGAGAAATTACAAGTTAGGCCCTTAAAGTTTCAAAATTGGCAGATTTGGTCCTTGGACTTATAAAAATGGAACTTTATGCAAATATGGTCCTTGTACTAACCATTAATTGCAGGTTTAGCCCTTGTAATAACTTTTGAATGTTGACATTTTCAGTCCTTGAGTTCAAAAATTTCACATATGGTCCTTGTTATTAAATAAACCAAATGGACCCTTGTATTAATTTAAGCCAAAATACCAAATCCAACCCAATTTCTTTGGCCCATTCCTTGTCCAAGCCCAAACCACCCACGGTGTTTAAAAATTAAACCCCCGGTTCTTGTTCACCATCTCCCACCTTACACCTATGCCCACTCCATTGCCAACACCTGCTCTACCACCTCACCTCCACCTTTCCACCTTACCACCACCCTTACCCTCTTCCCATTTGTCCTTCCACCTCCACATACACCAAATCCCATTAAATGCTAAAACCTGCTATCAAGACTTTTTCCCGCCAAAAATGCCACATGTGTGGTTTTGATGAATTTCAATGATCCAATGGTGAGAAATGGTGGGGAAATGCTTAGAGTCGACAAGGAAGCTTTTGGTTGATAAATAGAAGAAAAGGAGTGAGAAATAGTAGTAGTTAATTTTAGAGTAGATTAGTTTGTCGTTTTAAGTGTAATTTCAATTTTCAGTGTAATTTTAATCTTTCTAGTATTAAACTAAGTTAATTCATTATTATTTCAACTCTATTTCAATAATAAATTCCAGTGTTTTAGTACACTTTCAGTTTATGCAATTTTACTTTTGAAAATCTCAATTTACTATTGTAATGTCAAAAGATGTTGGTTATTTGCTCTATAAGCTCATTTTAGTCAATAATCAGTTTCTATAAGCTTTTAAGTCATTAAACTTTTTCTTACTCAGTTTTACTAAAAATGTCAAAAATCACTAAAAAATTAGTTAAAAATAAAAAAGCAATGGTAATGAAGATCAAGACTGAAGCATGTTGGTAATTGGATGGAATTGGTTTAGAGGCTTAGTGGTAAGCTTATAGGAGTGGTTATCACCATCACTCTCATTTTAAGCATAAAAGCAATTTGTAAGCCATTTCTTTGAAATTTGCATTTTCTATTATTATTAATTAAAACTTGTTAATTCTAGTTTAAACATGTCTAAATACAGTTAGTATAAGGTTTTTAATTAGTTGCATGAACTTAATCCTTGGAATCCTTTGAAAAGCTTCAAAACTGCTTCTTAAAGGGGTGTTTGGATTTGCTAAGTTAATTGTGCTATAGGCCATTTGTGTTGTTGTTTATTGTTGTTTCATGCCACATGAGTGTCTAATAACTCATTTCTACCATAAAAACATGTGCTTATTAGTTAAAAAGTCAAAAGTAGCTTTAATATTACACTACTTGTTCATCAAGTTAGACATTTAGATTCCATAATCATAAATCTTAGTAATAAACACACACTAAAATTCTAAAGTTTATTCAAAAACTGCTTCTAGGAAAAATTTGACTTTTTAAAGAAGTGAACTAGGTTGACTTTTATGAACTTCTAATGATCCTATATGATCTAATTTGATGTATTAAGCTACTATAAGACTGATTTAGGCTATATAAACAACTTTTACACTAGTATGCATGATTATGGAATCTAATCATGCATACTAGTGTGGGGGATTGCTAGGGACTAGACATGTAACGCCCCGACCCCACAAGGGTAAAGGAATCACAAGTAATGGTGTCATATCAAAGCAAACATATAAACCAAAAGAAATCTCAACATAAATATTGAAATAATCCAAGTCAAAAGACTTCAATACATAGGTCCCAGCGGAAAAATAAACTCCAAATGAAATGTCTAAAGTATAAAGTCTAAATGGCATCATAATATCAAAGCTAAAATCTCTAAGGTAAGTCCACTCAGCACTCATCTCAAAGCAATACCCAGCTCCAATGTTTAGATACACGGAAGAAAAGAAAAGTGCGGTGAAGCTTCAAAAGCCCAGTGAACGGATATACAAGCAAAACGAATACGAAACGAGAACGAATACGAAATAAAGTGAAAGAAAACAGTGAAGTCATATTCATTTCAAAAGATAATTCAGAATATATGAATAAGTTTTATAGTTAACTACCTCGAAGCCCAGACACATATGCCATATCATAAACATATCATAATCACATAAGGCAACATATTTGTAGGGGAGACCTACCAGAGTTATGAAGGACGTGCATGCACGCGGCATCAATCATCAGATAACATATAGCATATAACAGATAATATATGGCATATAACGATCTAGGATGCATCCATACGCCCCACAGACAAATATTCATAATATAATTCAAATGGAGCTCATACAGATAACGATAAGTGGACGGGCGTAACATCACTCTACTGCCCTAGAGTCATGTCAGAAGTGCATTTGCTGACACGGACATGGAACCCCCATGACTAGTTATAATTGGCTCGGGTGTGAAACTATCAGAAATCAAATAAGAATGTCATAACGACATAGATCATATTTTATCAAATGTTTAATCATGTTTTCAAAATCAAAGTCTTCATATCATATAGTTTCAAAATCAAATGTTTTATGATTCAAAAATCAAAGTTCAGATAAGCAACAGCTCAAATATACACATTAGGGTTCATAGCAAAGGTTTAGGAAATCCTAATATGAAAACGAAAAGAAAACTTATACGAAACCTTTACTGAAAAGGTCAGAATATCCGTACCTTATTCGAACGCAAAAGATCAAAAGTCGAAACAGGAAGCAAAAATTACTCCTTCTTCACCGAACCTATATACATTAATGTCGTATATATTATTAATGATTCCGAAATCGTCACAATGATCCTTTAATATTTTAGGGTTTCCATATTAAATGAGATTTAAATGTTTTAATATTAATATCGTAAATTAGGGTTTCATACGTCTTTTATTAAAGTTAGGGGTTTCTCATTCTTAAATGTCTCATTAATGTATATTAACTTACATGTTACGTCTTTTAATGACTAGTTACTTAACCTAACACGTCACAAAATAATCTTTCCTTTTTATGTTTCACCGTACACGTTTATGATTTTATGTGACATATAAGTTATTAGGATTTAGTATACTTTATACGCTTTACATATTTAACTAGGGTTTATGTTCACATAACCTTTACTTAATTAATGCATCTTCAAAAACTCATATGTAACTCGAATCAAATTAGGGTTTCGGTTATTAGGGTTTTACACTAGTATTAGCTCATCTAAACATGTTACATAATCAAGTTATAATGTTTTACACCCTATTCGAAAGTCATGCATGCCTCGGTCCAAACTCATGCATGTTTCGGTCTAGGTTAACTCAACATATACACGACCCGATTCAATATCACTTATCACGTTACATGTCTCTTATTAGTTACTAGTTAAATTAATTAGGGTTTCTTGTTGTTTCGGTTCACAACTCTCGGCCACAAAAGAAAACAAGAAAACGCGACGAAACAAAATATAACTTGACATATTCATGCAAGGTACGTTAAAGGAAGACAAATAAACGATATACCTTCACTTGATTGAGCAAAATCGACACCAAGGGTTGTTTGTTATGGTTCGGCCGAATAGGGAGAAAAAGAAAAGAAAGAGCAAAATAACTAGGGTTCCAAACTTATGATTATGTATGGTATATATAGTTGTAGTATTTGAGTTAAACTAGGAAAGTAATTGGGTTTGGGTTTGGGTCCAACCGAACACCTTCACCTCGCCACCATGGGCTTCGGCCTTGGCTCACGAACACAAAGAACACGACCCCAAAATATTTATGAAACTTTAACTCTTCGTCGTACCAAATCAATTACGTAATATATTTTAGTTAGGGTTTTTAAGTATTCTCAAGTTAATCTTTTAATTTCTTTAAGTGTTAGAAATATATTTTACGTATTTTAAAATTTTTAGTTCCAAGGGTATTTTAGTCTTTATTCGGATTTTAAATTTTTAGGTTTTACAATTCTTCCCCTCTAAAGAAAAATTTTCGTCCTCGAAAATTGAATGAAACAAAATGAAAACGAAAATGAAAACGAAATGAGAACATACCAAACTATTCAAAGAAATGAGGTAACTAACGCATCGACTCCTCGGTTTCCCAAGTAGCCTCACGTTCAAGATGATTTTTCCAAAGAATCTTAACGAATGGAATAACTTTATTCCTCATCACTCTTTCTTGTCTTTCGAGAATCGCTCGTTCTTCAGATAAAGACATATCGGATTGTATTTGATCAAACGGATAAGAAGCAACGTGTAACGGATGATAGTTGTATCCCCTTAGGAGTGATACATGAAAAACGTCGTGAACATGCGATAACTGAGGCGGAAGTGCTAAACGATACGAAACCTCTCCTATACGTTCAAGAATCTCAAACGGTCCAATAAATCGAGGACTAAGCTTGCCTTTGATTCCAAAACGTTTCACACCTCTAAACGCGTAAACTTTCAAAAACACACGATCACCAACTCGAAACTCTAAATCACGACGACGTTTGTCGGCATAACTTTTCCGACGAGACCTAGCCTCCTTCAACTTTTCTCTAGCAACAGCTACTTTCTCATTAGTGATCTCAATCATTTCCGGACCTTCGATTAGACGTTCACCTACTTCATCCCAACAAATAGGTGCTCTACATTTCCTTCCATAAAGAAGTTCAAACGGTGCCGCCTTAATGCTAGCATGCCAATTGTTGTTATAAGCAAACTCTACTAAACATAAATATTCATCCCAACTACCAGTCCATTCTAAAGGCACAAGCCCTAGCATATCCTCTAAGGTCTCAGATAGTCCTCTCTCGACCGACCATCTGTTTGAGGATGAAATGCCGTACTAAAGTTAAGTCGAGTACCCCAAGCTTTCGCAAACCTTTCCGAAACGAGAAGTAAACGCGGATCTCTATCGGACACAATAGACGTCGGAGTACCATGAAGTCTAACGATCTCTTGCTAAAAAATCTCCGCCAATTTACCAATACCATAATCCTTCCTAATTGGCAAGAAATGAGCGATTTGGTTAGTCGATCAACAACCACCCAAATCGCATCATGCTTCTTCCTAGTAAGAGGTAATCCAGTCACAAAATCCATAGATATCTTATCCCACTTCCACGTTGGAATCTCCAATGGTCTGTAAATAACCACTAGCCCTCGATGTTCAATCTTAACCTTCTGACAAATCATACACTTCGACACAAACGTCGCCACATCTTGCTTCATGCCGTTCCACCAAAAGTACTTGCTTCAAATCCCTATACATCTTGGTAGAACCAGGATGAATAGTGAAAGGAGAACTATGAGCTTCAGTCATAACTTTCTCACGAAGTACCCGATCATTGGGAACACAAAGCCTATCTCCATACCATACAATACCGTCATTATCAACCTTAAACTCCGTCTGCTTACCTTCTTCAACATTTTGCACCACGGCCCACAGCTCGCCGTCATCTTTCCGAGCTTCCTTAATTTGCAGTATAAGGTTCGACTCCACCTTCATACTAGCCCAGTATCCACCAAAACCTCGTACACACAACTCAACATCCAAACTCTCTAAGTCACGCAAAATCCTAGGCTCAATCTTGATACTCGCAAGAATGCTTGA
Source organism: Chrysanthemum makinoi (assembly GCA_910596185.1). Lineage (NCBI taxonomy): Eukaryota > Viridiplantae > Streptophyta > Magnoliopsida > Asterales > Asteraceae > Chrysanthemum > Chrysanthemum makinoi. The sequence goes on from OU343224.1 coordinate 140,067,274, forward strand.
TTTCCGGCTAAGTAGACTACATTAGCCTTACCGATGGTCTGAATGTTGGTGTCATAATCCTTAAGAAGTTCTAACCATCTTCTTTGTCTCATGTTAAGTTCCTTCTGAGTGAAAATATACTTGAGACTCTTATGATCAGTGAATATATCACACGTCTCTCCATACAAGTAATGTCTCCAAATCTTCAACGCAAAAACCACCGCAGCTAACTCAAGATCGTGGGTTGGGTAATTCTCCTCATAAGGTTTTAGGCCTCAAGCATAAGCTATTACCTTCCCATGTTGCATCAAAACACGCCTAATCCTTTCTTAGATGCATCATTTGAGATTTGAAATCCTCCTGAACCAGTTGGAAGAGTCAAAATGGGAGCCGACACCAATCTCCGCTTCAATTCTTCGAAACTCTTCTCTCGTTCATCCGTCCATACAAACTTTTCACCTTTCCTCATCAATTGGGTTAAAGGCAAAGCTAGACGAGAGAAACCTTCAACAAAACGTCTATAGTAACCGGCAAGTCCAAGAAAACTCCTCGAGTTCTTTGTCGTAGGTCTTGGCCATTTAGTGATAACCTCAACTTTAGACGGATCCATGGTAATACCATCAGGATGATATGACCAAGGAAAGCGACTTGTCTTAACCAAAATTCGCACTTCGAAAATTTGGCGCACAACTTCTTCTTCCTCAAAATCTCCAAAACTATACGGAGATGTTCTTCATGCTCTTCTTCAGACTTAGAGTAAACCAAGATGTCATCGATGAAAACAATAACGAACTTGTCGAGAAACTCATGGAAAACACGATTCATCATGTCCATAAACACAGCAGGCGCATTGGTCAAACCAAAAGGCATAACGAGGAATGCGTAATGACCATATCCGTACGAAACGCGGTCTTAGGAACATCTTGCTCCTTCACACGTGAATCGATGGTAGCAGACCTCGGTCAATCTTCGAAAAGAACTTAGCTCCTTGCAGTTGATCAAACAAGTCATCTATACGTGGCAAAGGATAACGGTTACGAATAGTAATACGATTGAGTTCACGATAGTCGATACATAGGCGCATGCTTCCATCCTTCTTCCTCACAAACAAGACAGGTGCACCCCATGGAGAAACACTGAGGCGAATAAATCCACTTTCTATCATCTCTTGCAGCTGTTCCTTCAACTCCTTCAGTTCTACAGGTGCCATACGATACGGAGCTTTCGAAATCGGTTCAGCACAGTGAATTAATTCAATGCTAAACTCAACTTCTCGAAATGGGAAGTCCAGGAGTTCATCCGAAAAACGCCAGAAATTCGCAAACAACCGAAAGACTTTCAATGTTAGGACTCTCCAAAGATGTGTCCTTAACAGATGCTAGAAAACCTTGGCACCCATGAGCAATCATGATCCGTGCCTTCATAGCGGAAATGAGCTTAACAGATTTAAGGGGTTGAGAACCATGATAAACAAATTCAGGATGTTTTACGTCTCCAAAGATCACCGTTCTAGCATGGCAGTCGATTGAAGCTCTATGGTAAGCCAACCAATCCATGCCTAGAATGATATCAAAGTCGACCATATTGAGAGGATACAGATTTGCAAAGCGAATACGATCATCAAAACGAAGAGGACACTTAACATATTTATGATCAATGATCACATGATTTTTCATAGGCGTAGAAATCGATAAGTGATTTGTTAACGGTTTGGGCTTCATATTAAGTTTCTTAGCAGATGTGATAGATATAATGGAGTGTGTGGCGCCAGATCAAATAAAACGAAGACAGCAAAATCATCAATGAAAAGAGTGCCCGTAATGGTACCTGAAGTTCGCTCCGCCTGGTTACGAGTAGTAGCATAAACACGTCCAGTAGTAGTTGGTGGCTTGATGTAGTTTCCGAGGAACTGCGGATTCTTCTTAGGGCAATCCTTAATCTTGTGAGTAGTGGAACCACAACCAAAACATCCACCAGTAGCCTTGAAACACGCCTGGATGAGCCTTTCCACAAGTAGTACAAATAGGTGGGGGTGGAAAACCTCGGTTGTCCTCTCTGACTAGAAGATCCTGAGCACGACCCGATTTGTTCCTCTAGCTGGTGATCCCGTTGTAACGCCGTTATTGTTACCTTGGTTCTGACGATCACTTCCATTCCTACCAGATTTCTATTATCTTGACCCTCGACTCAGAACGCCCGGTGTCAACATTCCTTCCCGACCGACCCCGCTGATCATAACTCCTATCCACATGACCTCTCGAATCATAACTCCTACCAGAGTTTCCCTTATAGTCATTGCCTTGAGTCCTACCTTGCATCCGATCACCATCGCGATTACGCTTGTTAGAACCCGAAACCTCATGAAAAATCTCAATGTTACGATGGCGTCATTGCAGCCGACACATTCTCATACTCAATATTAAGCAGTCGGTCCAACACCCCCTTCTTCAGTCCCCACTTGAAGTGCTTAGCTTGACGCCTACCATCTCCAGTAATCACTCCAACAAAACTCACCAACCTCATAAACCTACTCATGTACTCATTAGAGGTCTCATGATCAAACTGGTAGATCGCCTGATAATCCCTCTCATACCTTTGCTTTCGGCTCAAGATCGTGGAAGTAAGGTTATAGAAGATAGTCCGAAACTCAGTCCAAGTACAAGTCACAGCAAAAGCGTCACCTCCTCTTGCTTGTTTCAATGCTTTCCACCAACTCAAAGCATCACCTTCCAATTTGAATGAAGCCAAACGAGTCTTAAACTCGTCTCCACAACCCAATACTTCAAACAGCTTCTCAATATGAGTGATCCAGTCCTCGCCTCAGAGAGGAGTAGCAGCAGCTAAACGAAAGAGGCTTCGCTTACCGAAACGCCGAGCCAAGTATGAATACCGACGGGTTGATTTCCTCCACCACTACCCAAGCACCATTCGACATTACGAATGTTGTTGATCACCGCTCCATCATCTCGTGTAGTCAAACCAGGGAAAAGAGAGTTGAGAGCATTCGCAATCGCAGCGGCATCCATGTCAAGTAGCATCATCGCCCCTCCCGAAGTTGCCGTTACGACGAGTTTGAACCATCTGAACGATATCCAAACGATTAGCAAAATGAACAAAGGTGAGATACGAAATGGAAGTACGAAGGAATCCTAAAGTCTACCCAAATCCTCACAGGTCAAACCCTAAACCCTAAAGTCTCAAAACCTAGGCTCCATATGTCACAGTGTCCGACTACAAGTCGTGAACACTGGCTCTGATGCCATAAATTGTAACGCCCCGACCCCACAAGGGTAAAGGAATCACAAGTAATGGTGTCATATCAAAGCAAACATATAAACCAAAAGAAATCTCAACATAAATATTGAAATAATCCAAGTCAAAAGACTTCAATACATAGGTCCCAGCGGAAAAAATAAACTCCAAATGAAATGTCTAAAGTATAAAGTCTAAATGGCATCATAATATCAAAGCTAAAATCTCTAAGGTAAGTCCACTCAGCACTCATCTCAAAGCAATACCCAGCTCCAATGTTTAGATACCTACCGCGGAAGAAAAGAAAAGTGCGGCTGAGCTTCAAAAGCCCAGTGAACAGATATACAAGCAAAACGAATACGAAACGAGAACGAATATGAAATAAAGTGAAAGAAACAAAGTGAAGTCATATTCATTTCAAAAGATAATTCTGAATATACGAATAAGTTTTATAGTTAACTACCTCGAAGCCCAGACACATATGCCATATCATAAACATATTCATAATCACATAAGGCAACATTTGTAGGGGAGACCTACCCGAGTTATGAAGGACGTGCATGCACGCAGCATCAATCATCAGATAACATATAGCATATAACAGATAATATATGGCATATAACAGATCTAGGATGCATCCATACGCCCCAGCACAAATATTCATAATATAATTCAAATTGAGCTCATACAGATAACAGATAAGGACGGCGTGGCAGAACATCACTCTGCCCTAGAGTCATGTCGAAGTGCATTTTGACACGGACATGGAACCCCATGACTAGTTATAATTGGCTCGGTGTCAAACTATCGAAATCAAATAAGAATGTCATAACTGCATAGATCATATTTTATCAAATGTTTAATCATGTTTTCAAAATCAAAGTCTTCATATCATATAGTTTCAAAATCAAATGTTTTATGATTCAAAAATCAAAGTTCAGATAAGCAACAGCTCAAATATACACATTAGAGTTCATAGCAAAGGTTTAGAAATCCTAATATGAAAACGAAAAGAAAACTTATACGAAACCTTTACTGAAAAGGTCAGAATATCCGTACCTTATTCGAAAGCAAAAGATCAAAAGTCGAAACAGGGAAGCAAAGAATTACTCCTTCTTCACAGAACCTATATACATTAATGTCGTATATATTATTAATGATTCCGAAATCGTCACAATGATCCTTTAATATTTTAGGGTTTCCATATTAAATGAGATTTAAATGTTTTAATATTAATATCGTAAATTAGGGTTTCATACGTCTTTTATTAAAGTTAGGGGTTTCTCATTCTTAAATGTCTCATTAATGTATATTAACTTACATGTTACGTCTTTTAATGACTAGTTACTTAACCTAACACGTCACAAAATAATCTTTCCTTTTATGTTTCACCGTACACGTTTATGATTTTATGTGACATATAAGTTATTAGGATTTAGTATACTTTATACGCTTTACATATTTAACTAGGGTTTATGTTCACATAACCTTTACTTAATTAATGCATCTTCAAAAACTCATATGTAACTCGAATCAAATTAGGGTTTCGGTTATTAAGGTTTTACACTAGTATTAGCTCATCTAAACATGTTACATAATCAAGTTATAATGTTTTACACCCTATTCGAAAGTCATGCATGCCTCGGTCCAAACTCATGCATGTTTCGGTCTCGGTTAACTCAACATATACGACCGATTCAATATCACTTATCACGTTACATGTCTCTTATTAGTTACTAGTTAAATTAATTAGGGTTTCTTGTTGTTTCGGTTCACAACTCTCGGCCACAAAAGAAAACAAGAAAACGCGACGAAACAAAATATAACTTGACATATTCATGCAAGGTACGTTAAAGGAAGACAAATAAACGATATACCTTCACTTGATTGAGCAAAATCGACACCAAGGGTTGTTTGTTATGGTTCGGCCGAATAGGGAGAAAAAGAAAAAGAAAGAGCAAAATAACTAGGGTTCCAAACTTATGATTATGTATGGTATATATAGTTGTAGTATTTGAGTTAAACTAGGAAAGTAATTGGGTTTGGGTTTGGGTCCAACCGAACACCTTCACCTCGCCACCATGGGCTTCGGCCTTGGCTCACGAACACAAAAGAACACGACCCCAAAATATTTACGAAACTTTAACTCTTCGTCGTACCAAATCAATTACGTAATATATTTTAGTTAGGGTTTTTAAGTATTCGCAAGTTAATCTTTTAATTTCTTTAAGTGTTAGAAATATATTTTACGTATTTTAAAATTTTTAGTTCCAAGGGTATTTTAGTCTTTATTCGGATTTTAAATTTTCAGGTTTTACAAGACATTTAGCAATCCCCCACACTAGTATGCATGATTAGATTCCATAATCATGCATACTAGTGTAAAAGTTGTTTATATAGCCTAAATCAGTCTTATAGTAGCTTAATACATCAAATTAGATCATATAGGATCATTAGAAGTTCATAAAAGTCAACCTAGTTCACTTCTTTAAAAAGTCAAATTTTTCCTAGAAGCAGTTTTTGAATAAACTTTAGAATTTTAGTGTGTGTTTATTACTAAGATTTATGATTATGGAATCTAAATGTCTAACAGTGAACAAGTAGTGTAATATTAAAGCTACTTTTGACTTTTTAACTAATAAGCACATGTTTTTATGGTAGAAATGAGTTATTAGACACTCATGTGGCATGAAACAACAATAAACAACAACACAAATGGCCTATAGCACAATTAACTTAGCAAATCCAAACACCCCTTTAAGAAGCAGTTTTGAAGCTTTTCAAAGGATTCCAAGGATTAAGTTCATGCAACTAATTAAAAACCTTATACTAACTGTATTTAGACATGTTTAAACTAGAATTAACAAGTTTTAATTAATAATAATAGAAAATGCAAATTTCAAAGAAATGGCTTACAAATTGCTTTTATGCTTAAACTGAGAGTCTGATGGTGATAACCACTCCTATAAGCTTACCACTAAGCCTCTAAACCAATTCCATCCAATTACCAACATGCTTCAGTCTTGATCTTCATTACCATTGCTTTTTTATTTTTAACTAATTTTTTAGTGATTTTTGACATTTTTAGTAAAACTGAGTAAGAAAAAGTTTAATGACTTAAAAAGCTTATAGAAACTGATTATTGACTAAAATGAGCTTATAGAGCAAATAACCAACATCTTTTGACATTACAATAGTAAATTGAGATTTTCAAAAGTAAAATTGCATAAACTGAAAGTGTACTAAAACACTGGAATTTATTATTGAAATAGAGTTGAAATACACTGAATTAACTTAGTTTAATACTAGAAAGATTAAAATTACACTGAAAATTGAAATTACACTTAAAACGACAAACTACTCTACTCTAAAATTAACTACTACTCTTTCTCAGCTCCTTTTTCTTCTATTTATCAACCAAAAGCTTCCTTGTCGACCTCTAAGCATTTCCCACCATTTCTCAGCCATTGGATCATTGAAATTCATCAAAACCACACATGTGGCATTTTTGGCGGGAAAAAGTCTTGATAGCAGGTTTTAGCATTTAATGGGATTTGGTGTATGTGGAGGTGGAAGGACAGCTGGAGAAGAGTGGGTAAGGGTGGTGGTGAGGTGGAAAGGTGGAGGTGAGGTGGTAAGCGATGTGTTGGCAATGGAGTGGGCACAGTGTAAAAGGTGGGAGATGGTGAACAGTAACCGGTGGGTTTAATTTTTAAACACTGTGGGTGGTTTGGGCTTGGACAAGGAATGGGCCAGCAGCTGGGTTGGATTTGGTATTTTGGCTTAAATTAATACAAGGGTCCATTTGGTTTATTTAATAACAAGGACCATATGTGAAATTTTCTCGGCTGAAGGACTGAAAATGTCAACATTCAAAAGTTATTACAAGGGCTAAACCTGCAATTAATGGTTAGTACAAGGACCATATTTGCATAAAGTTCCATTTTTATAAGTCCAAGGACCAAATCTGCCAATTTTGAAACTTTAAGGGCCTAACTTGTAATTTCTCCAAAGTTTACCATAAGGACCAATTTTGTCATATTTGAATAGTACAAGGTTTATTTTTGATAATTTTCACTTTTTAAACTCACCAAGGACTATATTTGACATTTTTCCAAAGTTAAGGGACTAAAGTTGTAAATTGTGATTTTTAAACTTTAAAGGGTTTGTTTTGACAACTTTTGAATCCCATGGACCTTAAATGATATTTTTGCTTAATTTTGATTTACCAGGGACTGATTTTGACAACTTTTGAAACTTGGGGACTAAATCGCCAAATATGCAAACTTAATACGTTTTCATCTGATTTTGATATTTTTGCATTTAAAACACATAAAACACTTATTTGTGATATTTTAATCATTTTGATGCATTTCGAAAGTGTTTTCAGATGTTTTTGCAGTCTAGATGGTACAAAAATGATGAGTATTTAGACACTCATCAATATGACTGGAGATCGCTCATGCTCATGAACTTCGTGAGTAAATTCATCAGGACTGTTAGATTCGGGAACGACCACTTTGGGGCAATTAAGGGTTATGGAGATTATGTTGTTGGAGACAGTGTAATTTCCAGGGTTTATTATGTTGAAGGTCTTGGTCATAATTTGTTCTCTGTTGGTCAATTCTGTGATTCAGATCTAGAAGTGGCCTTTAGAAAACATGCCTGCTTCGTTAGAGAACTAGATGGTGTTGAACTTTTAAAGGGAACACGTGGAACTAATCTGTACACCATCTCTATCGAAGACATGATGAAGTCTTCTCCAATCTGCTTGCTGTTAAAGGCTTCAAAGACAAAGTCATGGTTATGGCATCGTAGTCTCAATCATTTGAACTTCGGCACCATAAATGATCTTTCTAGAAAGGAACTTGTAAGAGGTTTGCCCAAATTAAAGTAATAAAAGGATCATCTTTGTTCAAGATGCCAACTGGGAAAAAGCAAGAAATACGCCCATAAACCCAAACCTGCAAACTCAGTTATGGAAGTTCTTCATACTCTTCATATGGATTTGTGCGGACCCATGAGAGTGCAAACTATAAACGGGAAGAAATATGTGCTAGTCATGGTTGATGACTACTCTCGGTTTACTTGTGTAGGACCTTACTTTTTACACCAACCTTACGCGTATACCACCTTATCACAAGATGAACACCCGTAAACCAAACACACTTTATGCGTATAAAGAAAGAAACAAAGATGAGAAAGTTGGTGACTTGATGATGTTACTCGTGTATAAAGATGAAAACAATAAGATGTTTATATCAAAGAAAACACACACAAAACACAACACACTCAAGCACACACCTCAAATGACTCATTTGAGGTGTATTTATACTACAAATACTAGGTGCCCTAATGGGCTTTCCATGGGCCTCGTGGAAATGGGTTGGACATGGATTGGACAATAACTTATACAAGGCTAGCTTAACATAACTTCTAGCCATTTAGCTTAACCCAGTCCACGAGCCCTTTGACTATTCTAATATGATATCTAACACACGATATAAAGTTCCTAAATGTGAATGACCATCACTTCTAATAAAACTATTAAGGCTAACAACTTGGGTTAAGTTTTTGAGGTCAAAGGATGAAACTCCAGATGTTATCATCAAACTTATTATACAGCTGCAGGTTCGACTTAATAAAACAGTCAGAATTATCCGAACAGACAATGGAACTGAGTTTGTTAACAAAGAACTAAGTCAGTTTTATGAAAGCATTTGAATCAGCCATCAAAGAAGTGTTCCACGTACTCCTCAATAGAACGGTGTAATTGAAAGACGAAATCAGACTCTTGTCGAAGCTACAAGAACTATGTTGATCTACTCAAAGGTTCAAATGTTTCTCTGGGCTGAAGCCATTGCCACTGCTTGCTACACCCAAAACCGTTCCCTTATTCACACCACTCATGGAAAAACTCCTTACGAACTTGTCCACAACCGAAAACCAGATCTCTCTTTCCTTCATGTATTCGGCGCTTTAGGCTATCCAACGAATGACGGTCAAGATTTAGGAAAGTTGAGAGCTAAGGCGGACATAGGAGTTTTTGTTGGTTATGCAAACACCACTTGTGAGATGCTAGTATATAATTTCCGTGCTTGTTATGACTATTGCGGGGCTTATACTTGTTGTGAATTATGTTAAACCAATGCTTCATGCCCCCTAACTTATAAATTGATTGGCCAAAAGCACATTTGCTTGAGGACAAGCAAATACCAAGTGTAGGGATATTTGATAAGGATTTAAAACGTACACTTTTAAGGGGTCATTTAAGCCCTTAATTGCCTACTTTATATCCGTATCTGTTTAATTTCATTCATTTTCACTTTTTAGGTCTCTTGGAGGTAAAATGCTGGAATGATGCTTATTTGAACGAAAAGGAGTGAATATGTGAAGAAAATGGCTAAGTCAAGATCAAGACACTCAAGCTGTGGAATTACACCGACGGTGACGCCCTCCTTGATTTTGTGACGACTCAGTAGCAATTTTGCTATTTTACACCTGACGGCGTCAGGCTTTGAAGAGTAAGGGCGTCACGAAGACTTTTCTTCTCAGACGGCCTAGATCCAGATTCAGACGACGTCACTGCTAAATACAGACGGCATCACAACCATAACGCGACACCGTCCTAAAGATGACTTGGCCAAGACGAAAACCTAATGACGGTGATCTGACGGCGTCCCAATTATAAGGTGACGCCGTCGCAGTTGTAAAACTATATATAGAAATCGAATTTTCAGAATTTTAGGAGGTAGACTTGTGGAGTAAAAACCTAAAACGATTGTAGTACGGTTTGGACAGTATTTTAAGGTTCTCATACCCTATTTTACATCGAGATAAGTTATTTATTCTCTTGATTTCATTATGTCTTCGATTGAATGTGTGTATGCTTGCATGTTTAACATGTCCGGCTAATTTACTTGTGTGTTTGCTTAGATCTATGAAACCTAGTTATTAATTATTGATTGGTTGTCTCTTATCTTAGTTGTAATTGGCTTAGGAGTGCATTAGGCCATCGTTCTGTTTTTAATACTTGAGTAATCTTTGTGAACCTTAGTATATAGTTACTAGCGGAATTGTAGATTAAACATCCAAAGATAACCTTAGTGTTAAGTTTATGAATCCTAGAGATTTCGTAGTCATTAACCTTAAGGTAGTCTCAAAGAGTTAGGGATAAAAGCACGCCCTACGACCTTAGAAAACACAACGCGTTAAGAATAAGGACGTGACAATTCAACCACCAATAAAAGATAACTAAGGAGTAATAGTATCTAGGTAGACACATCTTTAATCATCATACGAGCACACTTCAAAAGACATAGACTACCCCTTAGATTAGATAATTAGATAGTAGAAGTAATTGGTAGAAGTACCACCCCCCATATCCAAACCCCGAGATTTTACATTTAGTTTTCAAAAAATATAAAAGATAAAAAATAATCTTCCTCAACCTCAACCTTAGCGTAGTAATTTCTCACTAGCATTCCTATTCCCTAGAGAACGATACCAATACCCGAGGCTTACCCAATACTACACTACAACGATTATTTTCACTGCCTAGGGTGTTGAAAAACTTGCTCAACAAAAAGGAAGTTTCCTTTGACCGAACGCTTGCTACGCGCCATTCTGATTATAATGTGCACGGCAAAACATAAGTACTTATTATCAAAAAAATTAGGGTCAAATCAAATCCTCGATTGCAAAATCAGGCTACACATATCCAGAATACACATTATTCATGTTTAACTGATCACTAAACATAGGAATACAACATATACAATAAATTGGCTAGAAAGCTAATTTCATTAAGAGTTTAGGATTACAACATTCTAACTAAAAAAAAACAGGCCTACACAAACCTGGTAAACACATAGATTAAATTGGCTAAGAAGCTAATTTCATTAAGAGTTCAGGATTACAATATCCTAACTAAATGGTCAAAAGATGAGCCATAGGCCTTGGGGCTCTAATTGAAAAATCTCGAATTAATTTTTATTAACCCGGGTTAGGTTTTTCATTGTGCCTATTCACATACTGAAAAGGCTAAATTACCTTTATCCCTCATATAAAATGAGGTTGATGACAAGGGTAAATCAGTTTTTTCAGGTTTATAATCGGACTCAAAGTTTCCTCATATGGAGGTCGCCTCCACTTTTCGAGCCATAAGGACGAAACATGCAATTTACGGAACTACAAGGACAAATTTTTACAATTTACTCTAATATTAAATAAGAATTTTGTTTTTTGAAATTTTAATTCTTTATAATTGACTTTAAAAATTAAAGTTGTTGTTGCTCAAAAAGTTATATAGATGTGATCATGTAAATAAAGTTTTTTTTTTTTTTATGGTATTGGCATCATATAAAGATACATTTTTAGATGACTAAGGTGGTGTTTGTTTGTGACTTGATTGACTTAATATGAAGAAAAAAAAAACTGAATTCGTCATATTAAAACTGTTTGTCTGTGACTTAATAGAGAAATATGACTGAAAATATTAATTAATAAAACTGATATTTTATGCATTAAGACATCTTTTAATTAGAAATAAATTAATAAAAAAAATTACTCCGTCCGTCCCATATTAATTGTCCACAATGAAATCTATGGATGTCCCAAATTAAGTGTCCAGAATTTATTCCAACCAATGATTGATGGAGAGTGTAGTTAGTGGAATTTTTTAATATGGACAATTAATATGGGACGGAAGGAGTAACAAACAAGCCCTAAGCATTTTTACAAGTTTGATTAGGGATAATAAAGATGGTAGTTAGTTAACATAGTCCTCATCCTCGACGGTTAAAAGACGTGGCCAAATAACAACGTACACTAGAGTTTTCCTTTTCTTCATTCATTTGAAAATGAGAATTCCCTCGTGCCTCATAATTATCACGAATATTTATTTATGTGGCTCATTTTTTGAGGGGGATTTTCTGCCTCTTAAACCAACAGAAAAAGAAAACCCAAATTTCTTCTCAATTCATTTTGATTTGTAGGTTTTTAATAATCATCATCATCCTCTTGCCTTGAAACCATTTCTTCTTTCAACAAATATTTGTAACACCAACAATCGATATCAACCGGGGCCGGGAAGTTATCTTCGGATTGCACGTAACGGGCATTTACAGGTTTAATCATTTCATATCTTCCTTTTTTTTCGAAATTTTGTTTCATTTTTTCAATTTGCTTCAGAACTTTTGTTACGTGAATTTGAAAATCTGTTTCATGGTATATATTCATTTATTTACGTTGTTTGTTTGATTGTTTGTTTGTTCGTCATATTCATTATATGATCTCTTTGTCCCACAAGCGTTCTAGATTTTCCACACAACTAAGCTTTATTCCCTTTCATTTATTAGCATATAATCTAAAAAAAATCATGCATTTAGTGAAATCTGATCTTGATGTTGGTATTATTATCTTACAGGCGCGTGTGGTTACGAGTTTTAAGTTTTACTAGTGTGGTTGATTGCTAATGCTGATGCAAATACCGACTAGTTAGATAGGTAGGTAGGTCGGTACGGGTTTAAAGTGAAGTTGAAAGATGGACATACCAGCTTTGTTGACATCGGCTGGTATGAACATTGGGATTTCAGTGGGAATGTTCTCCCTATATTCCATACTCAGAAAACAACCACTCAATGTTAGAGTTTACTTTGGCCAAAGGATTGCTCAGGGCCGAACACGTAACGAGAACCTCTGCTTTGAAAGATTTGTTCCTTCTGCAAGCTGGATTTTAAAATCTTGGGAAGCTACTGAAGAAGACATTTTTGCTTGTGGGGGTATTGATGCAGTTGTTTTTCTCAGGATCGTCGTTTTTAGGTACTACGCTTTTCTTATAAACCTTTCTCTTAATCAATATTTACTTATAATACATTTTATTTTGTGCACAGTATACGTATCTTCGCAATTGCCACTATTCTTTGCACTTTTCTTGTGCTTCCGCTGAATTATTTTGGACAAGGGATGCAAGAGGGCGAAGACTCAACAGCCATGGACTTATTGACTATTGGCAATGTCAGAGAAGGTTCAAGATGGTATGCATCCTAATGTGTTGAAATCATCATGCACTTTTCGGCCAACCCATATTACAAATAACGATAATATATCTTTCGTCTCTCAGGCTCTGGGCCCACTGCTTGACGCTGTATGTTATATCTGCTTGTGCTTGCACTCTTCTGTACTTTGTAAGGACATAATTACTACTTCAATTTTCTACTGCATCTCACATTTCATTTTGTATCAGTGACATGCTTTTATTCTGATAACCATATAACTCATCCAAATAAACAAAAATGAATTCAAAACTAAGGGTGTGTTTGTTTCATTAAGATGTTTTAGGTCTGAATTTGATTACCACTTCTTACCGGTAAGAGGTGGTTAGAAAGTCTAAATCTGAACGAAATAATGTTGTTAGTTTTTTTATAAATGTCCGAATGATTTTAAGTGCTCGTTTCTGCAATTCGTTTATTAAACCAACGCAATGCGATAATAAGTAACTTATGTAAATATGAAACTTTTTATCATAAATATAACATAGTTAATAAACCATCAAATATATTATATTAACACAAGTCTTCAATCTCTTATCGAGTAAGAGACAATAAGACAATCTCCCCACCTCATATTGAGTAAGATGTTATATGTCTGACCGGGTCTGACTCAAAAGAAAAAACAAATAACATTAATGTCTTACCACCTCTTACCGCCTCTGACTCAGTAAGAGTAAGAGGCTAGTAAGACATTTTTTCAAAAAACAAACACACCCAATCTAATGAACTAATAAACTACTATATGTAGTTAATTTTGGATTTGTGATAAGGGCACCTCAGTTAAAATGATTAATAGGTATGCAGCTAGCAAATGAAAACACAATGTATGCGAATGGAATACAATGACTTTCACTTGTTTGACTACATTTTACATGCTCAATATAACTAGTGGGCTACATGATTTGATATTTACTTACACAAGTAACTTTCCTTTGATAGAATAATACACATACTGTAGTTTGGTAACATGAGGTGTGCATATTGAATTTCTCATAGGAGTATAAAAACATCGCAAGGATGAGAATGGAGCAAGTACATAGGTTTCCAACAAGGCCGAGTAACTTCACAGTGCTTGTGCGCGGCATCCCGTGGTCTTCAGTAGAATCATACAACGAGTCTGTGGGGAAATTCTTCAGTAATTATTATGCATCAAGTTACATTTCCCACCAAATTGTCTATCGTTTTGGTGCAGTTAACCAACTTATGGTAAGGTGCATAATACTAATACTAGCTAGGTATAGAGCCCGTCCATCTTCTTTCTTTCTTTAGGTATCAACTTATTCATGTTGACATTTTCAGGAGGACGCAGAGAAGATGTATAAAGTGATGACAACCGTCCCGGGTAAGCAGTGCTGTGAACCAAATGTTAATAGATGTGGCCTTTGTGGAGCAAGATCAAAATCTTTCAAAATTGTTAGCCCGGAATCAGGCGCCACTCGCAACGTCGATGATCAACTCAGAGAAAAGGTTGTTCACCTTCTAGCTAGCTAGCAAAAATATTAATAATGTTGTAATGAATTCGAATCATTCATGCATGTGGTGATTGTTTAATTTGAATGAATACAGGAATGTGAAGCTGCATTGGTGTTTTTCAGGAGTCGATATGATGCTTTGGTGGTGTCACATACTATCCAATCAGCAGACCCGATGTTATGGGTCACACAATTGGCTCCAGAACCACGCGATGTCTTCTGGCAAAACCTTTGTGTACCTTATAATTTGTTGTGGATCCGTAAAATTTCAGTATTTATTGCGTCCATTGTGTTCAGCGTCTTGTTTCTGCTGCCTACCACATTTGTTCAAGGTCTCACCAAAATCCAATATCTTCAGAATGCATTTCCATTCTTAAGACGAGTATCAGACAGGTAAGTGAATTATATATTTTATCTTTTGTGAGAGGTAGAAAGTCATAAGTGTGTGTGTGTGTGTGTGTGTTGAATCACTGGATGCTCTTGCAGGAGTTATATTAACCTAATTACTGGGTATCTACCGAGTTTGGTGCTGACGGTATTCCTAACGGTGGTTCCACCACTGATGATGCTATTTTCAACATTGGAGGGAGCCGTGTCTCGTAGTACGAGGAAACGGAGCGCGTGTGTCAAAGTTTTAATCTTCATGTTTTGGAACGTTTACTTCTCAAATATTCTTTCTGGATCATGGATTGAGAGAATGGGTAAACTTACTGTTACTAGTCCTAAAGACTTGGCTACCCTGCTGGCAGAACTAATACCCAGACAGGTAGCATTTTAATTTTCTTATAATAGTAATAATACGAATAATGATAATGAGTTAATAATGTGTATAATGGCAACAACAGGCATCCTTCTTTATGACGTATGTGATGACATCAGGGTGGTCAGGGCTGTCATTTGAACTGTTGCAGCCGGTTGGGCTAATTGGGAATTGGCTGTTCAAATGTGTTTTGATGAAGGAAGAGGATTTTGTTCGTCCAGTCACCTTCTCATACCACACAGAGGTTACGAGGGTCCTTTTATTTGGACTCCTTGGCTTCACCTTCTGCATTTTGGCACCACTGATTTTGCCTTTCTTGTTAGTCTACTTTTGCTTCGCTTTCCTTGTATACCGAAATCAGGTTAATTAATAAATCTCTAGCTCTCTTAACATCATTATTTCTTACCTGCATACCACCTAACTGATAATGCTAATAATAATCCTCGATTGCAGATCATGAATGTTTATTTTGTAAAATACCAAACAGACGGAAGTTATTGGCCTCTTGCACATAATGCCACAATCTTTTCTTTGATACTGACACAAGTAGTAGCTGGAATACTGTTTGGAATGAAAAAGTCGAGCAGTGCTTCAACTTCAACTATCCCATTGATCATCTGCACCGCCCTTTTCAACGTATTCTGCAAGAATAGATTTCTACCACTTTTTAAAAACAGAGCTGCACAAGTAACTAATCTAGTTAACTATTCTTAATTTCGTTACTATGAGAGCATACGTTTTTGTTAATGTGTGTTTGTTGTGTAGGTTGCTATTGAGATGGATCGTGATGATGAACGTTCTGGAAAACTACAAGAGATTGTTGAGGAGCTCCCTTCAGCCTATAATCAGTTTGAGTTATGTGCTGATCAGACTCAGCCCCAAGAAGAAGAAGAAGAAGAAGAAGAAGAAAAGATCAAAAAGGGTAGTGATGAAAGTCTAAAAGATTTGGAGATTGTAAAAGCGGATAGTCCGTCTGGTGAGCAAGAGCAAGCGCCCTCTTCTCCCTCTCCGGCTCCACCTAATCTCGAACCAGAACCAAAGATTGTATCCATCAAGTAGGAATAATCCAGAACTGCGCTGTTGTACATAAGATTGTATATCATATGTATATAAGTTTAACTTATTTTTTTTATAATCTAGCTCCTTCACAAGAATACGGTGAAATTTATTTTCCGATTATTACCGCTCTCTATTTAAATTTTTTTATTTAAAAAGTAATAATAAGGAAAAAACCAAGAAAATCCTCCATCAAGACCACAGACAATTGGTCACTAAATCATGCAGGTACCTGCTTGATTTAGTGAGAAAGATTGCATTGTCTATCTACCGCTAAGACCGTCACTAGTAGTTTAGTGTGCATTGTGCACTAATCGCTAATGAAACAAAGTAATCACTAATTATATCGTCGCTATGTGAGTCAAAAAACCTCCCGCACCAATTGACCGACCTGCGGCCCCTTGGATACTTGATACTGTAGAAAGGTTATATTGTACACTCCAAGCTTTAGCTGGCTTTACATCATGCAGGCAAAGGATGATCTGCCCACCTAAACCAATTATATTTATATACTTATTTAACATACAGACACATGTAATCACCTAAGAACAGCATTGATCAGTATATTGACCACCAAGTATTAATACAATTGAAATCTAGCTAGCCCTTGTGACTTATGGAGATGAATGAGGAACTATGTCATACTTACATAAAATCGGGACATCTACCTACTTTGGTCATATCCATGTGATGAGCCTAAAATAAACAATTTACAATCTATCTTTTGGAGATGTTAAGGCTATTTGAGAGTGGCGGATATAGTATTAGTTTAAGTTAACTACTAGTAATAAACACAACTTTTATTATCCTTATACAAAATATAATGTACATAGTGCAAAACATCATTCTGGTTATTATTACATGCATCCAATTACAGAAAATATACAAACATATATCCGCAGAGGCCGGTAAAAACTTGAATGATCGGATCCCATGCAGCCACATACATAGCACGTAAGTCTGCATAAAGGGTTTCCAAGAACATGCCCGTGTAATATTATATAGAAAATAGGGGACACACAAATAATGAGATTGTGCGTGCACAAGTTAACCAGGATAGTGGATGAACCATGGATGACCATCAATTTGACCTCATCCGTTACATCACTCAACTCAAGGTCCTAATCTGTAAGGACCTTCACCCATGTAATGACCCTCCATATAGAGAGCAGTAGCAGCATTCTGTGGATGAGGCCCATCCATAACCATAAATTGCATATCCTCGGAAGGTTTCCAGTGTCTCTTCCTTTGATTGATGAACCAATTATTTATTTGTTTCTGGTCCAAACCAGTTGATTCTGCCAAAGCTACCTTCTCTGATTCCTGTATGATCATTATTAGCAAACAAACAACTATAGAATCAGTCATTTCTAAAATTGTAGCATATACATACATGTTCTTGTACAAAATTGGCTACTTCATGGATTTTGCATGTTTCGCATTGCATTTTTTTCATGCCACATATATTGCGACAAGTCTACAACTGTTCCACTGTTTTTCCAAGGATTAACAATGTGTCAAGAGCTCTAAAATTTTTCAGGGATGCAATATATGATCACCCCAACATGCAGACCAAATTATAAAGTTATATATATCAATTTACGAGTGTCCACTTTTATTAAGAAAGGTAGAAAAATTTCGCATCAATGAAATTTTCAATAAAACAATATTTAATTTCATATAGGAGAAATTCAGTATAAGGATTGAAGATTATACATACCGAAGGATATGGCCACTTGTAGTGCAACTCCCACCAGCTTAAAAGCTTTTGCCGGGCTTCTTTTGGTAGTTTACCTTTCTTCTTTTTCTTGGAAAGTTCTTGCTTGAGACTACTTAAGTAACCACTATACTTTCTCAACAAGTGATTCTTTAGTTCGCGGTCTTCAGCTCGTGGATCAATTTCAGGAACTTCTGTTTCACCAACGCTGTTTTCTTGTTCTTCGTCTGACGAACGAATCACCTCACATTTACTATCATCTGGTCAAACACAATCAAATAATCATAAATTAAATATATTAGTTTTTCAAACAGAAACCCATCACCCATAGTACCATACAATAAAAAAATTCTCAAACGCTCAAAGAATTTACGAGCTCTATATTAGTTTTGATGGATGTTTCTTGTGGAATTTTTCGAGGTTTTATGTTAGTTAGGCGCCTCGATGTATTTTAGGAGTGTAGATCTGTTAATAAAATCTTTTCAGAAATGAGAAAGGGGGAAAGGCTGAGTGTTCACTGGAGAATGTCATATACGATGAATGAAATATATATAATAAATCTTTTCAGATTTTTTATGTTACGTATATATTTGAGGCTTACTTTGCGGAGGATGATGATGTTGCGTGGTGGGTTGACTCTGGTGCTACTACTCATGTGTGCAAAGATAGATATTGGTTAAAGACTTACAAGTCACCGAATGATGGATCAATTCTTGATATGGGATATGAGTCATCAGCTCTTGTGCATGGACGTCGAAGTGTGAATTTAAGTTTTAGTTATGGAAAAGTTGTTTCTTTATTTAATGTTTTGCATGTATAACAAATTAGAAAGAACTTGGTTTCTAGTATTGTTTTGAATCATTGTAATTATAAACTAGTTATTGAATCTTATAAATTTGTTTTATGAAAAATGGTATGTTTGTTGGTTTTAGTTATATTTGCAACCAAATGTTTAAACTTAATATTAATTATGCCAATGTTAGTTCTCAAGGCCGGCTTTAGGGGAGTGCAAGAGCTGCGATTGCACAGGGCCACCGCTTGACGAGGGCCACCAAATTTATGCACTTCTATTATATATATGAACACAATATGAGACTCGAGCTTAATTAATTCATGCACTACTTATACATATGTATACTATTTGTGTGTTTGAGAGCCTCTTTGTAGTAATGGCACGGGGCCACTGAAATCCACGAGACGCCCCTGTTAGTTCTACCTTTATGTCTACTGATAAGATTGATTCAACTCTTTTGCATGCTATGCTAGGTCATGTACACTTCAAAAGAATGCAAGATATCTAAAGAAGGACTTATAAAAGCTTTTGATATGAACAATAAAAAGTATAAAACATGTATGTTGACTAAAATCACTAAGCAACCTTTTCAAAATATAAAACGTAAAACTTGAATTTTTAGAGTTAATACATAGTGATTTATGTGATTTGCGCGCAACTCTTACTTTGGGGAACAAGAAATACTTTGTGACTTTTATTGATGATGCTTCTAAATTTTGTTATATATATATATATATATATATATATATATATATATATATATATAAAGTTAGGATCAAATAAGAAGAATAATAAAAATAAAAATAATAGGAAGTAACCACAACCACTAATTCTAGATGCACCTACAAAAATGGATGCATCTTCATTCAAATTTTCCCTCCCATATTAAAATGTGTGGCTAGAATTACTTCTTACCATTCTCATTTTAATTATTCTTCTAATTGGATCCCTTCCCTATGTTTTATTTTTTGCTCGACTTTTTTTTTTTGGAAAAAAAAAGTTGTGAAGTCTATAGGCTAGAAATCAAGTTTTTTTTTCTAATTTGTCTATTTAAGTAATCAAACACTTTAAAGTATATAAAACTGAAGTAGAATTATAACAAGAAGCCTTAATAAAAAAGACTTAGAATAGATAGGGGAGATGAATAATGGATGATTATACTTCCAGGGAATATATCCATGAGAGTATTGCTCCCTATAAATCACAACAAAATGGTATATCAGAGAGGAAGAATAGGGTCGTGAAAGAAATGGTTAATGTCATGCTAGCCTATCCAGGGTTAAGTCGAGGATTTTAGGGTGAAGCTATGTTAACAGCTTGTTATTTACTTAATAGGGTTTCTAACAAAAGGAACAAGATTACTCCTTATAAAATTTGGACTAGAATAAAGCCAAACTTGAATTATCTATGTGTTTAGGGTTGTAGGACTATTGTAACACTCCCTGATCCAAAGATAAAAACTTTGGGTGATAGAGGTATAGATTGCATGTTTATTGGATATGTTGAGTGTTCCAAGGTATATAGGTTCTATGTTATTGAACATAATAAATGTGTTTCAATTAACTCTATAATTGAATCAAAAGATGTAATCTTTCATGGAAATCGCTTCTCATATAATACATAGACCAAATCATATGGTTCCAAGTACAAGTGGAACTGATAAGGATAATAATGAAGAAGTCTCTGAAAAGGTTGTTGATTAGCAACTTGAGCTTCAAAAAAGTAAAAGAAGTAGGAAACCCACACCTGCCAACATTAATGAAGAAACCCTTGAAACTCATCTTCAAGCATTTGGGGATTACATGGCTTACCAAATCTTAAATGATGCTGATGAGAAGCATGTTGGGGGTTGCCCATGTTGACCTTAGACATAAGGTCAAGAAGGGGTTCAGCTACTCCGGAAATGTGATAGATAGAATTGAAGATAAGCTTGAATCCCTTAATGGAATCACTGAGGCTATCTACGGATCACTTACTGAGGGTGATATCCCTGACATAAAAGCAAGCCACAATTCTGTCAATACTGATTATCAATCCTTGGCTTGGTCGACTGGCAAACTTCTAACCAAGAAAGAAGATACTCAAGCTGCTTTGGCCACTAATCTTTCAACTATCATTACTTACCTCTCATAACTCAAGAACCTTATTTCAAGACATACTAAGCATTCTTCAATATGTAGTCTTAGCTAGTACGCCAACAGTTCATGAGTCTTCAGCCCCAACAGTTACTGAGGTGGAGACACCAATTGAGACTGCACCAAAACCCTCAGTAACCATCCACAAATCACTATTTAAAGAAATTTCACAACACACTGAACATACACCAACAAAATCCATGGCAATGGTTTTATCAAGTTCTCCTCTCAGCATCTTAGTGGGAGAAAGTATGGGACTATGAGATCCCTGAGCCACTTCAATCATAAAGACCTACTGAAGACATTCCCACATCTTCTACTGTACAACCAACTTAAGACACCAAAGGCTAAAAAAAGTTAGGTATTGAAGATAGTATGATTACATAAGTGTTTGAATCTGAACTCCCCATCCTGACCTCAAACTTAACCATCATCAGTCCCAACCAATCAGACTGAATCCTCTTCAGACCGTGACCTAATTGACTCCTTCAGCTTTAAGATCTAAAGGCTGCTAAGAAAAAGTTAAAGGCTAAGACTGAAAGTAGGAGAAGTATTTGGGAAAGTTATAAGCACAGGATGTAATATGTCAAAAAGTCGAGGGTTATCATTGACATCAGGATCATCCTAAATACAAAGCCTCTAAAAGTGACTATAGTCAGGGGCAATGATGATTCCAACTCTGAAGTCATCACAGAGTTCAAGTGGAATCTCTTTGGCTACAAAGAGATGGAAATGATGTTGGGCCACCTGAACAAGAAAAAAGGGGTTAATGCTACTGAACTAACCAAGACCCTATGAAGACGACTTGAAGAAATTAGAAACCAAGAAAAAAATTAGGATTGGCACAAGGAAGCCTCTAAACATTCATGGCCCTCTTAAAACATCACCCAATCAAAAGAAAAAAAAAGAGAATTGCATAACATAAAAATGAATCATTGTAGTTGGTCTTTATTGTAATAGGGTCCCTCCTCACGGAGTCCCATTTAGAGAAGGTCAGGTTATTTAAGCCCCTGAACATAGTATCTTTTTCACAAATGTGTATGGATAACGAGTCTTTTAGAGAGTCTCTGAAATGAAAATGTTTGACACTCAAACACTCTTCTATTACAAAGTAGTTGCCCTGAATGAAAAGAGTATTGAAGCCTTAAAGTTAGTCAAGATCTTGGATGAGGAACTAGAGTAGATGGATGACAGGGATTTCCTTCTTTCAAAGAAAGTAAAGCTAGAGTTGATGGGGGTCACTGATGAATAAGCCTGAACAAAGAATTTCTATGTATTTTTTGTTTAAGTGTTTTGTAATAGATGAATAATAATAATCTTTTGTTTTAGTACATTCTCATTATCATTCTAGTCTTTACTTATATCAATTCAGTTAGTAAGAAAAGGTTGTCCTTGCTTACTTACACTGAAAAATACTTAAGCTATTTTTATATTCAAATAGGGGAGATTGTTGAGCCAATTCAGTGCCCAATGATTCTCAACTAAGATTTGAATAAAAAGTAACTTAAATGTAAATGAAGTCCCTGAATGATAGAGCATCCAGGGATTCTTCTTCAAATTTCTTCAGAGACTAAAGAAAGTCTCACCACTTCCCCAGGCGGTACTCGACAAGTGAAGTCCCACAACCAAGAAGATGATGATGGAGTCAGTGAGTGATGACAATAATTCACTGACTCCCCTTGATCTCCTCAAGTACAAGACGCCCTGAACTTATATTCTTGGAGAAAGTTTCTAAGTCTCTGAAACAAATAGGGTGGACTTTTTTGAATTGATAAGTGAAAGCTACTTATCAAAGAAAGTCAACAAAGTATAAGAGTTGTTACAAAAAGGAAAAACATTTGTCAGCATTGTACCCTAAAGTAAGGTTGGACGTGTTCAAATAATAGAAACATTAAATGCAGTAAGGTACCAATGCACCTTTCTAGTTAGATGCTTGACACGTCGCCATTACCCACGGGTATTCCCTTCTAATTTGCCTATATAAAGGAATGTAGTAAATGAGTAAATGCTAACTTCATATAATTGTTGTGTTAAATATTTACGAGAGCATTTACTCCTCCTAGAACTAAGTCCATAAACATCTTCAGAGGTTAGCATAGTTCTTACTTAAACACTTAACTTTGGTTTCTGTTTAAGAAAGTGAAAAGATCACTAAACTTTTTCATTCAAATTTGATTGTTATTCTCCAAACAGTCATAATAAATTCTTTAATTCATTCAAATAAGAATTTTAATATTGAAAAACTTTGTTGTCTTTGCTTTTCAAATTGTTTGTGTATTATAGTTTTAAATCATTCAAACCCGTGTACCCATCGTCCAGGGGCTTTGTTGTCACAAATATCAAAAAGGGCTTCTTTGACCTCCATATCAGTAACTCCATAGATCATATTATTAGCATCTTCATTGGAAACTGTGTTAGCATTGAGGCTTTCAAAATCCATAGTTTGCACAGGGACTGCAACTCCAAGAAAATTCTGAAAATGTTGGACAAATTGATCAGCAACTTGTTGACCTTCAAATCTCACACCATTTTCATTATTGACTGCTTCAATTCTACTTTTATGTGCCCTTCCTTTTAGAACAGCATGAAAGAACTTAGATTAACATGGAAAGTGAATATTAACTTAGCTTGCTTAAGTTATATTCACTTTAACGGGAACAACAGTTGTACACCCTTCCTAGTTAGATGATTGACACGTCGCTATTATCTTATGGGATCCACCTCTAGTTTGTCGGAATGTGTAAATGAGTAAATGTTAAGCTTGCACAACTAATGTGTTAAACTTTTATAAGAGCATTTACTCCTAATATAACTAATTCTCTGAACATCTCCAAAGGTTAGCATATTTCTTACTTAAACACATAACTTTGGTTTGTGTTTAAGAAAGTAAGTAGATCACTAAACTTTGCTATTTAACTTTGATTATTATTCCGCAAACAATTATAATAAATTTTTTGATTTATTGAAATAAAAATTTAAGCGTTAAAAACTTTGTTGTCTTTATTGTTTAAAAGTTACCATATTTCTTGCTTAAACACATAATTTTGTTTTAAATCATTCAAACCTACATTAGATTAACATGTGTGTGTGAGAGTATAATTAAGACTTGGAGCCAATGTTGCCAAGTCATTTTACATACTCTTGTTCCCGTATCAAATCCAAGAATGAGACGTAACATGCAGATGTTTAAGAATTAAAGTACGTGCAATAATGATAACTAGTAGTAGTATATCAGACAAAAAAAAAACAAAGAAATAAAGATAAACAAAATTCAGAAAAGGGAACATGGGCATGGGGTAGCACTGAAATGAACAGCATCCTATGTCAAAGCTAGCTAGCTACCATATAATATTCCCATTAATATGTCACAGTGAAAGACCATGACCAGTTCCATTCTCTCGAGGTATATGTAGACATCTTTGGGAATGAAAGATTTCGTTTATTTAATGAACAAAAATGGTGTAACATTCTCTCGAGGTACACATGGAAAGAAAAACCTAAATCTCTTCCTTACTTGATTTTTTCATGTGTTAATTTTGTTGTTCCAGTATGGGTATATATGTACTTGGTTTGGGTTAGATCGAGCCTTGCGAGGTTCCTTCTTTAAAATAGAAAGCCAAGGTAACTGTTAATTCTAGTATCGTGTTAACTTAATTGCATTGGTTAAGTTTTTCTTATTTTGGTCTCAATGGTACTTCTGTTTGTTGTGCATTTAGCCTTGCTATCAATGGCACTGACTAACTCTTGCAAGTTTGAATTGGTTTGGGTTTAGACTTAGAATGCATATCGAAAAAGTTAATAGTTGGACAACAAGCATGACTTTGTTTAGAGAAAAAAGATTACTAGTTCAATTTTTGAAGGGTTTTTCTAACTTGTGCCCTAGAGGCACAAGTTAAGCACAATAAAAGTACACAAAAAGTACACCGGGACCCATATAAAAATACACTTGTCTGTACTTTTATGTGGATCTCTGTGTACTTTTTCGTAAGCACCAATGTACTTATGGTATGCTTAACAAGTTAGAAAAACCCATTTTTGAAACATATAATTTACTTTATAGAAAAATTAACCAAGAAAATTATAGCAACGTCAACCTAAAAAGTTATGCATCATATTGCATATATATATATACAAGTCGTGGATCTTGCAACGACACAGCTCCACAAGACCACGACACATGTACTAAAAAACGTCGTCAAAGGATTATAAACATCATTAAAAAGTTTATATATACTCTCTTACATAATTAAACAATAAGCATTATTGGTAAAAACGGATGTGGTTTTCCATGTTTATATTACCCGGGGAGAGCGATATTTTGACTCAATAATAAGCATTATTTGTCATTACGTAAATATTTGGTTATTTGAGAAATGTGTAACTCTATAGACACAGTAATTATATATAATTCATCATTTTATCATTTAGTGTCTGCCATCTAATAATATAACAAATTTAATCAAAAAAATGATACATGATAATGGACTCCAAAGGACAAATTACGCTAAGATATCATAAGGGCTTTGAAATGCTATAAAATATGCCAAGAAAATATTAATGATTAGCTGTTTAAAATCTAAATGACCATATAAAAAGACTCAAATCTGAATACTAGGGCTTCTTTTCCGTTTTGTTAATAGAATGTAGTAATACTTTTGGAGTGAAATTACTCCACAAAGTTGGGTCATTAACTAACGAGAAATGATACATCGACCTAAACTAAGGCCTAAACTTATACCTAAAATCACTTGGCATCATCTTGATGGGTTGTAAATTAAGTGGGTCCCTGTCTGCAGTCATCAAGATGTTAACATTTTAGGTCTAAGTTTAGGTGCATGTATCATTTCTCTTAACTATAAGCTGCCTGCAACTGATGAGACCGATGAAAGACAGTTAAATAGTAATTAGATTTGACAGTAAACAAACTCCCAGGTATTTTTTTTTTCTTTTTACTACTTACTTGTACGCACAACATGACTTGACATTTGTACGTATTCTCTAAATGTAATACTGCTACACAAAAAGATAAATATTGTGATAGATGGTAAAAAAAAAATAAGAAATAAAACCTTGCCCCAACTAATAATAGTAATTAGTTAAAAAAAAATAATTAAGTTGAGATAGATATTCGCATACCGGGAGAGACAAAGAGACGAGGATGATCATGATCAGTGGCCGCGGATGAGGAGGAGGAGATGGTAAGAGTGGAAAGCTGAGACTCAATCCGACGCATGAACTCCATAGCTTCTTGTAACGGCCTTGTCAGCTCCTCTTTATACTTGATTAGCATATCATAATATGCTTCCTACATACATATTATTATTAGTTTCGATTAATTTTTTTATAATTAAACAACACAAATTTATCTCACATATCCTAAACAGTACGACTTGATTAGCATATCATAATATGCTTCCTACATACATATTATTTTTTTTTTATAATTAAACAACACAAATTTATCTCACATATCCTAAACAGTACTTTCGTATTCTCACTACAACATATATGAACAAAGTCAGGTACGTATATACCATGAACTGGTCAAGTTCCGGGTCTTTATAGACGTCGTTATCTCGTAAATTAGCAGCGCGTTGCTGTTGTCGAGCCTCGTACTCTTGCCGCACAGCCGTGAGCCTTCCTGCAATTTCTGGAGGAGCTCCCACCTACATATATATAATAAAAAAAAAAAAAAAAAATTGAAAATATATAAGCTAGCTAGCTAGGTCACCTAGCTTAATTAATTAATTAATTAATTACCTTTTGACAGTCCATATAAGCTTGAAGAAGGTTGGAATAGTGAGGGTGAGAAATAATCTTGGCTTTTAAAGCTTCATCTTCATTTTGAAAGATGGTGGTCATTGGATAATCATGAAATTTCTGCTGGCTTTCAATCTTAACGACTGGATACTGGAAGCCGCCTTCTGATGATCTCCCATACAAATTATTATTATTAACACCCGATCCACCATATAAAAAACTACTACTTGACCCTCCATCACCACCACCACCACCACTTGTATTATTGTTCTCTCTAATTTGACCCATGTAATCTTCCATCGACATTGCTAAACCCTAATTAATTCAATGAAAACCCTAAATAATTAAATAGACTTATTGGTTGTTATTGATCAAAGAATAATAATAATAAGTGAATGTTTGTGTTTTTTGATAAGGAAGAGAGAGAGAGAGATAGATAAATAAAGAAAGCAGACTAGTCATATAGCCTACCTTTGCTTAATTCTCTTTTGCTACTTACTACTTACTGTATAAATAAATTTTTAATACATTCTGCCTTTTAGTTATACTAATAATAATATAATTCAATTATTTGTACAGGTCAACATCTCATCAACTAATTTTAACTTCTTCATTTCTGTTGCTCCCTATAATTAGAATTAGGACTAGATAACATTTCAAGTTATGTATTTTTTTAATCAAAGCCCTAATCTTACCTGACAAGTCGCATGTTCTAAGTAGGTGTAATCACTACAATGAATTTTCTTTCGAGGGTACCCTGGGATGTGACGTAAATGATTTCTTATTTTAATTCTTATTAAATTTATTTTTAAACGGCTTGTTAGTTGTTAGTGGTTCAGGTTCAGCAATGATATTTAATTGGACAGTATGTTGGTTTTGAGACAGTCTGCTTCTCCCCTGAAGAGGTAAAAGCCTCGGGTGAGAATCAAACTTGAGACCTCCCCTAACAAAACATCCCCTTTCTAAGACACCTTAAAAAAACCTTTATGGCTAACTGAGCTAGCTTAGTGATTAAATTATGTCTCAGAATATCTCTAATGTCAATAGTAAGTGTATCTTTAACACTAAAAATAATGCAAAAACTAATAAAAATAAGGGGTTCTTCTAATTTGTGCCTTAGAGGCACAAGTTAAGCACATCATAAATACACAGGAACTCACATATGTACTTTTTTGTGGGCCCCTGTGTATTTATGGTGTGCTTAACTTGTTTCTCTAGGGCACAAGTTAGAAAAACCCTAAAAATAATCTATATTACCTCAATAATGCTAGATAGTACTTAATTTATAGCATTGTCATGCATTTTATAGATTTTAAAGTACAATTAGTGCAAATTTATGATGTATATATTTGAACACATTTTATTTGATTCAAACAGATTCCAACATGATACTATTTTTTCACTATTGTATTGTATTTTGATGTCAACATTTGAGATGCTCTTAGCAGACATAATTAAACATTGCTTCGAAAGTCTTTGGTGAATGGTTAGTTGATACCTACGGGTGTTCAAAATTAGTGTTTCGCCGCTGAGGCGCTGATTTAAAGCTTTTAGCAAAATTACTATAATCAACTTTTTTTTTTTTTTCTCCAAAATATATATATTATTTTTCACTTTCACAAACGAAGAATTAAAACAATTAATAAATAGGGAGGTAAGGTAACAATATCATTAAAGGGAGATTAGAAAAGAGAAAATTAGTGTCTTACAGTAAATCGAAAAGTCACTTTGATGCATTATTAATTCCTTGATCGCCATGCTCTAAAACTTAATTATTATATGTTTTATTAACAGCTACAACGCACATGTTATAAATGATCATGATTATGTGGAACTACTGCTTGATTATTCCACCTTTACTAAACAAGGGAAAACATTCAAAAAGGTAGCAATTCTTTCTTTATATCTTTAACCCAAAGGGGAAAGCATATTTAAATAATCAAATGACTAGAAAATGCACAAAAATAACTAGTTAACACCACAATGGAAATGAAAAATAACTATTAATAGGATTGCAAATTAACTACCAACTTTCTTTTAATAAATATCAAAAACTAAAGATGAATCTTTTCATTATTTAACTTTTGTAACACCCCAATTTTTAAGGTAATACTTCCGAATATATAATATAGTTTGAAAGCTTAATTATGATATGTTATAAGTTACTTTTTACTAGGAGGACCTTGAATGAAATATGATTTATCGGAAAAAGGACCTTGCACGCAATAGAATTACTAACGGGAACTAACGATGCCAAAGTAAGGAAAGTTGTGAGAAATGACAAGTTTGCCCTTTTGTAATAGCTAGATAATCTCAGTGATTACTTTCCCTTTTCTTAAACCACGTGTATTAGTGTGTGTTTGAGTGAAGGTGTGTGTATTTTTCTTTCTTTAAAGCTAAGAAATTCATTATAGGAGAATTCTAGTGCGTGGAATAAGGATATAAGTATGAAAAGGGCTAAATTTGAGTACCAAAACAAGTTATAACAAGGTAAGAATTCATGAAAACTTATGGTTTATGTTTTTGCTTGAATTAACATTAGGGATTTGGTTAATTATCGATTAATAGGTTATAGAATTTCTTATAATGATTCCATGGATAAAATGATAGTTATGAATTTATAAGTTTTGAAAGAATCATGGAATCAAAAAAGTAGGAATTCATGTTATGAGAATCACTAGTAATCAAATGTTGGTGATAATGCTTCAGAGAATGGTTTTAATAAATTATGACTTTATAAAATAGAGTTTTTTTTATTAGAGCAAGTGTTATGTCAAACACCCCTTTTGTTGATGTTATGTCTAACATAAGCTTTAAAAGAGAGGGTCTCATGTTATGAATCAAGATTCATGTATTTGTTATAATTATAGGTCCAAGACAATAGTTATTCATTTTGGAAATCATTAAATCTACACTAAGGTGAGTAATGAAATACAGGTAAAGCGTAAGTATTGGGAGTTAAACATGCATACCTAATGCTCATGATGTTTATGTTTGTGTTATTCCAAAGTTATGCTTAATGCTCATATTGATACATGAAGTTATGATCATCAATAGACTATGTTGACCATGTGGTCATATATATGCACCCCATAGTTGAATTGTTCTCGTGAAGACCCTATAGTTAATTTGTACTTGTGAAGCCTCCCATAGTTTAATTGTGTTTGTGAAACACCCGATAGTTCAATTGTGCTCGTGAAGCACCCCCATAGTTGAATTGTTCTCATGAAGCACCATATAGTTAAATTGTGCTTGTGAAGCACCAATAGTCGAATTGTGCTCGTGAAGCACATCATAGTTGACTTGTGCTAGTAAAGTACCCCATAGTTCAAAGTGAATTCATATTTCATGATTTGTGCTTGAAATGCACCCTATATAGTACATGTTATAGAGTATTACGATATAATCAGTGTGATGGTTATTATATCTCATGTTTATAGTTATTTACATTTTCGTTTACTCACAAAGCTTTTGCTTACGTTGCTTTATATGACATGTTTAATAGGTGAGCCAAGTGGCGTACCCAAGATCAAGGGGAAAGGTCGTATGGGTTAACTAACGGTGTTGCTCATGATTGATAAAAGAGCATTCTTTTGTCTTTCCCTTGATACATCTAGTGTCTTTTAAGGTTGTGTCAAAGTTTTCCAGAAATGAATATGTAAAATGTTGGAATTGTAAATGATGTGCAGAAATTTAGGGGTTTGAAAATAGGTTTAACACACTCACTTTTGGGTCAACCATGTTATGACACTTATCCTGTGTTTAGTATGCTATATAAGTTTATGTTCAGTTTTAAGTTTTCAAAATTGGCCTAAGTTTAGTTTGTGTAAAGTTCAGAATTTGGGGACTCATGTCTATATGGCATATAGCCCCTCTAAATAGATTGTAATACCACTCCTCCCTCAATCCTCCCCCCTTCTAGTTTTTTTAGATAATTTTGTTTTTACTCTAAAAATGAGAAACAGAAAATATGAAACGAAAAATATAAAGTTTGACAAGTCAAAAGTAGTAAAACACAAAAAATACGGAGCAGAAATTCATTGAAAATTGTCTTGTTCTGTTAATAAAGTGGGTAAAACTGCCAAAAAAAAGTTCGTAACATAAAATAAAAAATCTGAAAAGTTAAAAGTAGTAAACACAAAATACACGAAATAAAAAACCATAAAAATTATCCTATCCCGTCAATAAAGTTTGACAAGTATCTATTGTTAGTGTTTTGACTCATCAAGAAAAATAAGTGAGGAAGGAAAGAATTTTTTAATGACCGCCAATCAAGTAGATAACTCTTCACACACTTCGGTTGTTTGTTATTCTTGTTTGTCTAGTGGATTTTGGTTCGGAGGGTTTATTCAATAGGAGGTGATTTACACACTTTTTATTTTGATTGAGACACTCACTGTACAAGTATACTAAACACACTGTAAACATTGTACAATTATGTTATGCACAAAATAGAGTGTCTCAATCAAAACTTTTAGTGTGCAAATCAATTCTCTTATTCAATACGTTTTATGTTTCCACGACTTTGAATTGTTTACATTTATTTGTTGAATATCTAACCACAAACGATTAGCTTCTCCGTTTATTAATGCTCGACGTGTTAAAAGGAATACATGTGACTTTACCTTAACATTATTCATCTTGAATAAATGCTAACCTTTTCACGTATATAAAAATATTATTTACTTTGAAAAGTATTTACTCCCATTTGAATAAAAGTCGCGCTCGTTAAAACATTTCAACGATCGTGGTGTTTTTTAAGTAATGAGAGATCAGTCGACTAACTTTTAGGAATTTTAGTTTATTAATTTTCGCAACACACCTTCTAATTTTTTAATTTTTACCAATAAAGATTATACCATTTAAAAGTACAAAATTGTGTTATTTACTTTATCATTGTGACTATTTTAACTTTCATTCAATTATATTATAGAGGCTTTTGCATATATATCTTTTCGAAAATGAAAAATTGCATATATATCCCAAGCATACATAAAAATCATTGTAAAATGTGCATAAAAAAGTTGTACAAATAATATATATGCAATTATTCACTTTGGGAATAATATATATGCATTTTTGCCTATATTATAAGTTGGGATTGTTTTTTAACATGTGTTTATCATATAAATGTTAGTGTTTTAACAAACGTGTGATACCAATTATCCTTCTTTTTCCCTTGTAAAGTCTCGATCAACTTATTCGGATCATCGAGACTTGGCTAGATCTCAATGACACTTCAAGTTAACAACTTTAGTTGTAGTATTTGTCTCGCTAATACTGAATCAACAACACGAAATGTATCTTCAAGTTTTTTTTTAGACTTTCTTGAAGTTATAACGATAATTAGAATTGTTGACAATGCTTGAGGTAAACACCTCAACAATCTGCGAGTGACGGTTGTCACAAAGACGTCTTTTTCATGTTATGAAATTATATTTAACTTTATATAATGATAAAGTGAATGTCTTTTCCATTTACTATTGATACTTAGATTTAATGTCGCCAAATTTGGGAATCAAGTTGCTTTAAAGTGTTTGTAAGGGTGCGTTTGGTTAGATACTTTGGATTGGGTTTTATGTTTGACGTGACAATAACGTTTTGTTTGCTTCATTCTTTTGAGAAAAGAAATGATAGATGGAATGAATTTTCATTCCACATTAATTTGGAGGGTTTTGGCCAAACCCGTGAAACCCATCACTTTCTACTCTCACATGCTCTTTTTATTTAAATCTTTAAATAATATTTTTTTATTATAATTTTACTATAAAATACATTTAATAAATATATTTTCTCTCTTCAAATCCAAATTCAAATCCTAAACCAAATCCTAATCCAAATCCAAACCCACTTATAAACCAAACGGACCCTAAATACTTTTTGTTAAGAAGTTTATTAGCAGGGATACGTAGTGGAATAGCAAGAGAGGGCACCTGGTAATTAAATAAAAATATTATTTATTTTGTAAAAATATTTATTCCCATCTAAATACAACTCGTGCCCACTAAAACCATTTCAACGAGCTTGGTGTTTTTTAAGAAATGAGAGAGATCTATCGGTCAATTAACTTAAGGAATTTTATTTCACTAATTTTCTCAATACTCTTTGTAATTTTTTAATTTTTATCAATAAAGAATATATCACTGAAAACTACAAAGTTATGTTATTTACTTTATCACTGCGATTGTTTTATCTCGCACAAATGTCAGTTTTTCTAACACGTGTTTATCATATAAATGTCAGTGTTATAACAAACTTGTGATACCAATTATACTGCTTTTTCCCTTGAAAAGTCTCAACGTACTTATTCAGATCATCGAGACTTTGCTAGATCTCAATGGTGCTTCAAGTTAACAACTTAAGTTCTAGTATTTTACTCGTTGAACTAAATCAACGACACAAAATGTATCTTCAAGTTTTTTTCGAGACTTTCTTATAGTTATAACGATAATTAGAATTGTCGACAACACATGAGGTAAATAACCTCAACAATCTGCGAGTGACCGTTGACTAAGAATTAACTCAGCAAGTCATAGAGATGTCTTTTTCATGATATTATTATATTTTACTTTACATAATGATAAACTGACTGTCTTTTTCTTTTCTATCAATACTTAGATTTAATGCCGACAGATTTGAGAATCAAGTTGTTTTAAAGTGATGTGAATATTTTTTGTTAAGAAGTTTATTAGCAGGGCACCTAGTGGAATAGCAAGATAAGGCACTTATTGATTAAATAAAAATATTATTTATTTTCAAAAGTATTTACTCCCATTTAAATACAACTCGCGCTCCCTAAAACCATTTCAACGAGTTTGGTGTATTTTTAAGAAATAAGAGAGATGTATATGTCAATTAACTTAAGAAATTTTAGTTTACTAATTTTTGCAATACCCCTTGTAACTTTTTATAGTTTATCAATAAAGAATAATACATTGAAAAGTACAAAATATGTTATTTACTTTATCACTGTGATTATTTTATCTTGCATTCAATTATTTTATAAGTTATCATAGTTTTTCTAACACGTGTTTATCATATAAATGTTAGTGTTTTAATAAACGTGTGATTCCAATTATCCTTTTTTTTCCTTGAAAATTCTTGACCAACTTATTCGGATCATCGAGACCTTGCTAGATCTTAATGATGCTTCAAGTTAACAACTTTAGTTCTAGTATTTTGCTCATTGATACCAAATCAGTGATACAAAATGTAGCTTAAAAAACTAATAGCATGATCTTCACTAATGACAACCCATTTAACAAATTGTCAAATGCATCTTGATAAGCCTTAACAGTGATTTCATACTTTACATTTTTTTTAATTCAACCATTGGATCATCAAATACAATCCCAAATCTTTGTATTATTGCCTCTTTATACACATTCCAAGTCACATTATCACCATACAACTTAATAAATTGCCTAAGCCATAACATTGCTCTATCATAAAGTTGTACAAAGATCATGCTTACCTTATGGTCACTTGGAATGTTATCAAAAAGGAAAAGTTGTTAACATCTGAAGACCCAATCCCTCACATCATCACCATTGAATCTTGGAAACTCTACCCTTTTCATTCTACTATCATAACCTCCTATGTTATTACCTCTATTAACTACTTGTTGTTGCAAACTCAAACCAGTGATTTGACTAGCCAACATTCAAAAATTAATGAATACTAGCCACTCTTTCATCTATTAACTAGGAATACTACCACTAACACCACTATTAACAGGCAAAATAGCATTTCTTGTATTTGGCACAATTTCTTGTATTTGGCACCATTTCTTGGTTTGAACAATCCGTATAATTATAATCAATTCAATGATGAATCTCTAACTTCCAATTCTAATTTAGTTGAACAAGAACTGAATTAATTGATGTCAAAACGAAACATATTTGAGATTAGGAATTGGAACCAATTAGATGATGTATTTTCGATCGGAACGTGATAGGTAGTTGGACGGAATTTTAACTAAACACTAGAGAACTAACTGAATTAACCTCAAAAATACATATTCGAACTTAGCAAAATGATTTAACAAGAATTGCCAATATTGAAGCTCTGATACCAATTAGTTTGAACTTGTAGGAATAGAAAACTCGAAAAAGAACTAGCAACTAATTACGAATCACAAGAAATATATTGTAACTCAAAAATTAGTTAAATGATTTGTTATATTGAATGATTGAAACCGAGAAAATTACAACATGATTAGCTAAAGAATGAAGTAAAGTATAACAAAATAGATTTGGTCGGAAAAATTTGTTACAAATTGTTAACTGCCTTTTTTTCATCTCATGTGCCATCTACGTGCTAATTGTTGACTTTAAGTTTTGACTTTTATTATTACTCATAACAAATTTTACCTTAATAACCTTTTTACGCACAGAAGAATATTACTCCATATTTAGTTTAAAATTCATTTAATCCCATTTAAATACAGCTCGTGTTTGCTAGAATCATTTCAGTGAGTTCGGCATTTTTTTAAGAAATAAGAGAGATTCTTCTGTCAACTAATTTGGAGTATTTTAGTTTACTAATTTTCGCAATATTCCTTCTAATTCTTTTTATTCTATAAACTTTATGAATAAAGAATAAACCATTGAAAGTTAAATTATATTATTTAATTTATTACTATGACTGTTATATCATGCAAAGTAAATTATTTAATTTTCATAGTTTTTTTAACATGTGTTTATAAGATAAATGTTAGTGTTTTAACAAACATGTGATACCAATTATCCTGCTTTTTCCCTTGTAAACTCCCGACCAACTTATTCGGATCATCGAGACTTGGCTAGATCTCAATGACGCTTCAAGTTAACAACTACAGTTCTAGTATTTTGCTCGCTAATACTGAATCAACAACACGAAATGTATCTTCAAGTTTTTTTCGGATCATCGAGACTTTGTTTTGAATAGTTCGAACCAACTTTATAATGTTAACTAGGGACGAAAAGTTAAATCATCGAGACTTTGCCAGATCTCGGTGATGCTTCAAGTTAACAACTCTAGTTCTACTATTTTGCTTGTCCATACCGAATCAACGATTACAAAATGTATCTTCAAGTTTTTTTTTCCGACTTTCTTGTAGTTATAATGATGATTAGAATTGTTGATGATATTTGAGGTAAATAACCTCAACAATCTGTGAGTGAGTTAAATTTATCTTTATCTCTAACTCTATCGTAAACGGTTGACTAAGAATCAACTCAAGAAGTCATGAAAACATCTTTTTCCATGTTATGAATAAAATTTTGCTTTACATTATGATAAACTGAATGTCTTATTTTGTTTTTCTATCAAGACTTAGATTTAATGCCACAAATTTGGAAATCAAGTTGTTTTAAAGTGATTGTAAATACTTTTTGGTAAGAACTTTATTAGGAGGGCATGTAGTGGAATAACAAGATATGATAATAAGTGATTAGCAGTTGGAGTCAACAGTTTTATTTGATTTTACTTCTAATTCATTGAAAGAGACTATTTTGATTAGACTAGTGGTAATAAGGTGAGTTAGACGCATTATGAAAGCATTTTGGACATGTTGGCATTATTAACCTCACCCATGGAGGACGCGTCTTGGGTCTGAAATTGGAGGACTTGGTCGTCCTCAAGATTGAGTCGTGAAAGAGTAGTGTGTGGACTAAAGGTGAGTTGTGTGAGTTGTTTAATTTGTTGATTTGGGGTATATTTATGTATAAGTGACGTGTGTTTAGGTGAAAAAAAATCGTTTTTTTTTCACCTTTTTCGTTTTTTTTTTCGTTTTTTTTCGAATATGAGATTTGCATGAAAAAATCACATGTGATTAAATACTAATTTGAATATCACATGTGAAATTAGTGTTAAACACTAATTTGAAGGTGAGAATGAATCTCTTGGTATGTGAAAAAAAATTTGATATATAAAACAAGAGAAATGATTTACACACTCATTTTTTTGATTGTAATACTCTAATTTATTCAATAACAAGTTTTACTATATATACATATTACATTAACTAATTGTATACTAAAATATACAAATCAAAAAATAAGACTGCCTCCAATAGTATAGATCGAGTGTCGATCGAGTGAATGTGGCGATCGATTGACACTCGATCGTCTTGCTGTGGATGATGTCGATCGTCACAACTTACGCCCAACTTGGTCACCTACACGATCGATAATCGTGTGATTGTTTGTATGCGTTTAAGTAATATAAAAGGTATTTTTGTGTGGTATATTTTTTATAGTGTAGGTCACTTTTACTGGAACACCCAATCGCCTGAAGGTCGCTGGAGAAAAAAAGCTGACGTGACAGTAAACAATCCCTTTACTGGGGCAACCTAATGTGTGCAAATTATCTCTCATAAAATAACTGTACTCTATATAGGTGTAGTTGATAGTTGATGTGAAGGTGAAAGAAAATAAAAGAGCAGCAGGAGATGAGCAGTTGGAAGAGTGGGGCCAAGAAAAGAGTACAGGGCGCGCGGAAACAACGCGGGTGCTGTTTCCCAATGTACAAAACACCAAAACCAAAAGGATTTCATTTCATTATTTTATTTTAAAGAAAATCAAAGAGAATTGGTTTGTGGGGAAGATACAAGACAACTTATATCATGTCAACTGTTTGTGGGACCGTCTTTCAATCTTGTCAAATGTTAACTCGGTTCCTACTTTTGATGTTGACATCCATATTAATGTAACCCATACATACATATATCTCTAAACTTTACTTAACTTTCTTTACATGTATAACACATCAAATATTCACCTACACTTTTTTTTGGTACTACCTTATCATAATCATATAAAAAATAGAATAAAATTTGAAAGGTTCCTGTATGTCACTACAACAAAATTGTAGCTTATTTACACTTATTATATTATGTTATCACACTTTAAAGTGTGAAAAATAAAAAAATTTACACTAGTATACGTGTGAACCAATTAAGTGTAGCAAGTATTTTCACACATTTATATGTGAAGCTTTATGAATATTTTTCACACTTTTAAGTGTGAAGGTTTTAAAACAATTCTTCATACTTTAAGTGGGTTGATTTTGTTTTCAAATAATTCTTCACACTTTTAAGTGTCATGATTTTGATTTTGAAATAATTCTTCACACTTTTAAGTGTGACATTGAAATTCTTCACACCTTTTAAGTGTGAAGATTTTAAAACAATTCTTCATACTTTAAGTGGGTTGATTTTGTTTTCAAATAATTCTTCACACTTTTAAGTTTCATGATTTTGATTTTGAAATAGTTCTTCACACTTTTAAGTGTGACATTGAAATTCTTCACACCTTTTAAGTGTGAGGATTTTGAAACAATTATTCATAATCTTAAGTATGAATATTTAAAAAAAAGTTCACGGTTCATAAAGTGCGGAAAAAAAAACGGATAAAAATAACAAATTTGTTGTAGTGTGTTAATCATCAAGATGTAACATTTTTACAATTTATGAAAAGATTATTTATAAATAGAGTTAAGAAGTAACAAATGAACACAATTGTTTTTTTGAAATAATTAAACTCATTTCTATATTCAGTAATGTTAGATTTGGATAAATTGAAATATGGTTTTTCTATTATGTGTCATAGGACACATAATAAGAAATGAAAAAAGTATATAAAATTATATGGGGATCCATGAAAAATGACACAAGTACATATAAAAATGTATTTTTCGTGGATTACTATGTACTTTTTCACTCCTTAACATGTGCCCTAGGGCACATAATAGAATAACCCATTGAAATAGGGTTTTTCTATTATGTGCCCTAAGCCACATGATAAGAAATAAAAAAAAGAGTAAATTACACCGTTCGTCCTTGTGGTTTGCGTTGACCGCAGGGTTTCGTCCTTTTACCAAAAAAGTTGCATCGTCCGTCCTTAAGTGTGAAACGTTATGCACCGTTCGTCCCTCCCTCTAACGGAGCCCACTAACGGTCGTTAAGTCTTGTTAAGCTGAGGGTATAATCGTCATTTCATAACCATAAGGACGAATGGTGCAAGGACGAACGGTGTAATTTACACTTTTTGTCAATTTTCTTACGTTTTTGTCGTTTTTTCTTACGATTTACTCTGTTTTTTTACGTTTTCGTCAGTTTTTTTTTACATTTTCGTTCATTTTTTACGTTTTCGTCTATTTTGCGCATTTTTCCTTAATTTGCAGTTTTTCAGTTAATGTTGTAAATGCAAAACATTTAGCTTCACTGGGCTTGCAACTCTTGTAAACAAATTCATCGCAAAGAACCATGATAAATGGGTCTGCGCAAGTTTATTAATAAACATATTTGATATAATCATATGCAGCATTATCATATCACTTTTATTTCTTCATGAATTTAAATAAGCCTTTCAATGTGTACGAATTTAAACTTGTATTTCTACACAACAAACTTCATAACAATGTTAACAATATAAACTTATTACAAAATTTACAAAATATAAACTTTGAAACAAAATTTAAACCGGCAGCGAAAACGTTTTCCGGTTACCACATATTTTCCGGCGACAACTAATTTTTCCGGCAACTTTTTCTTGCGAGAATAGCAACAAGTGGGAGAACTAACAAAAAAAATACCAAAAATGTTAGATCTACGAAAAGAACATATAAATCGACTATTAAAATCATTAGATCTACAAAAAAATATCATTAGATCTTAAAAAAACGGTTCTATAAAAAAAATAAAAAGTATTCGGATCTATTAAAAAAAAATCAAAAATATATTACGGATCTTTAAAAAATTAAAAAAATACGGATCTTTAAAAAAAATTAAAAAAAAATATGGATTTTTTAAAAAAATTAAAAAAAAATACGAATGATTTAGAAAAAATATAAATCTATAGAAAAAATACGGATCTTTAAAAAATAATTAGATCCAAAAAAAATTAATAGATCTACAAATAAAATCATTATATCTACAAAAAAATTCGGATCTTCAAAAAAATTTTAAAAAATAATTAGATCTACAAAAAAAAAACGGATCTATAGGAAAAATTTTTAAAAAATTACGGATCTTTATAAAAATTAAAAAAAACTACAAATCTTTGAAAAAAAAAATTAAAAACATGATAGATCTTTAAAAGAAATAGATCTACAAAAAAAATTAAGAATCTTTGAAAAAAATAATAGATCTAAACAATATGAATCTACAAACAAAAAAAAATACGGGTGTATAGAAAAATACCAAAAACGTCGAGTGGTTGGGTGGTGGAGCGTCGGGTGGTTGCTGCTGTGTGGTGGCGGCGGTTGGGTGGTGTCGGCGGTTGGGTGGTGTCGGCGGTTGGTGGCCGAAAATTATAGAGAGAGAGAGAGGAGAGGGTGAGGTGTGTGTTTTTATAGAGAGAGAAAGTATGTGACAAAAATGAAAAGGTGTGTGTGTGTTGTGGTATATATACACCGTTCGTCCTTGCACCGTTCGTCCTTATGGTGTGGAAATGACGATTATACCCTCAGGTTAACAAGACTTAACGATCGTTAGTGGGCCCAGATGGATGGAGGGACGAACGGTGCATAACGTTTCACACTTAAGGACGAACGGTGCAACTTTTTTGGTCAAAGGACGAAACCCTGCGGTCAACGCAAACCACAAGGACGAACGGTGTAATTTACTCTAAAAAAAATATATAAAACTACACGAGGATCCACGAATTATCTAGTGGCATTTAAATAAGGAACTTAAGTTTAACAAATGCTTTTTGTCATGTAACGTCACATGTGAGAAAATCTTCTTTTATTAAGCTAAACACGATAAGATTTTTATTTATTTATTACGAGACAAGTTATTTGGACCTTTCGAGATTTCGTGGTATCTTGTGCATTGCGGATTTATACGGTGTGTATCGCGGTTTGTACATTCTGCTCAAAACCCTTATATTATCACATCATAAGAGAGTCTTAATAAATAGAACATTTGTTATCTATGTTGAAATGGGTTTTGCTAACCGCTTTTAATCAAATAATGCATTAAATACATATTAAATAAGATAATAATTAATTAAATGAAATAAAACATGTCTTTCATTCACAAGTTAACGCGTGTTCATTAGACAAATGTTAAAAAAAACATGTTAATTATATGGTGAAACAAGTGCAAGTGATTTTGAAGATTTGGTGTGAAAATTTTGTGTTGCACCAAATAAGTGTAAAATGACACTTACACTTGTGACACACCAAAACCTTTTTTTTTATGACACATCATACGACATTAAGGTACATCAGCTTTAACATTAAAATTAATTACATTCTTAAAAGTATCTTACCTAATAACATGTGTCATAACACATGTTTTTGGACTGCCAACTAATTTTTCATTAATTAAAATGAAAATACAAGAATAAAACATGTCAATAAAAATACACATCATTTTTAATCAATAAACACACCGCACCTAATGTTCTAAAGATGACAGATGCGCTTAATTCACAAGTAGCCACATTTTTTCCGCCTAGTGTTTCTAATTCTATTTGTAAGAAGAAGGAACATATTTGGTAAACTTACTGGCATGTGCAAAACTTATTACCACAAGTGTTGTAATCGTTAGACAAAACATTGAAATAGTTTCTTTGTTAAATATATTCAAGTCAACTGTAATAAACGTTTTAAAATAATCGTCTTCTAACAAAATAACGCATCGTTAAACACAACTTAATAAACATTAATTAGAGGGTCGGGTGTCATGGCTAACAGATTTTAGCCATATCATTTCAACATTCCATTTGAGATGGCAAAATGCAAGGATATAATATTGTCTAAAACCTGTCAAGGAATGAG
Organism: Chrysanthemum makinoi; assembly: GCA_910596185.1. Lineage (NCBI taxonomy): Eukaryota > Viridiplantae > Streptophyta > Magnoliopsida > Asterales > Asteraceae > Chrysanthemum > Chrysanthemum makinoi. Next base: position 140,109,019 of record OU343224.1, read on the forward strand.
AGTTGGTTTTTAAAGAAAAAATGAGTTTTTAGATGTTGGGTTTTTTTCTTGCATGGAAAGCATGCCGTAAGGTAAATGCAGATGGAGTTTCCTGCAAGAGGTGGTGTTTCGATCTTTTCCGTGCGACATTGAGAGACCGGTTCTGCACCTCTCCCCCGCATCACAACCTGCAACTAATAAAGAAATAATTAAATTGCAGTACACCCTAAAGGAAAGGCAAAAAGAGTATAGTAAGTAGTACTATGCAACCCATGTGGACAAAGGTTCCACCCACACCCAACCCAACCAATGGTAATGAAAATGGTTCTTTGTACATGGTCCATGGGCCCAGATCATTATAAACACCAACTGAATGAAAGATGATTCGACGCATGTGGCTCCCTCAATTAATTATATTTTTACATCCCATGTTATAACTCCTGTAACCCATCTCCTCAAGGCTCATGTTATGTATCACATTCCGTATACTCAGGGCGGTACCAGAAAGTTGATAGTAAATGTCAAGTCAGGTCATATCAATAAGTTGGTCTTCGTTAATATAATGACAACGATTTTACTTTCAATAAATGCGAACTTGTTTAGGTAGAACGTAAACTACTTGTGATTACATGGACAATATTTATGACATACTTACTTTTCCGATATTAATACGAATAGAGAAAGTGAAAACAAAAATTTAGAATAGCACAAAAATCGAACATTAGATCTCTCCGAAAATAGAGATCTAGGTGCGCCTAGGCTTAGGAATGATATACGCAGACACGTGAACAACCAACGAGAAAGACCAGAATTAGTACTCATCATATACAACTAAGCGAATAAAATCTACTTTACTATCAATCAGGCCTCTTATCTGCTATCTGTATTCCTATTTGTGTACGTGTGTGTCAATCGCCTTATTTATTAGTTTTACTTAATCTAAACATCGTGCCAGTCACTCAGGCCGAAAAACCCTCTTGCGTTAGCTTATGTTTAATTAGACTAACTTTAAAATTAAAATACTAATAGATATCTAATGTTAATGTTCCACTCTTAGTGATCGACACTCTACTTACCAACTAAGCTAAAATGATCGGGTATACTGCTCGTTAGTGTTTGTTATAGGTTAAGTCGGCTAAATATAAATTTAATACTTGAATTCATAAAGACACCTATACACAACGGAACACATCAAGTTTTTGGCGCCGCTGCCGGGGAGTGAATTGTTTAATACTTGTGTATTTGTTACTATTTTGATTTAGGTTTTTAACTTTAGTTTAATCTTTTTCTTTGTTTTTATTTCACTAATTTGTTATATATTTGTATTGCTTGTATATTTATGTTTTTCTGTATTTTTCTTGTTTTTATTCTTTGTTTGATTTCTATATTGTTTTATTTTTTTGATTTTTTTTCTACATTAAATCTGTCTGTTGTAAATTGTTGATCTAAACGATACGGCGTATCTAATCTCATAGATACGGTGTATAGCGTTGTATTATTCGTACAACATATCCAATTTAATCATTCGGGTACGACGTATCTGATCCCATAGATACGACGTATTTTGGTTTTTAATCAGAATCTTTTAAAACCCTAAACCTGATACGACGCATAAGCTTCTGCTTATACGGCGTACTTATTTTTCAAAAACATATATGAATTTTTAAATCAATTGAGTACGACGTATCGATTAGCCTCGCTACGGTGTATTTATTTTCTAAATTACAAGCTTAATTTTTATACGTAACGAGAGTACGTCGCATAAGCTTTTGCTTATACGGCGTATCTATATTTTTTCATAGTAAGCGATTTTAGAAAAAATTAAACATACGGCGCACTGATTTTTGTCAATACGGCGTATATTTTTGTTTGACTAAAAAGCTGGTCTATTTTTTACTCTTAATATACGACGTATCCAGGTAACTGGATACGGCGTATCGTCTACAGATACCAATAGCTTTTATCCTTTTTATTCTATTGTGGTTCCTAATTTTGTGTGCCATCTTTCTTCAGGGCCTGTCCTACTAACGTATTTATTGATGTTCTATGGGTAACGAAATGAAGGAATGCATTACTAGCTCTAGCTGATCTATTCATACAACATATTTAATTTAATCATTCGGGTACGACGTATTTGATCCCATAGATACGACGTATTCTGGTTTTTAATCATAATCTTTTAAAACCCTAAACTTGATACGACGCATAAGCTTCTGCTTATACGACATACTTATTTTTCAAAAACATATCCGAATTTTTAAATCATTTGAGTACGACGTATCAATTAACCTCGGCGTATTTATTTTCTAAATTAAAAGCTTAATTTTTAAACGTAGCGAGAGTACGGCGCATAAGCTTTTGCTTATACGGCGTATATATATTCTTTCATAATATAGATAAGTTTTGCTAAGCTTCGGATTAGCGAGGAAGAAAAGTTTGCATTAACGGGACTAATTCTTAAAGAATTGCGCAGTAATAATTTCAGTGGTTCTGAAAATGAAGATCCGGTGACACATCTTGAGAAAATATATGAAATTTTGTAAATGTAAACTCTTGTTCCCCATGACATGGAGCAGCTTATGCTTCGGCCTTTTCCAAATACTCTTACTGGGGGTGCAAAGGAATGGTTGAATGGCGAACCTTCTGGTTCTATCTCACTCTGGAAGGATTTAAAAATTAAAATTCTGATACAATTTAGGTATGAAGAGCCCTATGCTAAAGATCCCGAGTTCATTTGTTGGTTCTAAATTCTGCAACTACAATAAGATGAGTGCAACTCTCAAAAGCGAACTATGGAAGTATTGGATAATAGGGGATGATGAGGAGGAACTGACTGATAAAGTTACTAAGCTATTTATAATTGATACTAACCTATTCGATTACGAGACTCCCTTGTGCAAGGAGTTTAGAGAATTCAACTATCTATTGAAAATTGATGAAGATGTGCTTACTGGAGATTTGCCAGGATTTAAAACTTTTGATGACTTTAAAAATACCTAGTACAACGAGACGAATAGCAATACACCATGGGTTTCTGAAAGTGTAAAACCCCAACCCGACAAGGGTAGAAGTGTCACATTCTGGTGTCATATCAGAACATACAAATAAAATATTTACAAACGAAAACCTTAAAAATGAAGTATCAAATCATATAAACAATTGACTGATGAAGGAATAAAATATCCAAATGAAATGAAATATCAAAACAAAAACTCTTCAAAGTAAGTCCAAAATATAAGGTAACTAGGGTTGGTCCACTCAGATAATCCAACTCTCAGCCCATCAAAGCCCATCTTCAATCCTAAAACCTGCCGCAGGAAAAGAAATGCGGCTGAGCTTAAAAAGCCCAGTGAACAGATATAACGAAACGAAAGCTAAATAAAATCAAAAATGCGAAATGAAATAAGGAAGCTGATAACAAGGTCGCAACGAAAGGGAAACAATGAGTCAAGGAGGATCCTGCAGAACACAATTATACAGATATCCAAACAGAACAGATAATAAGGAGAACGAAGCAAAGCAAAGCATCTATGACATATATACAAGCACCTACAAACCAGGCATACAAGTACTGACACATAAGCAAGCATAACAGACGTCGTATCCACACAACATATACAACATATAATCAATTCAGGAAATCAAAAGACATACAAGTCAAACAGAAATCTAAAGGCAAGCGGAAGCAATTAATTAGTAAGTGGACATGGCAACCACACATGTCAAAAACCCTTATTTGAAAACATAATCAGCATCATAATCAACAGAAGTACCAACAGTAGTCAACACATGGCAGTCACACGTAACAAGTAGGAATACAACATACGATATAATTGAATGAATCAAAGACATAGCAGGACAACCAATTAACAAGCCATACGTCACACGTTGAACCATTTACCCAATCAAACCGTAGCATAGGCAGAATGTAAACATGGCAGGTCAACAATAAACAGATAAGAATACAACGGAATAGTCATAGTCCACAAGATTAACCGAACAAAGCACACATAATAAACCGACAAAACTATCGATTACACATTGGCATGGTCACCAGACAATTCAGAGGTTCACATAATAGTGAGATCACATATCATCAGATGAAAACAGGTAACTCAGATAACTGCATATTAATCACATCATAGCAGGATAATCGGTAGGTCACATAAAACATAAATAGCATAACAAATCAAATAAACACATAATAACCCTGTACGTGAATGGAACGATAGTCTGAAATAACGGAATGAGAGTGTGACAGATCAAAGAAATGGAATATATATATCTTGGTAGTAGAGTGAGTCATATAAGGTACTGAGTAATGAACAATTAACGTAGCATATGGTGCGTTGGGGAATACAGAAGGTACACTATAGGTATATCAAAGGTGTAAGGGTTGTCAGAAATCTACCACGAGCCCGGAACATATCATATCATATCATATCATATCATAAGTAACCATTGTATTCGGAGGGGTGACCTCGGAATACCATACATAATAGAAGGGGAGACCTCAGTAACAAATGGAGTAGCTAGCTCCCGGAATGTGAAGACGCGTATTGCACACGACATCATTTACCATATAAATCATATCATATCATATCATATCATGTTAAATCCACTAAAACATATCATATCTAGGATGCATCCATACGCCCCCCGGAACATATCATAGTGGCCAAATCATATACATATAGTGAGCTCATAATCATATCATATCATAATGGGGACGGTGTGTAACATCACTCGTACACACTGGAGTCATGCCATTGGTGCATCAATGACACGGTCATGTTACCTTCATGACTAGGAACACATATTTGGCTCGGGTATCAAACTGACGGGTCAAAGCATAATCATATCATATCATAAGGGTTCATATCAAAGTTCATATCAGAGTTCATATCAAAGTTCATATCAAAGTTCATATCAGAGTTCATATCAAAGTTCATATCAGAGTTCATATCAAAGTTCATATCGAAGATTCATATCAAAGATTCATATCAAATGGAGCATAGCAAAGTCATAGGGAAGCCCTAATAAGGAGGCTTAGATTAAAGCATAACAGTTCAAGCTAATATCGAAAGATGGAATACGAATCATGAGAAACCTTAAGAGGTAAGGTCAGAATATCTGTACCTCAAACCGTAAAGCAAATCGCCCAAAGTCCACAAGGAAAACAAAAGCTACTCCTTCCTCCACGAATCTACACGAATAATGGTCGCTTAATATTTAGAACGTTATTTCATAGTTTTAGGGTTCATCGTTATTCCTATTTCATAATTAAGATTTCTTTGTATTTTAGAAACTTTCTGAATTAAATAAGTTTCCCGAATTAGCGGCTTTTATAAATTATGGTTGCAATTGACAATTAAATAAACTTAAAGGTTCTATATAACCAATATCATATTTTAGGGTTTATTATAACACCTTTGGTAAAGTTTAAGGTTTAAAGTGTACATTATCAAGTTTAATGTTTTAACTATGAAAATTTGGTTGATGGTATATACCATTCATGAACCATAATATTTACACGTATAATATTTAAGCTCATATTCGTTTGAGACAATATGTACACATTTATAATCATTATACTTTCATTCTCGATATTTCCAACATACCAAACGACCCAAAAATTGATCCCGCGATCAGTTTCGAACACATTACAGGACTATTTCATACCATGCATACACCATTTAAATTACACTATTTTACTGTTGTTAGAAACTTCATTCATTATAATAACTTGATTCCACATGCACCTTCACATGTTTAGCTCTTATTTGCCCCACGTCCCATAATAAAAATTCATGCACACAGATATTCGATCACGAGACACATATTATATTTAAATGACATGAACCAATCTTTAACCTTTCGTTAACAATGATGCGCCCTCAATATTTATTTTCCAGGTTTCATTTCTAGTCTTTTGGACATGATAAAGGTTCGACTAGGGTTGAAGTTACATGGTCGATTCATACAAGATCAAAAGGTAATCAAAACAAAGACAATTGAAGTTTTTATCATGTTAATTTTATTATTTCATGCGACACAAATATTCGATTATATCAAGCATGTTAGTCGATTAAAGGTTCATGAATCCATTCGAATGATAGAGAGGTAATCAAAGGAAAGTTAAACGAGGAGGAAAGGTTACCCTTGTAGCGTGATGACAAGCAAAGGACACGAAAGCAGATGGAGAATGGGTCAAAAATATACCACTACCGAAACATCTACTCCACCCTCGAACGAAAAGACACCCCCATGATCACGATTTCCAGCCACACCCACGATTACGAGTTGCCCACGAATCACGTACGAGCCTCCTGTTGGCCTCCTTTTGATCGACAGAAAAGATGATGCAGAAGAAAAGGTGGTTGTCGATGGTCTCCTTTGTGTGCTAGGGTTTTGGCATTGTTATTTGAATTTGTAAAGGATGGAATTTACAATTGACGTGGTAATGAGATTAATATGGGAACAATGAGGGAATAATGGGGCGTTAATTATGGGAGAGTATAAATGGGAATCATGGAAATTTTGGGGAGCGTTTATTTGGCCGCATAAGGGGAGAAAAAAAATGGGACCAAATCAATCTTCCATAATTATCAATGTTTTAGTTATTAATTTAGCTTGAATACCTTTTATAACTTTTACATGTATTTTAGTCCATATATCTTGTAATGTGTTATATTTATTTTGTAGACATAAGTGAAAACAAATTTTATTATCTCGTACCATTTGGTAATTACACTTATATAAATCAAATGTAAAACGTATTTAACGAGTTGGACATATTTTGCGCATTTCCCAATTATTATGCTGAGTGGTAAAATGGTCTTTTAACACATTTTAGATTTTTAGGGTTTTACAGAAAGACCATGGAAGGAAGATGTAATTGAACATACATGTGAGCCCCTTCGCTTCAAGGATGGACACGAGGCATGTCCAACATGTAACTGGGAAAAGGAGAGATCGTGTAACGGAGGTGATCTTCCCAGAATGAAACGCGTTGGAAGTAACATCTACTTTCAAAGTTACAAATGGTATAACTTGCTTGAAGATAGCACAAGGAAGAGAAAAGCTTTGTTTGAAAAAGCTAAGTTGGAATCCTATAAAGATAATGAGGACGCTTTGGAAGAATTTCAAGATTATTTGAAAACAAATAACGAAGCCTATTTTGTTGATCAAGATGAAGAAGTGTTTAAAGAAAGAAGATGCGAATTACTTGGCATATCATACAAGGAACCACCAACGTTCACATCTGAGAGATTCGAAGTTGTCAAATATTCATTTGGGCCATTAGAAGAATATGATGCAATTAAATTGAATTATTTCGACACTTTGCTAAGAACTGAAGATAATGTGTCAAAAGCTTACCACGACATTTTTCGCATAAAAGACGAAGGATGGCTCGCGGCTAGAACAAAGTAGAAGCTGAAGATGAGTCTAACTTAAAGACTCTGTAATAATGAGAAGTGCTTACAGGGAGACAACCCGGAAAAGTTTTACTGTCTTTTGTTTCGAGTCTGTCAGACCTGTACATCGATACGGTGCATCTCCTAAAAATGGTGCGACGTACCGACTGCACTGGTCATATCTATATATTTTTTTCTGCACTTTAATTTAATTTTGAATTTTAAAAATTTCGTCAGATGGTTTTTGATACGGAGCATCTAATTTTGTGATGCGACGTATCACATCTGACTCGTACTTTATTTTAGTTTTTATTCCAGGTTCGATACGACGCATCTTAATTAATAAGGTGCGGCATATCGACTGACCTGATGATTTACAATTTTATTTTTATTTTAGCTAACCATGCGTTTAACGTCGAAGCACTAGCTGTGATTCTTATGCATTTGTACAGGTTACGTATTATTTATACGAAGGAAATTGAGGTGTACAAACTACCCTGTATTTTATATGTGCACCATTCATGGAGGCTTGAACGCCCTTCAAACACAGAAAATAAAAAGTTGCTCACAAACGCATCATGGAGGATCATACCGAGCAAATCTCAAGGGAGTTTCCCATTCTAATTCTTTCTATTTCCTGTTTTTAAATTTCATTTTACACAACGAGAACGTTGTTTATCTTAAGTGGGGGATAAAGATTTAGAACGTAACTTGTCCTTATTTTCAAAACAACATGCTAATATATGCTTAATATATCAAATTTTAAAAATTTTCTAGCATGTTTTTGTAAAATCAAAGTTGCATAACTCGCACACATAACCCTTATTTCCATATTGTGAGAATTTAGCCTTATCTGTTTTCCAATATTTTACTCAAATTCAACAAAAATATAAGTGTGCCGGTGACTTGCAGTAAAATTTAGAACTTGGCTTGGATACTAATCGAGAGCACCATAATGAGTATTATTAATATAATTGGAGTAACTTGTCTAATTTGGTAAATTTCTAGGATTACACACAAAAAGCCTTTATATGTCATATTTTATTAACTAACTACATTGGTTAGTTAACTCCCGTATAAACACTTTTATTACTCCATTTTTAAAGTAAGATACCCCTAGAAAAACCCTCAGAGCCATTCCTTTCGTTTCTTACCCCTAGAAAAACCATGTAGATTAAGTTCGTGGTTAGTTACTTTGGTTTATTTCCTATGTCTTTGTGTATGTTTCTTGTCTATGGTTAGGTTGGGAATTTCACATCGCGATAAGGTGAATTTCTTGTATAAGTATTGGTCAGGAATTGCATAATGCAATGGGAAGTGAAAGTAGATAATTATGGAAACCTGCCTAAAATAAAAAGTTACCTAAAATGGAAAGTTGCTAAATATGGAAACCTGCTAAAAATGGAAAGCCGTCTAAAATGAGTAATCCGATCTTAATAAGCATATCTAATTCATATAGGTTCCGGGCGGCGAAATTGATTCATCGTGTGACCTTACTTTCCTATTTTGCTTGCTTCGATTGAGGTACAGATATTCTATCCCTTTTCAGTAGGGGTTTCTCATGACTTTCTGGTCCTTTGACTTTGTTCACTTATGATATTTCATTGCTATGATTCCTTTGATATTGACCCTCTGATATTGAACCATTGCTATTGACTCCTCTGTTACTGAACCTCTGTTATTGAACCACTGTTACTGAACCTTTGATATTGAACCTTTGCTATTGAACCTTTGATATTGGACTATTGCTATGAACCTTTGAATTGTGGACTACTGATATTGAACCTCTGATTTTGATGACTGATTCGATCCCAGACGGTCAAGTTTTCTCACACAAGCTAGCCACTTGTGAATGGCTAACCGTAAGAAACTTAAAACAGTCTAGAAACAAATGCAATGAAGATCAGAGGAGTATAGTGTTTCCCCGGGTCGTTATGTCCCAGCGAGCTATGCGATGAATCACCAAACGAATAGTGATCGAGAGATTTGAACGGAAAAGAGACTTGAACGATTATAACTAAGGAAAAAGTAAATAAATTACAGAGGCAAACGTGTAGTGATCGAGAGGATTTGAATGGAAAAGGGTTTGATTGATTATACTAAAAAGAAAAAGTACATAAACTACAAGGGCTTAAATGCAAATTAAAGAAAATTAAAAAGATAAAATATATTAAATAAACGCTATCACTATTTGCAAAATGATGTTTTTCTATGATTTATAAAACAAAATAACTTAAATAAACTATTTTAATTAAAACGTAAACTTAAATTATCTAAAAACGTGACTTAAAATGAAAACGTACGTTACGTATAAAAATTACGCGAGTGCGCAAGTAAAAACGTAAAATTTATGAAATAAAAGTCCTACGAATGTAAAAACAATTTTCTTACGTACTATATGATAAAAGAAAATTTTAGAAAAAAGAATTATATTTTTTTTGACTTTTAAATTATTTATTATGAATTAAAAACTATTAAACACTAATTAAATGATAAAAAAATAATAAACTAATTGAGAAAGATGTAGAAAAATCCCAGAAAGTACTATTTTTGCTACTGATCCTAGGAAAATTGAAAGATCTGGTGGAGCTTTTAGGAATAAGCTACAAATAAGCCAATAAGTGCTAAAAGCTAAAATTGCCTAGGGACTCTTTTAGATTAGATCGTGCAAAATATTTGTGAGACAAGTCCCAAGGGCAGTTGGTGATGGTGTGGGAGTTAAGGTTCTGAGTGTGGAGACCCAGGTTCGACCCTGGTCTCTCACACTTTTTGAAACATTTTTTTTTTAACTTTTTCTTTTTGGAACTTGAAAATGTAACCAAGATAAACAACTTTTGTGAAAACTTTACTCTAGAAAACCAATCAATAAGCTGTTTGAACAGATTATTACCCACTGATTTGGACAGAACAAACAAACACCCCTTTAACTGTTTTAAGCACAAAAATAAGCACAGAAAAGCAGTTTTAGAGAAAGAAGAATAAGCTAAGACCAAGTAAGCTAAGCTAAATACAAGTTAAATAAGCTAAAGATAATAAGGGAATAAGCAGTTGGCTTGGTAAGCAGAACTAGAGAATCCTAAAAAGCTAAAGGGATAGAAATAAGCATAAGCAAGCTAAAATAAGCACTTATAAGCAGAAGCTACACTAAAACCTAAGCTGATTAAACTAATAAGAGAATACAAACCTAATTAAGCTAACTAACAATACCAATAAGCACTTGAAACAAAAAGTTACATGCTTAGTGCTATGTGACCTGCAAAAACAAGGCCAAAGAGGCTCACTTTGGAGCTTATTTGAAATAAGCTAGAAAGTGAGCTGGGACCTGAGCTTCTAGCTACTTGAAGCACACCTAGTCCACTTGCTTTTGCTCCCAATAGACACTATTAACAAGCTGTTTGCAGCTTATTAATAAGCTGAGAAGAACCATGGATGTGGACTGATCACCCATGCACAGAACAAGTAAGTGCCCAAACCACCCACTTTGAACCCACTGCAGCCCTAGTAAAACATTTTTGTGAATTTTTTCCTTTTAACCACAGTTAAACAAGCTGGTTGACTTCTTATTTTTATTTTTTAAAATTTTCTAACTCAACCTAAACTTGCTTAAACTACTATACAAACACTGAGGAAACTCAAATATATATTTTTTTTTCTTTAAATCAGTTAAAACTAAAAACTTGTGAATCCTTGTAAAACTGTTTGCTAACTCTAAACACTGACATTAATTGCTTGGACTTAACTGATTTTTAAACCCAAATTGGTTCAAAACTCTCTTTTGACCCATTTTAACCCACAAACCAAACACTCCTTTGAACCTCTCAACTAATTTTCAAAACTGGAACTTAAAGGAAAACTAACTCAAACTCAAATGTGATGATCAAATAACAATTAAACTCATCCTAAAAACCATTTCCAATCATAATTGAATCAAAAGTTTGGTTGACTTTACAAACTTGACTCAGTTTGACTTTCGTTGACTATACATGAAAATAGCTCAAACTTGGAATTAATACTTGAAATTAGCTTCAATACACTGAATTAACTAAGTTTCATACATTAATACTTGAAATTACAACTTAAAATTTATTTAAGACATAGAAATTTTAAAAACGACATACAAGGAAATTTTAAAACTAACTACTACTCTTCCTTGCTTCTTTCTCTCCCTTTTTATACACCAACTCTCTTCTCTCCTCTCTCTGAGCAAATCCCACATGTATTTGAGACCATTGGATGACTTGAGGTCATATTGGCCATTGGATCACTTTTGGCGGGAAATGGTATTTTGACAGTGGGGGAAGATTGAGTGTTTAGGGGATGAAGCATTAAATGCTATTTGGATTGTTAGGAGAGGTGGAGTGAAAAGGGGGGATGAAAGGTGAGCTGGGGGGATGGGAGGACTGGGTTTGCAGGCTATTTGTTGGGGAAGAAGACTTTGGCGAGGTGTGTTTGTTTGACTGGATTTGACCGGTTTTAATATTATGAAGGGGGTCCAAAATGTTATTGACAGGGGGTCACAATGGGTTGACAGGGGGTCACAATGATATAAAGGGTTTAGTATTCAAGGACCTTTTGTGTAATTTCTGAAAATCAAGGGACCAAGGCTGCCATATTTGAAAAGTTGCTCCAAGAGACCAAAAGTGACAAGCTCCAATAGTACAAGGACCAACTTGACATTTTCCAATTTCCAAGGACCATTTTTGCCAATTTTTAAACTTGAAGGACCAAATTTGTAATTTCTCAAAACTTTTGATATTTTTCACCAAAGGACTAATTTTGACAACTTATGATTTTAAAAGGACCTTTGGTGATTTTTCTTTTGAAATTAAGCTCAGGGACTATTTCTGACAATTTTTGAAACTTGGGGACTGAAAGCGCCATTTATGCAAACTTAGCTCATTTTTCATCTGATTTTAAACATTTTGCATCTGAAACACATAAAATGCAATTTTGAGATATTTTCAGTATTTTGATGCATTTCTGAGCATTTTAAACGTTTTGCAGTTCAGATTTAACCAAAAATGATGAGTATTTCCACACTCATCAATCCCCACACTAAACTATTGCTAGTCCCTAGCAATCTTTTGAGAAAAACTTAATGGATTTGAATCTCTTTACCAAAAGCCATTACTTCGGAGTAGCCAAATGTTTCAGTTCAAGTAAGAACTATGGTACACTGATAACCATGTGATTTTGAGCAAACCACCAGATTCCAACGGATTTGATTTGTCTTTACCAGAAGCCGTTTGCTTCGGACTAGCCAACTCTTAGATAAATTATCAATATTATCTTTGGTGAGCTGATTACCAATTATGGTTTTTCCACTGCCTTTACCACAAGCCATAAACTTGCGGGCTAGCCAACTCTTCACTAATTAAAGATATGGTGAGCTGAATACCATGCAATTTTGGGCAAATTGCAAGCCGCCAACGGATTTGAGATATCTTTACCAAGAGCCGTTTGCTCCTGGATTAGCCAATCCTTTTGTTTATTAGACATGGTGGACTGATAACCATAAGCTGAGTAAGTGCAAAACACTTACTCCAAAAAAAAATTTGGCCAAAAATTGGGGAATTGGGTGGTATAATTATATGATAAAATTCGTGAGAATTCCCCCCCACACTAGAAATGAATATTGCCCTCAATATTCAAAGTACCGGCGGTTATGCCGAAACTGAGAACGTAAAAGGGAAATACTACGGCCATTATTTGGGATTTTTGAAAACTTAGATACAACAGCGGGGGGCAACTCCCCCACACTAGGGTGGTAGAAAATAGAAAGAAGTCAGAAATACGGGTGAAAACCCATATAGTGTGCTACTGTTTTTGATTCCCGAGTCGCTAGCTTGACTCGACCCCGCATTCATTGGTTCATGGGGAAGCAAAGTGGAAGAAACAATCTCCATCGGACTTTCATTCAAGATGTTTGGACAAACATTTGAAGCACGTGAAAGTTCCACACCGATGAGATATAATCCTGGCTCAAGATAATGGTACATGGAAATGCCGGGGTCAAAGATAGTGTCTTCATTCCCGAAGGAGTGAAGATGAAGAGAAATCACAAGATATTTGAGGAAAGGAAGAAAGATTTTGATAACAATCAGGATCCATTCTTCATCCTCAAACGTAGACATATCGGGAGGAAGGGTGAGGGTAGTATCATTAATAGGCAAACTCGTATGATAGAGTACACCTTCCTCCGAGCCAATATCATCCTCAAGATCAAAATAGAAATGATCATGTTCCGGAGGAGATATGTCATGAGAGAGTTCACCGGAGAACTCTTCATGAAGAGAATCATTCACATGAGGTGAAATTGTGAACTCTTGTTCCATTGTGGACTCATCACTATCCTTGTCAAAGATTGGATTCTCATAAATTAAAGTGAATTCAGAGTCGAATTCAAATAGAGGATTGGTGAAAGTAGCTTTGAATGTTTCAGGAACAAAGTGATCAACATTCTCTATTGGACTGTTAGGGTGAGAAGTGAGTGAACGATCATTATCAAGGAGACTTTCAGTCTCTCCCAGACCGGCTTTGAAATCAAAGAGACTATCACCACTTTCCGATGAAAGTGGATTGATGTGAGTGAGTTCATCGGTGAACTCCTCAAGAAGAGGATCAGACTGTGGGAGTGAAGCCTCAACATACTCGATGTCTCCATATGATGCACAATCTTCGCTACAATTGGAGAAAGTCTCAAAATGATCTTTTGAACACTCAAGAGGGGAAAGAGAATCACACATATGATCGAAATTCCCGTGACTCTCTCGGGATTGGGACAAGGTTCTCATCACTAGACTTTATGAATTCGTCCGATTCCTTTTCAGGAACAGTGTCAAGATGCTCGGCCCCCATGTTCAGAGAGTGAGTGTGAACCTCGGGTGTGATAGCAGTTGTTTGAGAATGAATATCAACTGCTGGGATATCATCGATGAACTTGATGAATCTTTATAGAATTGAAGGATATCAAGTGTATCCTCATCATCACTGTCATCAGGAATAAAATGAAATTGAGAGCTAGATCCGGCTGCTTTTTCTTTTGCAATTGATTCCCTAATAGATTTTTCAAACGCAGTTTGGGAATTTATTTTAGCACCGCTCTTCACTAACAATTCTTCCATGGATTTTTGATTTGGATTATCTTGGGAATATTTACATTCCTTCAAATCTTTCACTAAATCTAAAAGATCAAGGAGAAGATTTTGAGGAAGTGGCTCAAGCTGAGGTGGTGCCTGATTCATTTGGTACTGTAGAGGTTGGTCATGATACGAAGAGTCGTAATTCTTACAAGGAAATGGATTCCTTGTTTGACAATCAGAGCTACAGTGTGGACCTCTACAATACTCACAACAAGAAAACCGATGTGGCTGTGAGTTATATGTGTGGTAGTCATAATTGTTATCAGGAACCTGCTCATAGACAAGCGTGTTTCCCGATTGACAATCAGAACCGGAGTGTGAACCACCACAGTACTCACAACAGTAAAACTGCTGAGTCTCACAGGGTGGTAGCTGATGGAATAAATCAGTTGTGTTATGGTAGGAATAGGGATCTTGGTTATAGACAGACCCGTTTCCTGATTCCACCATGCTACAACTGGGGCAATTGCCACCATTATAAGGACCACCACACCATTGACAATCAAGAGGGTGATGATAAGACATAGAAAGAATCAAAGGTTTACAGAGGGGTTGGGATGAAGAATCAAAGATGTGAGAGGGTAAAGATGGATATTTTTGGTATTTTTGAAAAACATTTTGTAAAAATAAGAAAGAAAATCTTTTTGGGTTTTTGTGTTTTTATAAGAAAATATAAATACATATAGTTGGTATGAACAAGGAGTGAATATCCAAATCACTAATCTGCTAAACGTAAGATAATCAGCACAGCTCCCCGGCCGCGGCGCCAAAAATTTGATTCGATCCCAGACGGTCAAGTTTTCTCACACAAGCTAGCCACTTGTGAATGGCTAACCGTAAGAAACTTAAAACAGTCTAGAAACAAATGCAATGAAGATCAGAGGAGTATAGTGTTTCCCCGGGTCGTTATGTCCCAGCGAGCTATGCGATGAATCACCAAACGAATAGTGATCGAGAGATTTGAACGGAAAAGAGACTTGAACGATTATAACTAAGGAAAAAGTAAATAAATTACAGAGGCAAACGTATAGTGATCGAGAGGATTTGAATGGAAAAGGGTTTGATTGATTATACTAAAAAGAAAAAGTACATAAACTACAAGGGCTTAAATGCAAATTAAAGAAAATTAAAAAGATAAAATATATTAAATAAACGCTATCACTATTTGCAAAATGATGTTTTTCTATGATTTATAAAACAAAATAACTTAAATAAACTATTTTAATTAAAACGTAAACTTAAATTATCTAAAAACGTGACTTAAAATGAAAACGTACGTTAAGTATAAAAATTACGCGAGTGCGCAAGTAAAAACGTAAAATTTTTTGAAATAAAAGTCCTCTGAATGTAAAACAATTTTCTTACGTACTATATGATAAAAGAAAATTTTAGAAAAAGAATTATATTTTTTGACTTTTAAATTATTTATTATGAATTAAAAACTATTAAACACTAATTAAATGATAAAAAATAGTAAACTAATTGAGAAAAATGTAGAAAAATCCCAGAAAGTACTATTTTTGCTACTGATCCTAGGAAAATTGAAAGATCTGGTGGAGCTTTTAGGAATAAGCTACAAATAAGCCAATAAGTGCTAAAAGCTAAAACTGCCTAGGGACTCTTTTAGATTAGATCGTGCAAAATATTTGTGAGACAAGTCCCAAGGGCAGTTGGTGATGGTGTGGGAGTTAAGGTTCTGAGTGTGGAGACCCAGGTTCGACCCTGGTCTCTCACACTTTTTTGAAACATTTTTTAACTTTTTCTTTTGGAACTTGAAAATGTAACCAAGATAAACAACTTTTGTGAAAACTTTACTCTAGAAAACCAATCAATAAGCTGTTTGAACGACTTATTACCCACCGATTTGGACGAACAAACAAACACCCCTTTAACTGTTTTAAGCACAAAAATAAGCACAGAAAAGCAGTTTTAGAGAAAGAAGAATAAGCTAAGACCAAGTAAGCTAAGCTAAATACAAGTTAAATAAGCTAAAGATAATAAGGGAATAAGCAGTTGGCTTGGTAAGCAGAACTAGAGAATCCTAAAAAGCTAAAGGGATAGAAATAAGCATAAGCAAGCTAAAATAAGCACTTATAAGCAGAAGCTACACTAAAACCTAAGCTGATTAAACTAATAAGAGAATACAAACCTAATTAAGCTAACTAACAATACCAATAAGAACTTGAAACAAAAAGTTACATGCTTAGCTGCTATGTGACTGCAAAGCAAAGGCCAAAGAGGCTCACTTTGGAGTTTATTTGAAATAAGCTAGAAAGTGAGCTGGGACCTGAGCTTCTAGCTACTTGAAGCACACCTAGTCCACTTGCTTTTGCCCCCAACAGACACTGTCAATAAGCTGTTTACAGCTTATTAATAAGCTGAGAAAAACCATGGATGTGGGTGATCACCCCCCACAGAACAAGTAAGTGCCCAAACCACCCACTTTGAACCCACTGCAGCCCTAGTAAAACATTTTTGTGAATTTTTTCCTCTTAACCACAGTTAAACAAGCTGGTTGACTTCTTATTTTTATTTTTTAAAATTTTCTAACTCAACCTAAACTTGCTTAAACTACTATACAAACACTGAGGAAACTCAAATATATATATTTTTTTCTTTAAACCAGTTAAAACTCAAAACTTGTGAATCCTTGTAAAACTGTTTGCTAACTCTAAACACTGACATTAATTGCTTGGACTTAACTGATTTTTAAACCCAAATTGGTTCAAAACTCTCTTTTGACCCATTTTAACCCACAAACCAAACACTCCTTTGAACCTCTCAACTAATTTTCAAAACTGGAACTTAAAGGAAAACTAACTCAAACTCAAATGTGATGATCAAATAACAATTAAACTCATCCTAAAAACCATTTCCAATCAGAATTGAATCAAAAGTTTGGTTGACTTTACAAACTTGACTCAGTTTGACTTTCGTTGACTATACATGAAAATAGCTCAAACTTGGAATTAATACTTGAAATTAGCTTCAATACACTGAATTAACTAAGTTTCATACATTAATACTTGAAATTACAACTTAAAATTTATTTAAGACATAGAAATTTTAAAAACGACATACAAGGAAATTTTAAAACTAACTACTACTCTTCCTTGATTCTCTATCTTCCTTTTTATACACCAACTCTGCTTCTCTCACCTCCCTGAGCAAATCCCACATGTATTTGAGGCCATTGGATGACTTGAGGTCATATTGGCCATTGGATCACTTTTGGCGGGAAATGGTATTTTGACAAGTGGGGAAGATTGAGTGTTTAGGGGATGAAGCATTAAATGCTATTTGGATTGTTAGGAGAGGTGGAGTGGGGATGAAAGGTGAGCTGGGGGGATGGGAGGACTGGGTTTGCAGGCTATTTGTTGGGGAAGAAGACTTTGGCGAGGTGTGTTTGTTTGACTGGATTTGACCGGTTTTAATATTATGAAGGGGGTCCAAAATGTTATTGACAGGGGGTCACAATGGGTTGACAGGGGGTCACAATGATATAAAGGGTTTAGTATTCAAGGACCTTTTGTGTAATTTCTGAAAATCAAGGGACCAAGGCTGCCATATTTGAAAAGTTGCTCCTAGAGACCAAAAGTGACAAGCTCCAATAGTACAAGGACCAACTTGACATTTTCCAATTTCCAAGGACCATTTTTGCCAATTTTTAAACTTGAAGGACCAAATTTGTAATTTCTCAAAACTTTTGATATTTTTCACCAAAGGACTAATTTTGACAACTTATGATTTTAAAAGGACCTTTGGTGATTCTTCTTTTGAAATTAAGCTCGGGGACTATTTCGACAATTTTGAAACTTGGGGATAAAGCGCCATTTATGCAAACTTAGCTCATTTTTCATCTGATTTTAAACATTTTGCATCTGAAACACATAAAATGCAATTTTGAGATATTTTCAGTATTTTGATGCATTTTTGAGCATTTTTAAACGTTTTGCAGTTCAGATTTAACCAAAAATGATGAGTATTTCCACACTCATCAATGACTGATATATTGCTACACTGTGGACCTTTGTATGACCCTTCAGATTAATACCCGAGCCAAATATTGTTATCCTAGCCATGAAGGTAACATGGTCGTGTCATTGATGCACCAATGGCATGACTCTAGTGTGGTTGAGTGATGTTCCACACCGTCCCTTTTCTGTATTGATTATGACTGCTTCATTGTTATTTCTATGGCCACTATTGTTCTGCAGGGGCGTATGGATGCATCCTAGATTTGTATTGTACTGTTATTGATATTGATTGATCTGTTCTGCTGATGTGGTGCATGTGTGCAATATACCCCTCACGATCGGGAGCTAGCTACTCCATTGGTTCTTGAGGTCACCCTCGAATCGATGGCTACTATTGGATACTGGGCTGCTAATGCCACTATTGATTGTATTGTATTGTATTGTTGGCTCGGGATAGATTTCTGACAACCCTTACTGTTGATATACCTATATTGTACCTTTCGTATTCCCCAACGCACCATATTCTGTATTGATTATCCATTACCCAGTACCCTTATGTGACTCACTCTACTACCATGATATATATTCCATTGCATTGATCTGTCATACTCTTATTCCGTTACTTTAGACTATCATTCCATTCACGTACCGGGTTATTATATGATTATTGAATTTGATTATGATATCCATGTTTTATGTGACTATCGTTTACCTTGTTACGATATGATTAACATGCGATTATATGATTTACCTGTCGTCATCTGACTATGTGTTATCTTACTGTTATGTGATCCCTTTGATTTGTCTGGTGACCATGCTAGTGTGTAATCGATTGTTTTGACTGTTTATCATGTAAACTTCGTTATGTTAATCTCGTGGACTATGACTATCCGTTAGTATCCTTATCTGCTTATTGTTGATCTGCCATATTTACATTTCTGTTTATGCTACTGTTTTATTGGGTAAATGGTTCAACTTATGTGGTCTGGCTTGTTAACTTGTTTAGTTGCCCTGCTATGTCCTTAATTCATTCAATTATAACGTTCATGCTGAATTCATACTTGATACGTGTGGCTACCATGTTTGACTGCTGATAGTATTTCTGTTGTTGTGATACTTGTGACGTTATTAACTGTGGGTTACTTGACTTGTGTGATTGCCATGCTCACCTTCTAGTTAGTTTCTTCCGCTAGCTTTTGGACTTCTGTTTGGCTTATATGTACTCTGATTTCCTGATTTATTGTATGCCTGGTTATTTACATGTGCTTATGTATATGTCATCAATGTGTTATGTGCTTTGTCCTCCGCTGTTATTTGTTCCTTCTGGATATCTGTTATTATTGTATTCTGCAGGTTCCTCATTGACTCATTGTTCTCATTTCGTTGAGACCTTGTTATCAGTTTCCTTATTTCATTTGTATCTTTGATTTCGTTTAGCTTTCGTTTTGTTATATCTGTTCACTGGGCTTTTTAAGCTCATCCACATTTCTTTTCCTGCGGCAGGTTTTAGGCTTTGATGGGCTGAGAGTTGGATTATTGAGTGGACCGAACCTAGTTACCTTGTTATTTTGGACTGATTTGAAGAGCTATTGTTTTTAGATTTCTTTTCATTTTGGACATATTGGATTTTGTATTTTCTTTGTAAGTCATCCGTTTATATGACTTGATAATTTATTTTTATAAGGCTTCCGTTTGCAAAATTTTATTTGCATGTTCTGATATGACACCAGAATTTGACACTTCTACCCTTACCGGGTTGGGGTGTTACAATTAGTGGAGGTATCGCCACTATTTGTTATACTATATTTATGGATTGCAAGGGAGTTGGTTTTTAGGGGAACACCAACTAAGATTTTTTTATTTGATTGAGTCATCATTGAGTCTGATTCGTGCATACCAAAATCTTGAGTCTTCATATTAAAGTGTGAGTTAGTCGATGATTGAGTCATCAGTGGGGGGATATTTGATGATATCAAATAACAAAAGTTTATTAGCATCATTTATCCTATGTATATTGCTGGTTTCTTATTACTTTGTATGAGAATTGATACTTAATCGCTTACTTTTGTATTTCTCAGTTGAAAACAAACATTTGCTGAAAGTTAGCTATTTTGGACGTAAATTGGAGCAAAATGGATCAAATTGGTAAAGTCTGCTGAACTGAAGGGCCGTATCATTCTAGATAGATATGCCGTACATCAAGACTTAGACGAATGTAAGGACCGTTGTGTAGCAACCCGTAATTTTTCATAAGGAAAAATGACCCTTTTACCCTTTGACTTTTTAAAGTTGACATTTGACTTTTACTTTTGACTTTTGACTATTTGACTTTTACTATTCACCCCGTAAAATTTATTATTTTCATTTTACCATAATGACAAGATAAATAAAACTCGACAAGTCGTCCTGACGACGTACGTTGAATCCATACAGAACCGATTTCACAAAACCGTGTCTGAAAACTACTTTAGGGTTTAAACGTCATTCGGGCATCCCGTTATGTCCATAAAACACTATAAACATTAGAAGTATGTAATTCTACCATTTTACGACAATTCCACAAATGTTGGAATTTTACGTTTTCCAGTTCTGCGTTTTACGCAAATTACGCGTTTTTGACCCGCGTTTCCAGCTCTAAACATCGTTTTAGCACCCAATGAGACTTATCACCCATTTTATATTTTTATATGGAGTATAATGATGAGTTTCATCATTCCTTCAAGTTTCGTATTTTTATGATACCCGGTTTTACGTTTTATGGCTTAACAAATTTTGGTTGGCATTTAACGGAACCAAAACACATCATAAAGCCAAGATATTATCAACACATACTATCTTAGCCCACTAACTCAGCCCCTCATGGGTGAGTCACCTTAGTTGTGGCATTATCTCATCAATTTTGCATGTAAATCCTTACATGTGTCTTTAACTTAACCATGGTTATTAATTAACCAAATACATGGTTAACCAACCCTTCCCTCCTATAAATAGCAAATGAAACACTTCATAAAACCCTCATCCTCCCCCTCTTAGTCGTTTATATCATAAACACAAGCACACATTCCATATTTTGATTCATGACTCCAAGTTTATGCTAAGAAGTTGCAAGTAACAAGTTACTACATCAAATCTCTAGCAAGTTTAAGTGATTTTCTTGAGTTTAAATCCACTCAAGTCACTTAAGACTTCATCACCAATCATTCTTTATTACAAAAAGTGTAGAAGGGTGCCAAGGTGTGAAAAGCTTGATCAATCAAAGTCCTAATCCTTACTAGTTACTCCTTTCTTTAGAAAGCCAAAAGTTGTAAGCAACTCATCACCACCACCACTCCATTATCTCATGTTTATTATTACTAATCTTGTTAAATACATGATATATATATAGTTACTATGTCGATTCATGATGTACATATACTCAAACATATGTTTTAATTCACATATTGTCATTGAATTAACAAACTAATAAACTAGTCATATTCTACATATTTGAAGCCATTTAAAATAGCTATATATGGACTTGGTAACTTACATATTACTGTGGAAAAAATAAAAAGGTAAATATAGCAACTTGAATCACTCGAAACGGACAAACGAGTCAAAAGTTATGGTAAAAAGAAGTTAGAAAACCCTATAAATGACCATTTTCATTACTGCTGAATCTGTTTTAAAATAAGTGGTACTTCTAATCCGAATCATCAAAAACTTAAAACATGAAAGTCCGGAACGATGGTTTACATCTATCGCGAGGGAACTCGGCCTGAAAAGACCAAATGATATCATTAACTGCCTAATATTTGTAAAACTATTTTTATCGACAAAATTGGATTTTTATAAGTTAAAAATATAAAAACCATGTCATTTTTATAACTAGTTACATATTGAATTGTTACTATAATTTCATTATTGACTATATTAATAAGTTATGACCACTTGTAAACTTTGAGAAATTGTAAAAACAAATGTTTATTAAAAACATAATAAAACTTTATAATATAATAATCCCCACTCAAATTATATATTTTATCTACTAAAGTGCTACAATACTAGGGAGCTTCATGTGAGGGGTTTCATTTGGGTAAAACGTATCGACGAGTTGCTGGATTTACGATTTAAAATGTCCTAGCTCCTCGAACGTTTACTACATGACCTCTGAATTATGGCCCGAACGGTAGTACGATATCTACAAACTAAATACGTTTTCACATATTAAAAATGTTACTATAAACATCAAACTATAAATGACTACATTATGATCAACATAGAGACATATATAGGATGGTTTATTTTTTCCTAAAACATTATTCCAAACCAAAGTCGCAACATTCCATTTTTAGGTTGCGCTTAGAAGTTTCCCGATTTATCCATCACATCCGTAAAAGTACTTAACATCATTAAACTCTAGGTGAGTTCATAGCCCCACTTTTATTACTTAATTGTTTTACAAACCCTTGGGGGGAATACATGCTTTATTTTAAATCGAATACATTGCTTTCAAACTATATGCGTAACTAAATGTATTATTTGTACTAAGTACCACTATTGCCAATCTTAAGTCCTTATTATCATGAACCATTAATCACGAGTGAAGTGAACGTGAATAATGTGGATAGATCTATCGGGATTAACGAATCCCGTTTGTTTGACCAAGTATGGTAAACAAACGCACTATATTTGAAGATCCATAGGTTAATTGGAAAATTACCTATTAGGGCAACTGTAACTATTATATCAATTTCTATTGACAAGCTGTTAACGTTTAGGTGTCATGAGCTTAGTGCAATAATAACTGTTTTGTTTTCTAAACTATGAATGTGAGACTAATTACCTCACATTACGAATATTGTGTTCAACTATCAAACAAACTCTATGAATTTCACTCAACCTTTGTGTTAATAGTTTTAAACATGTATTTCAGGTCCATATTGTACGAGGCTGGCACGGAGAAGCACGAATACTCAAGAAGGCTATAAATTTTATTATCATTCGAAAACCCATTTAATGTATTTTGTAAACTTGGAACCATTTGGGACCTCATCCTTGTAAACTCTGATATTTATATAAATCGAATGATAAATCTTTTAAAACGACTCCATTAGAGTTCGTTTTCTATTGTTATGATTGTGCCATGAAGTAACACCCAGTTTGAATTCCGCTGCGTATAACGAAATTGGGGGTGTTACACGTTGCCTGACTTTGAAGAATACGCCGCATGGAATTCTTCCATGCGCGTGTATGAAACCTTGATCAACACAAAGATTTGACTTATCTGCTCAAGATACGCCACATAAACACTTTAACATGCGCCGTATCAACCTGAAGACTTCACCAAGAAATACCAAGATTATGAGACACATACGCCGTATCAAGACTAAAAGTCCGTCGTATCATATGGCGGTGTGCGAATATTCTAAAATAAAATAATCTTGGACCCCACGCGATGTTACACAGATACGGCGTATCGAGTAAACTGATACGCCGTATCGATGCCGTTTCCAAGAAGTATAAATACAGGAACGAACAACCTCATTCGAGACACCCATAATACCACAAAAGGCGACGACCAGACCACACAAGACACAACCAGAAGAAGAATTCAGAGGCCTAAGTAGGTTCTACTAGCGCTTTAATTCATAAGTAGATTTCGCTTTATTTGTATTAGTACTATTTAATCCATCAGGATTGCGTGCCTTGTCACCAACGTTTGACTCGCATTTAATCTGTTTTCCCATCGATTATAAGTGTACTTGATGTTTATTTGGATGTTCATGTGTTTGTCATGATTACTTACATAGTTTATCATAGCTTGTTTGCGCCGCCATAAGCCTCACACAATTACTTCATTAATTGCATAATTAATGTAAGCCCTAACGGGATAAATAATACACAAACTTAGTAATCATTAAGGTGGTCTTAATGCAGGTTTAATTAATCATGACAGGATTAATTTTTTGAAAGACTTAAAGAAAGAATCTAGAGATCTAGGTGCGCCTAGGCTTAGGAATGATATACGCAGACACGTGAACAACCAACGAGAAAGACCAGAATTAATACTCATCATATACAACTAAGCAACTAAGCGAATAAAATCTACTTTACTATCGACCAGGCCTCTTATCTGCTATATGCATTCTTATCTATGTACGTGTGTGTCAATCGCCTTATTTATTAGTTTTACTTAATCTAAACATCATGCCAGTCTCTTAGGATGAACCCCCCCCCCCTTGCGTTAGATTAGGTTTAATTAGACTAACTTTAGAATTAAAATACTGATAGATACCAAAGTGTTAACATTCCATTCTTAGTGATCGACACTCTACTTACCAACTAGGCTAAACGGATCGAGTATGCTGCTCGTTAGTGCTTGTTATAGGTTAAGTCGGCTAAATATAAATTTAAAACTTGAATTCATAAAAAGACCTATACACAACGGAACACATCAATATCAAATAAGGACTAAATATGTGCATCATTTATCTCATATATATATATATATATATATATATATATATATATATATATATATTTATATATATATATATTACTTCATTTATGTTATTTATGTAAGAATTGATACTTAATTGCTTACTTTTGTTAATTACAGTAAATAACGGAGTAATTAATGAAAGTTAAGGAAATGGACGTGATTTGGAGCTAAAATAAAGAAATCAAGATAAGTCCACATTACAAAGGTTCAATACGCCGTATTCATTCTAAGTAATACGACGTATCCATTTCAAGACTTCATAAAATCCACAAGTCGTGAAGGGCACCAATACGGCGTATCTAATTGGCCAATACGCCGTATCCACAAACGGTTTGTTCATATTCTAGAATTTTTTAATCGTAGTCCCTATGGTATTAAAGCCCGATACGCCGTATCGGAGGAGACTAATACACCGTATCGACCAAAATTCAGAGATTATATAAAGAAAACCCTCATTACGAATCTTGCATAACTTTATGCCACAAGACTCGGTTCCCAGACGAATTTAGAAGGAAAGAAGGTTCTGCAAACTCAATCATTGCTTAGGAGAACTCTTTGTAACCTAGTTTTATCATATAATCATTCGGTTAGCGTATCGTATTTACTATGTTTCATACAATTTACGTTATGATTATGTTATCTTGCTTTGTTACTGAGATTATAGGCTAACACCATTAGGTGTTAACCAAGTTTATGAAGATTATATGTTTTTTATATGTTTTACATTGATTATTAGTTTCCCTCGTTAAATATTATTTATGTTTATCGCCTATGCTCGTTTATTTACTTGTTCTCGGTTGTCTTGTAACTAGATATATGAATTATGCTAAAATTATGTAACTTAAATACGACATATAGTGGTTATTGAATTATAAAATATAGACCCTAATTATGATAATTGAATGTAGGATAACAACTGCATTGGTCCTAACTTATGAGCACAAGTCGAGAAGATTCCCTAAGTAGGTTCTTTTATTATGACTAGTACGTGTAATATTGTTAGGTAGATGATTACAATAATGAATCTTGTAAGTTAGTAAAGCTCGTTAGAAGTTTAGGTTGCATTTATGTCACCTAGATAGATTATAAATAATAGTTGAAGTACTTTATGTGAGCTTCATTAATGGTGATAGCATTAACCCTCGTTAAAGCCTCGGATTAAGGGAGAAAACCCACCTAATTTACATTAGCAAATCACCAACGAGGGACGGTACCTAACTAGAATCTTTGCACTAGTAAAACATATTAATAATACTTAATTGGAATAGACTTGGTTAACATGTTCTTCTTATCTTGATTTAGTGCCTTTTTACTTCTATCGTTTGTCTTGTTCTATTCAGTTTATTTAATTGGTTTATTAGTTTATTTAGAACATAAAACTCATGCTAGTCTCTCAGCTAAACCCCCCTTTTGCATTACTTTAATTTAATTAGATAGTTATAATACTTTTTGGATTAGTATATTAGTAAATCACTCCTAATGAACGACTCGTACTTACCCCACTAGCTACATTGATCAGGTACACCGTCCGTTAGTGTTAAGTCTATTGCTTAGTTAGGAAAAATATAAATAGTAAAACTTGGTATTATTAATATAGACCACAAATAATACATCAGATCCTCAGTTTTAAGTGTGTATCTTTTCACATTAAATGTATCAACAAGAATAAATGGTGGTGTGCTGTAAGGCATTCCTAGTAGCTCACACCTTCTCTGCGTGTAGGCTTCTTCATCAACATCTACATAACAAGCTTTAGGTCTTGGTTCAAAGTATTCTTCTACGGAATCAAGGTCTTCTTCTGTCCCTGGTTCTCCACCTCGATACAATTCACTCCATTCAAACCAAATTCTAGCCCCAGCTCTCTTATGTATGTGTTCATTATTTCCATAAGTGTGCTCGAACCATTCATCAAAGGTGGCATCATAAGGGTTGAAGGTCTCATCTTGATTCTCCTCCAACTACTCTTGTTTATTTGTACTCCATGGTTCTATCTCACCTTCTTTATTCCAATTCTGCCACTACCAAGTACTATGTAAATGTTTCTTGGTCTTTTCATCCATATCTTGGTGGTTCCCATACTTTTCATCCAATAATGCATTGAAAGCTGCTTCCTCTTTGCTTACTCCATTCACCTGTTGCTCAATCCTGCAGCATTGCACATTAGTAGGCCATTATCCCTAAGAGTTGTTGCTTGAATTCTTGATTTCACAATCATCTACCCGTGGCTTTCCATCTACTTGCATTTCTTGCCATTTATATACCCATTCTTCATAATTCTTATTGACCACAATTTTATAGGTGATGAAATCATCATTGATGGAGCATAACTTCATGAACTCATTGAAAGCCTTTCCATTTGGTGTCTCATGAGTACATACATCAACATCAATAGTTATGATGTCGATTTCCTTTTAATTCATTCCCCTAGGAAACAATTTTCATACTTAATCTGAAATAAAACAAAAACTATTAGTAAACCAATACTGAAATAAAGAATTAAACCTAAACACGAAAAATAAAATATTTTTGGTGTTAATGTTCACCCAATACGATGTATACAGGAAATTGTATACGCCGTATTCAATCCTAACTCAATACGCAGTATCCCAATTACTGAGAATATGTATATTGAAATTAAAACTGATATGCCATATCAAACTTAATCAATACGCCGCATAGTTAATTAATAACGATTTTTAAAATTTTTATGTTTTTTTTATAGAATTTTAATAAAAATTAAAATAAACAATTACTGAATTAATAATAAAAATTAAAACTAAAAACTGAAATGAAACTAGGAAACTAATCTATTACAGCAAGTAATATGCCGTATGCTGCGAAGCAATACGCCATATCTGTGTATAAAGCAATACGCCATATCCAATGAAAGTAAATACACCATATTTGCAACCTGATATAGAAGACAATTAACAAACACATAAAGCATAAAAATATAAAAACAAATAAAAATGCAACTAAACTAACAAAAATACAAAATGCACTAAATTAAGCTAGAACTAAACTACTCCACGGCAGCGGCGCCAAAAACTTGTAGACACACTTTATATTTTGTTGGACTATACCTATAGACACACTTTCACGGGTAGTGTACCCGATTAGATCTAGCCAGTGGAGTAAGTACGAAATCGTTCTCAGGAGCAGTGTTGTTTAGAATAACCTAGTGTATTTTACAGATTTAAAGGGGGGTTTTAATTTTGAGATTAATTATACTAATTAAAGAAAGATAAATTAAATTAAACTAATAAGGGTTTTGCTAACTTATGCCCAGTGGGCACGTATTAACGGGTTTATAAAAGGTATGTTTTAGTTTATTTAAATGTAAATTATGTTCAAATATGGTAATTTATCACTAACTTGTGTATTTTAAATGTAAATTGGGTTTATAAAAGGAATGTTTGTGTTTATTAATTATACATTAACTTTTGCCCAATGGGCACTTGTTAGCAAAACCCAACTAATAAAAAAAATTAAACTATGGTTGTGATTAATAAATAGAAGATAGTGCTAGCCATGTTACTCATACTATATTCATTTAGTTATTCGTTTACTTGTTCAATGATTTAGTGAAATGTATTACTGATGTAAGAAACACAAAAAAGCATTTCTATCTAATGTATACTAGACCACTTTGTCAATGCATCTAGCTCTACACATGCAACCTATATCTCTGAAGCAAATTCTCGGTATGCTCAGTTACATGCATGCATTAAGTGGTATCAACTAATCTATGTGATTTATCTACGATACCCTTTTGGTCCAGGAGATACCTACTCTTCTCAATCGTTAGGTCTGTTGAAGAGCACTATACTAACTTAAGTGTTTTGGGCATTATCTGTCTAACCTCTGGTTCCCAGGCCTCGAGTCCTAAAAAAGGGCATTAATGAAGCCAGGTTAAAAGTACCGACCATAGTGATTTGTGAAGAAAACTATAAGGGGGAGGGTTGAATAGTTTTACCGATTTAAATTTAGTTTACAAAAACTTTTAGATTGATTGTATGTGAAACTTTGGATGACTAAATACAGACAATGCAAGTAAATAAGAAAAAAGATAAATACGATAAAGTAAAGAGAGGAAGAGATAGAACCGTGACACATTGATTTATAGTGGTTCGGCTACCAGGACACCTTCCTGGCCCTACTCCACTCCCCGAGTACCCAACTCAATAATTCTTAAGCACTATGTCAGCAAGCTCCTTTAACTGGCGGATAAGCCTCACAACATTGCTTAAAATTTTTTCGGTACAAAGCTAAATACTGGGTTCTTTACAATGGAAGAACCAATCCAACACGACTTAACACAACTAACACAACTACCACAACTAACACCATAACTTTGTGATTACAATATGATGTATCAAATACAAGAACCAACTTAGTGATTTTGTAGAGATGATGAAGTCCTAGCAACTCTTCTCTTGAAGATTGGAAGACTCGTATGCAAAGAACGTGATCTTGTCTTTTAAGAAGAACCTTGAGAAACACAAGAAGATAACTACAAGAATAATCCTTTGATTTGAGGTTAGAGAGATATATGAATGAGAGAAGATATGTTTATGCATGGGTGAAAAAATAAGAAGAAATGGCTTACTATTTATAGTTCCAACTGACCGCTGTTCACCGAGATCCGGAGGATCCCTTGGAAAAGGGATCCGGCCAGTGTAAACCCAGGGATCTGGCACACTGGGTAAACTAGTCCGGATTTTGGGATACAAATCACGTTTTGGGTCATGGGTCATGGACTATGGATCATGGGTACCCAACATAATGTCATGCATGATGCAATACATACTTTGAGTTATAGGTTATGGACTTTGGGTCATGGGTCATGGATTTTACCCAAATTGATGTTATGCATGATGTAATACACATGGGTCATGGGTTTTGAGTCATGGGTCATGGATCATGGGTTAAGAATTACCCAACACATTACTTACAATTATATAAACAAATACATAACAAACAAATGTAAGTAAGTAGTAAAAATAAATATGATAACATGTAATCTTTAGATTTGTACTTGAGATCATTTATGGTTGTTATCTAAAAAACTTAAATAGATCGAGAAATATAAATAAACGTTTTTACGATTTATTTTTATTAACAATCTCCCCCTTTTTGTTGACGACAAAACGTAAAAATTATAGAGTAAAAGTTAAGAATTAGATGTTTGAATGTTTTGAAGAGTTTTTAAGTTTTACTCTTTTCTCCCCCTTTTTCAAAACAAAAAGAGTGTCGAAGAGAAAATATGGCAGAATAAAAATTCAAAATGTAAAAGCTCCCCCTTGACGCGAACTCCCCCCTAGAAGAGGATGTCAAGTAAAAAATGGAATCGAAAACCTACACAAGATGAGGTTCGTGATAAACAATATTAAAGCTTAATAGAGATAGTGAATCGAAAGATCGAGAGAGTCAAGGTACGTAAACAACAACCCTTGCAATAAAAATACCAAAATGTAGTGGTATTTTGACCACATACACTTGTAAAACTAAAAACAAGGATTTGTTCTTGTAAAATATAAAGACTAAAATATAAAAGAAAGAAAAAGAAACATAAAATATGGAAATATATTATAGGTCTTGGATGCTTGCATATCCATTAGTGGTAGGTTCGGTGAGTAATAATATTGATGCGGTCTAGGATATGGTTAAGAATGAAGTGCATTTCATCTCTAATTTCTATAGCGACTTGCCTAGAGCTTTGGCAATGGACACAAAAGAGTTAGTGTGGAAGTGGAGGTAGAGGATCATGGATCCAAGAGTGTTCATTGGGTTGCGGAAGTGATTTGCGGAAGTGATAGTGGAAAAGTTGGTAAAAGTGTGTCAACTTCCATGATGTCGTTGATTGGAGGTGGAGGATTAACATTCCTAGGTATGCTTCGTGGTTATGATTCAGGGAGTATGATTGGGGGGGAATCAGAAGGTGTTTAGCGGCTTGGCTTAGTTTTATGGTTCAGTTGGTGGGCTCAGGGGATGGGTTAACTGTATATCATAAGTTGTGTAGGAAATGCTAATTTTACAATAAGTGGGAAAAGTTCTAATATTGTTCTTTGAATTTCAGATTTGTAGAAGGAACGACTCCAGTTTTCTCGATGGCTACATGGCATTGTGCTTGCCATTTTATTCTAGGTAAACTTCATTTAAAGTGAATGGATTTCGGTCTATATAGAATTCTTAGAGACCTGGTCACTAATATCAACCAACGTATATTTGTGGATTAGGAGACCTACTCACAAAATTCTACTGTATTTATGTTCAAATGTTGGCTTATGAGGCTGATATGTGTATGCCCATCAAGTGAAGCTGAAAAGTCGATGGATGATTCAGGAGTAGTTTTACTCCGTAGAATGCTAGGCCATAACCAGGTAAGCTAATGTAATACAAAAATTACAATTAACATGAAATTTTACAACATGATACGTATTGATTAATATTACTATGCAGCTTCATATTCTATTAAATAAGCAGTCTACAAGCATACTGGGATTGCAACTTGCTAATGCTTATGACGTGTTGACGATCATGGCTTGGAAAAAGGAACTGATTCATCGGTGATCAGGAGTTGCTAATCACCATGTTGCTGATCACGGGCTTCTAATCACGAGTATATTTTATCTTTTTTCTAATTGAAAAAATGCCTTTTTGATGCTACTGTTAAAAGATGAGTGGGTGTGGCGGCAGGGTAATTTTCAAAACGCGTAAAGCCGATTTGGTCGACCTACAAACAGTTTTGCATCTATTTTTATATATTCAGATTTCAATGTTTGCATTTTGAGTATATAAGTGATGATACAGGAATTACATCAGGATCCAAACACTCTGCAAACTGTGTACACAAGTCTCCAAAGCAACTACACAAGATGAGGGTCATGATGAATCCGAGCATGTCAAGATGTTATGCAATGTAGATGTTGTACAGCTTGTATATAGTTAACTAGATAGCATAGTATGTAGTAGTATAAATAGTTCAAGACTTGGTTCTATTTTGTAACAATTTCATAATCTCTTAATACAATTCAGTTCACTTTCACACACATCATGTTTTCTCTCATTTCTTTATATGGTATCAGAGACTCACCACAACAAACTGTGGTAGATAACTGCTCCGATGAATATAACTGAATTTTCCGGCCACAATAACTGATTTCTCCACCATAACAAACTTTCCCGCCAAAATTTCTTCAATCATAACCGTCACAAATTACCATAATCAATCACAATCATCACCTTCAATCTATCAATCTGCATAATAATCATCCCAAATCACTCAAAAACATCACAAAATCATCATACACCATAATCAATCAACACAACTGCTGTTCATCTTCATCATTCATATCAAACACCATAATCAATCAACACAACTGCTAATCAATCATGCCTAAATCAGAATCAAGTTCACTCAATAGAACAACACAATCACTAGATGATATCACCTCACCACTTCATCCATTGTACTTTCATCCCAATGATCACCCTGGCATGATACTCATATCAAGAAGACTCACAGGATCAGAAAACTATGGTACATGGAAAAGATCCATGCTAATTGCTCTAAGTGCTAAGAATAAGGTGAAACTGATCAATGGTGAATATGAGGAACCTCCTACATCATCAGAACTTAGGGTAAATTGGAGAGGGCTAATGACATGTTGATATCATGGATTCTCAACACAATTTCTGAATAGATTGGTAATAATCTCGCATTCATCAATTCTGCACATGCTCTTTGGAATGAACTTCTTGATCACTACTCACAATTGGATGGACATAGGATCTATCAACTTGCAAATGAAATTTTTGATCTCAAACAGTCAAACAGTTCCATTGAGGTGTACTATCAAAAACTAAAAGGCCTTTGGGATGAAATTAATGCAATTGAAGCACCTTATGCATGCACCTGTAAGTGTACTTGTGAAAATGGGAAAGAAAATGGTGAAAGAGAGCAGAGGAAAAGGTTAATTCAGTTTCTCATGGGCTTGGATGACAGCTATACCAACATCAGAGGTCAGATTCTCTTGACGCAACCAATGTCTATTGTTTCTAAAGCCTACAGCATGCTCAGACAAGAAGAAAAACAAAGGGACACTCCCAAACCAAACACTGCTATTCCTACTGCACTGAACACATAAAGAACCTATCCAAATAAGTCTACTCAATCAAGAAACACCACACCATCAACTTCCAACCAAACTGACAGGAGAAACAATTTCAAGAAAGGGGTGTTTTGTGCTTATTGCAAGAAAGAGGGACACTCAAAGGAAGAATGTTTCAAGTTGCTTGGCTACCCTCCTGGTCACCCTCTACACAACAAGTATCTCACACGATCACAAAGAGCATCACATGGGGCTAGAAACACAAGGTCTGTTCACATGGTTTCACATGATTCACTACCACAAATGGAATGTCCACTGGATAAATCAGCACCCTCCACTTCCACCAGCTCAGATGATCTTGTCAGTGCAAGGATGGACCAGTTGCAAAATCAGCTTAATCAAGTGTTAATAATGATGCAGAATAACATATCAAACACCTCTGACTGCTCCACAACACCACCTATGGCAGGTATAGTCTCCTTCAAACACACTGTTCATATACCTTCCAAGCTCACTGGTGTGCATTCATTCAAAACTATTGCTAGTATTCATTCATTTATTGCTTCAAATGTCACCAAACACACACTTCACATCTGGATCATTGACAGTGGTGCCACAGATCACATCTGCATATCCCTTGCACTTATGCACAACACCATCACCCTTACCACACCAATTATTGTTTCACTACCCAATGGTCACACCACTAAGGTATACATCACTAGATCTGTCAAACTCAGCCCATCTCTCACCATCCACAATGTACTTTACATCCCAACATTCACCTATAACCTCATATCCATCAGTTAACTACTTTACAAAACCTTATTTTCAGTCACCTTTACACATAACAAATTTACATTTCAGGACCATAATGGGAACACAACTCAAGGAACACTTCATGGTGGACTCTACCTTCTCAACTCTACTTCAACTCCAACAACATCACACTCTGTTCTCTCAAGCTCCAGCATATCACACCTATGGCATGCAAGACTAGGCCATACCCCACTTTCTACCATCAAACAAATTTCAAAAATTTCTTTTCCTGTATCATGTAATTCAGAAACAAAATGTACCATTTGTCCCTTAGCTAAACAACACAGTTTACCCTTTCCTGTTAGTGATTCACATGCAAAATCAAAGTTTGATCTTATCTACATGGATGTTTGGGGTCCTTACAGACATTGTACTATAAATAAATGTGCTTACTTTCTCACAATTGTTGATGATCACTCAAGAGCCACTTGGACCGACCTTTTACCAAATAAACATCATGTTCTGTCCACCTTTAAAGTCTTCTATCAGTCCATATTGAATCAATTTCAAACATCCATCAAAGTCATCAGAAGTGACAATGGCACAAAATTCATCAATTCCTCATTCCTTGAATTCACTCAATCAAAAGGTATCACCCACCAAACATCATGCCCTTACACACCCCAACAGAATTCTAGAGTTGAAAGGAAACACAAGCACTTATTAGAAATGGCAAGAGCCATCCATTTTCAAGCTAACTTTCCAAAACACATGTGGGGCTATAGCCTTTTAGCATCCACATACATCATCAACAGACTCCTAACTAAAGTGCTCAACAACCAGAGTCCATACCAAATTCTTTACAACAAACCACCATCATTAGACCACCTGAGAATCATTGGATGTCTAGCTCATGCTTACCACCACACAACAGACAAGTTCAATCCTAAATCCATCCCCACTGTTCTTGTTGGATACCCTCACAATAAAAAAGGATACTTCCTATATGACCTCAGCACCCACAAAGTTATCACAAGTAGAAATGTTCTCTTTGATGAGACTACCTTCCCTTTTCACACCACACCAAAGTCTACAAGTACCTCTCATACTCCTACCACAACCAACACCTCCTACACTCCTATATTACCATCACCATCTTTCACTCAAACACCTCTTACCACAACCTTATCACCAACAACTCCACCCTCACCTTCACCAACCTCTGAACCAGTACCAACAGATCCTACTACACCTATTCCAACCACCTCCACACCATTACCAACTTCTGCACCAGTTTCATTATACCCTACTTTCACTCAAACCTCACCAACAACCACACCACCAGACTCTGAACCACCACCAATGGCCACAGATCCAGTGCCACCACACCCTCCACCCATTCAGTCTATTCCCATCAGAACTTCCACTAGACATAAACAAGTCCCCACTAAACTACAAGACTACCACTGTCAACTCCCAAAATCCAACATTCATCATTTCACTACATCAAAGTATCACTACTCTCATTATTTAAGCTACTCTAATCTAAGACCACACTCACTACACCTCATACTCTCCATTGACAAAAACACTGAACCAACCACATTTTTACAAGCATCTAAACATCCTAAATGGGTTGAAGCAATGAATAAAGAAATACTAGCATTAGAAGAGAATCACACTTGGGAACTCACACAACTGCCCCAAGGAAAATCAGCAATTGGAAGCAAATGGGTATTCAAAAATCAAACTCAGAGCTAATGGCAGCATAGAGAGATATAAGGCCAGACTTGTGGCAAAGGGCTATCACCAGAAGGAAGGAGTTGACTACCATGAAACCTTTACACCAGTTGCTAAAATGTCTCTTGCGTCGAACACTCCTCTCAATTGCAGTTAGTCAACACTGGATCATTGAACAATTAGATGTCAACAATGCATTTCTACATGGTGATCTGCATGAAGAAGTTTATATGATGGTTCCACAAGGCTACAATCAGACACTCCCACCTAACACAGTCTGCAAACTCAAGAAGTCTCTATATGGTTTGAAACAGGCTAACAGGAAATGGTTTGAAAAACTCACAACCTTTCTCATTACTATTGGTTTCACTCAGAGCTATGTGGATACCTCATTGTTTACCCTGCACAAAGATGATCATTTCACATCTTTCTTAGTCTATGTAGATGATATTCTCATAGCTGGCAACAGTTCTCACATCATTCAAACAATCAAGCAGAAACTCAATGACAAATTCAGCATCAAAGATTTGGGCCCACTACACTATTACTTAGGCATTGAGTTCTTAAGAAATGATAAGGGATTAGCCATGACTCAGAGAAAGTATGCACTTGAGCTGATCACCCATGCTGGCTTATTGGACACAAAACCTTCTGCAACACCATTAGATCCAAACAAAAAGTTAACAAAGGATGATGGTGATCCATTAACTGATCCATCTCTTTACAGGACTCTAGTTGGTAAACTACTCTACTTAACCATCACTAGACCTGCTCTTGCTTTCTCTACACAAGCTCTTAGCCAATTTCTACAGGAACCTAGAACCACTCACATGAAAGCATTAATTAAGGTCCTCAGATATGTTAAATTATCCCTTACTCAAGGTCTCTACTTCCCAGCTCACAACACCCTGTCCTTTTTAGCTTATTGTGACAGTGATTGGGCTGCTTGTCCTTTCACAAGAAGACCAGTCACTGGAAATGGTATTTTCCTTGGTTCTACCCTTATCTCATGGATGTCCAGGAAACAAACTGGGGTCTCAAGGTCTTCTACTGAGGCAGAATACAGGGCACTAGTAGATACTACTTGTGAGATTACTTGGTTAACATGTCTGCTCAAGGAATTCCAAGTCTCAATTCCTACTCCAGTACCTATTATGTGTGATAATGCTTCAGCCATAGCCTTAGCATCTAATCCAGTACACCATGCTAGGACTAAACATATTGAGCTTGATTGTCACTTTGTTAGAGACAAGATAAAGGTCGGTCGATCTCTCCTAAATTCATCTCTACAAAACACCAAGTTCTTTGACATACTTACAAAAGGCCTCAACATACCTCTACACTATAACTGCCTATCCAAGTTAGGCATGTGTAATCCTTACACAATGCCAACTTGCGAGGGGGATGATGATACAGGAATTACATCAGGATCCAAACACTCTGCAAACTGTGTACACAAGTCTCCAAAGCAACTACACAAGATGAGGGTCATGATGAATCAGAGCATGTCAAGATGTTATGCAATGTAGATGTTGTACAACTTGTATATAGTTAACTAGATAGCATAGTATGTAGTAGTATAAATAGTTCAAGACTTGGTTCTATTTTGTAACAATTTCATAATCTCTTAATACAATTCAGTTCACTTTCACACACATCATGTTTTCTCTCATTTCTTTATAATAAGTAAAAGCGATTATGAATAAGATTATGTGCACATCCATACTTTTGCTTTTCAGTTTGTACGATATGTCAACATACATTATCTAGTAGTATTATGGCACTATTGAGATGATCCCGTTTCGTTTCTGGTATTATTTTGGGCTTTTGTGTTACACACATTTAATGCCCAACACATACATACAGGCAATGATGATAATTATCTGCGTTTATAAATTTTATGACCGTGGAATTTGGATGAGTAGCTTTTTTTGCCCACTTTTGGCTTTATTTAATTTTAGAAAAAAAAAGAAGCTTATAAGCTCATTTTTTAGACCCTTATTACTATTGGCTTAAGCCAATAAGGTCTTATTGAAGTTGATAACGTTCAAAGAGTGAGCTTTTCGGCTTTCCTAAACTCAAATAAGCCCATAGGATTAGGAATTGAAGGTATGTTTTTTTATTGTGGTTTTGGTAGTTGATTGAGCTTTTTTGGTGACATAAATTTGTGGAGAGTTTTAGGGGTTAGCGTAATGCAGAATAAGGTGTATAAATTCGTTCAGTGGTATACTACTTTAGGGGGCTTTGGATGAGCATATTTGTTGGGTTTATCGAGTTATTTAGATTTGAAAAACAATAAGCTTGCCTTTTGCAGGTTATGAGCTTATTAGTTTAGGCTTATTGACTTTATTAGGTCATAAACGTGAATAGGAATAAAAATTATTCACACTTTAAAATGTAGTTAAAATTTGTGACACTCGGTTTCTTCACCATTCCTCTTGGGTGAAGAAATTTGGCGTTACAAAATGATATTTTACATTTTTAAGTATGAACTGCTAATATACATCACACAAGTAGAAGTGTGAGAATTTTTAAATTCATTTACACTTATATATCATACATGCAATAAATTTGTACACATTTATAAGTGTGAAGAAAATAAAGTTGTTTTATACAGTTTTTGAAAGCGTGAAGAAAAATGTGTGCTCAAATAACATTTTATGTTTTAGTGTTGTTTTTAAAGTAAAGTTACAAAACGCAAATAAAGTATTATCTACTTCATCAAATATAAAACTATCATTTTATACGAAGGCGGTAGAAATGATAATTATTATCCTTTTAAATTTTGTAATTTTGTCTTATGTATACAATAGAAAAGAATACAATAAAACCGTAAATTTACTTGATAAAAGATACATCACCATGATGATGACACAATACGATGATGATTGAAAAATGCATGTTTAATGTAAATCGGCCAGCTTGAGCATTATTATTGGAGGGGCCAAATTATAGTCGTAAAATAAAGCTTAGTGGTCCAAAATTTGGGGGGGGGCACAACCCCTTCTTGCCCCTACTATGCTCCGTCCATGTAATCAGCCGAGTATCGTCCAAACTCGTCAACGAAACCTGAAAAAGATTAGTTTTACCATACATAGACGGATCGCGTACCAGCCTCTTAACCCACCCCTAGACTGTCTCAAGTTTCGGTGTTCCTTGTCGAACAGAACTTTGGCCATACTATAGCCATGTCTCTAGTATTAGATAAGTTTTCACAAAAAGTAAACCAGTTTCCTTTTATAAACTTTTGACTTGAAAACTAAACTAATGATAAGGCCCAATTCAATATTGGGCTTCAGGATAGATAAACACAGGGTTATATTTACTGTTTATTCTATTAAGAGTAAATTGCCAAAATGTCCTCGTGATTTGGCCGAATTTCCGGTTTTGTCCTTAACCTTTTGAAAGTGCAGGCACTGTCTACGTGAAGAACTTTGGATTGCAGTTTTCATCCTTGTTAAAAATAAAATAACTAAAATGCCCTTGTCAAAAACTGTAACACAAGGACGAAAACTGAAACCCAAAGTTTCCCACAAAGACGGTGCCTGCACTTTCGAAATGTTAGAGACGAAATTTGTAGTTTGGTCAAACCACTTGGACAAATTTTCAATTGTCTCCTCTGTTAAGGAAGTTATTTTTGTTACTACTTTAGTGCAGTAATTATTGAAACAACTCATCTATTGATAGATGGAAATCATATATGTTCTTATACAATGACTTGTACCGAAACCTTATTACAGCTATTTGAAATTAAACTACTATTCTGTCGCAAAGGGTTTATATTTCTTCACGTCAGTCAGAAGTCCTTGCACAGATCCAATTGCAGCAACCAGGGACACGATCAAGCAGACCCAACTCAGTATCTTTAACCACACCCATGTGAACGAAAACCTTGGTATCTTAGCCCGAGCAATGTACATCTCTATCGGAAAGTAAACTGTCAAAGGGTAGAAAGAACCAGCCCCTATCAACCCTAAGAAGCTATTGAAAAATGGAAAGATCATCGCTATGACCGCAGTCATTATCACATATGTTGTTCTCCAAACCAACCTGAACATGTTAACGTAGTATTCTCCATAAAATGGCACATTGAGAATATGTTCTGTAGTTATGAACTTGCTATCAGGCCATCGTTGTCTACACTTCATCTCAAAGAAGCCGAATAAAGGCTGGCAAAACACTTGGTATGCACCAATAAGGTGGATAGCGATGCAAACGTTAGCAAAGTCAATAAGCCAAAAGGGTTCGTAGAAGCCAAAGCCAGTGAGAAAATTGCCAGGTGCATCGTTTCCAAATGCAGCATACCCAACGCACCCACAAAGTACATAGAATATAGTGGTGGTAGAGACACCGGCGAGCGATGCTTTCTTCATCACCTTGTTCTCAGGTGGGTAAGACTTCAGTGTGTCCTGCATTTTTCATTAAATTTTTACATCATGAAAATCGATACTAACATTGCTTTATGTTATTATAGTTGACAACTTGACATACGTTATCGTTATCATAGTACCCTCAAAAGATGAATGATTTGATACTATGAAACATTATAAAGCTTGCTATGATTTGTTATATTGGTTCTTACTGGTTTACAATATGTCAAAACTAATATAAATATGTACTTTAAACAGTTTTTATAAAGCTTTAACTCCTCAGTCCAGAAAGTATAATATTTCTTTTTTAGCCATAATCTTTAAAAAGACGCCTACGAACCAATCTAAAGACACACATGAACACAACCACATGAAACAATTAAAGATCAAATGACACCTACAAAGACATGGCTCCAAAAACAAATAATTACAACACCATTTGAAGAAGCAATTTAAGCGCCTTTGATGACCTTAGTCTTGGAGAAAGTATGAATATTTTAACTTGCTAGCAAGGACTCCCATGCGCATATCATTCACTCAATTTTATCATTTTTATATACTAAAACTCTTAAGCTAGAAAAGACTCATGCAAAATCTAGTACAGTATATAATAGTAATGATTCTATGTATGAATGGATGGAAGAAATTCAAAAATGGATGGCAGAAATCAAAAGTGGAGAAAGGAAGATGCAGAATGCCATTTCAATCTTTTCTTATTCTTAGATGTGGGTCTGTAGTCATTTGAGACCCATCCTTAAATGGTCCACAGCAATATAGTTTACTACTACTAGATACTAAGCATGAGTCAGTATTGATATTAGGCCCATCCTTAAATTTCCTTCCAACATTTTTAAACACAAATTATTTTACCCTTTTGAATTAATCAATATATGGTAAAGATTAAAGAACTCTCAAAATCACACATGCATTAAGTTAACATTACAAAATAACATTAAGTTAACATTATCTCTTAAATTCTTTTGAGAGGAAATAAAATAACAAACTATGATAAAAGTTATAGTAGTTTTTAATCCTAACAATATTTTTAACATTGAGGTCGAAAGGTTTTGTCACCCTTAAAGTTAATGCCACGAGAAGTGTACACCAAAAAACAATGCTCGCGAGAAACTTGAATCGGATTTTCATCGCAGACGAATTGTGCGGGCACCATATTTTCTGATTTATTACTCCCTCCACCTCAAATTTATTATCAGGTTATATTTTTATATTCTCTCAAATTGATTATCCTTACCTGAAGTTATTATTACAAACTTTAAAAACTGAAAAAACACCTAATTAATTAAGGATAAAAGTGTTATTCTGCAAAAGAGTATTCGGTATTATCATGTTAATTGATAATTAAATTATGATAATCCCATATTTATCCAATATAAATCTCAAATTGTCATATTTACCCAACTTAAAAGTTGATAATGCAAAATGTGCAATGATTTTGATGCATGATTGGAGAAATATGGAATTTTGATGTTTATATTGGGGAAATATGGAATTGGCCCATTATTTAAACTTTCCTTTCTGAAAATTAAAATCTAAATCTTCCTGTAAATAGACAAGCAAATGCTTTTCAAGCGAAATTAAAAGTACATGTGTAAGGATCTACGCGAGAAAAGACTCTTTTGACAAAGAAATCACAAAGTTCTAGCACTTACAGATTGTAAAAATTAGCCTATTTATTAAAACTCAATTAAGTAAGGAACTAGAGAAGTAGATATACAACTTGCAACTTAAAAGAAAGAGTACAATCTGGATCAATAGCATTACTAATCCAATCGATCTATGATGGTTTAAGTTTCCTATTCCTATCTAGAATCCACAAGTGAGGAAGGATTTAATCTCATCGTTTAAGGTATTCTTCCGAGCAGGGCCGTCTTTGAGGGTGCGCAAGGTGAGCGACCACTCAGGGCCTCAAAAATTTTAGAGCCTCAAAATTTGTCCCGTTAATAATTATATGCATGTGGAGCCTTTCTAAAAAATTATATGCATGTGGAGTCATATTTTTCATGAAGAAAAAAGTATTTAGATGGGAAAATATCTTAAATGACTAACATGTTAGAACGTTTAGATAACTAATTGTATTATATTTTATAAACGGTGACACTTAATATATGATATTGCTTAACGAAAGATCTCATTATATAATTTCGTACAAGGTCTTCAAAAATTTTGCCGATTCATGAGATGGCCCTGCTTCCGGGTATGTAGGTTAAGGTTGAAACAAGCATTGATCAGTTTGGGAAGATTGACCGATTCGGCCCAATTGATCAAAAGTCGCCAACCATATCGATTGGATAAGATGTCGATTCAGTGATCCTAGGTCTGCTTGTCCTCTAAAAAGTTTATTATTGTTGCTAAATACTTGAGCATAATATGGGTATCATCCAGACTAGCTATATGTTGGTAGTTTTGTACGACATAAATGTTCCTTGTTTGAATGTGGTTGGGGAATTGCTTTAACAAAACCAAAAAAAAAAAAAAATGGCATGTTACTACCTCCGTCCCTAAATAAATGTCCACGTTTGACTTTCAAAGTTTTACTTATTCAACTTTGACCTTAAATATTTGTGTTTATCTTATATAATACTTGATACAAAATATATGAATGAATTGTGTTTTAAATGTACTTTAAGTTGGTATAATTTTTATCAAGTATTATATAACACAAATAAAAATATTTAAGGTCAAAGTTGTACAAGAAAGACTTTAAAAGTCAAAAGTGGACATTTATTTAGGGACGGAGGGAGTATGTTATACTATGAAGTCTCTATATCTTGTCTATTTACACTACGTGTCATCATCTCCACCTCTTTCACTTGCATTTTATCCAATACGTACATATACGTTGAACGTAGCAGGCAGTCATTAATTAGTAGATAATTTTTTTGCTATATGCATCGAGGGAGTCCTATCCAAATATTTATTTATAGCATTTAATATACGTGTCTGTTACTATATATACAAATATTTATTTATAGCACTTAATATACGTGTCTGTTACTATATATACAAATATTTATAGCATTTAATAGATATATATACGACTGTTACTATACATAGTGTAATTAGTCTGTTATTACTAATTAAAAATGTTAGAATGAATGAA
This sequence comes from Chrysanthemum makinoi, assembly GCA_910596185.1. Taxonomy (NCBI): domain Eukaryota; kingdom Viridiplantae; phylum Streptophyta; class Magnoliopsida; order Asterales; family Asteraceae; genus Chrysanthemum; species Chrysanthemum makinoi. The sequence goes on from OU343224.1 coordinate 140,152,123, forward strand.
TTGATTATACCTGAATCTCAATGAGAACAGTAGAATAAGCATAAGCGAAAGCAATGTCACCGATTGCTTGAAACGTCCTCCAAACTTTCTCTTCTCCCGTCACATCGATTCCTACTTCTACTCCGGTTAAACTCGTTCTTACATGACCGCCACCTGCATGCATGCATTTGCATAACTTAAATGACCTCAGTCTATCGAAATGTGTTTTTAGTCTTATTTAGTTAGCATCTTAAACTCTATTACTATATTACGGTTAAAAAAATTTGTGCACCCGGTCATATTTGTTCCTGGCTCCGTCCCTGTATATATATATAGTGCATGTTTTCTTCTAAAATACATTCATTAAAAGGAAAGTTATTTTTATATTTGATTTTGGAAATTATTATGATTATACCATGATCATATCAATTAAATTAAATGGAATAATTAACCTGCGACTTTAGCAATGGATAGACCAAGACCAATGGAAGAGTAGGCAAAAGACATAACCGCAGCTACTATCGACAGCCACGATAGCTTATGAAAATTTGGAATCTGGCTCAACACTATCTGTATCGCTGCAAATATTATCATGTATGGATAGTTTGATAATTTACAGCTTGCTGCATGACCCTTGTCGTGATAACAGTTTGATTTCCGAACAGCCCTATATATATATATTCATCAGTCAGTCATTAGAATGCATTCTGTCTTATTTAAAAAAAATGGGAGGCCTAAAAACACATGCTGCCAAGTGTTTTTAGGCCTTCCAATTAGGTCCATTTATCATATTCGAAAAAATATATATATACTTACGCCATACTAATTGAGGCAGTGATGGTATATCCAATAGTAACGCCCACAAGATTGGCATATTGAGCAATTCCGCATAACTGGACCTTTCTACCACCAAGATTAGATTGCACAACGTCCATGTAAGTGTAGTTGCGCTTGCCAGAGACAGGGTCAGGTGTTCGATACGAGTCAGCGAGTAGAGTTGATGTGAAATAAGTTATCAAGGAAAAAGCCATGAGAACAGCAGGTCCAGCAACCCAACCCAATTGCGCAATAGCCCATGCAAGTGACAACACTCCTGATCCTATTACAGCTGTTATTATATGTGCACTTGCAGTCACCAAAGTTCCTGCATGTTTTAACGGCTTTCACAACTGGTACTCATATAAAAAATAGCTAGAGGAATATTTATTTATTTATTTACCTGTTCGTTTTTCGCGGCCGTCGTCATCGATATTTTTGGCATCAGAAGCAACCTCAAAGGATTTGTGTGCATCGGCCATTATATTATTTTTGTGTGTGGTTTGGAAAGGGAGCGGAGGAGGAGGGATTATAAGGACATGAAAAGGGGAAATAATGGCCCCCAACAATTTATTATTTTATTTAAAAATGGAAACCGAAATCAAGGGGACGGCGGAAAACACAAGTCAGCAAAGTCAAAATCATAACTACCCATTTTCAAAGGTAGACATCGCTTCATTCTAGTTAGTGTCATCAAGATTTTCAATTCCTTTGAGTAAATTAAAGTCCAAATCATGCACTAAAAGATGATTGACAAGACTAGTGTTTTATGTTTGACGAAATTCAAGCAAGTTGGTGTTGAAACTTGTACCAATACTACCTCCGTTCCATAATAATTGTCTACTTTGTCTTTTCTAAGTCTTTTTTATTAAATTTTGACCATGAATATTTTTATTTGTATAATATAATACTTGTTGATAAATATATGAATAGATTGAGTTTTAAATGTATTTTCATTTGATATAATTTTTATCGAATATTATATAACACAAATAAAAATATTAGTGGTCAAAGTTAAACAAGAAAGACTCAAAAAAGTCAAACTGGACAATTATTATGGGATGGATGGAGTATAAGTTAACACTTGAATTTTTATTTATGTTGCATATAAAGAGAAAATATATTGTGTTTAAAATTTAAGAACTTAATAAGTAATGTTCTAAAACTAAATACTTTTAATGAAATGAAATTAATTAAATATTTAAATAATTAATTGCATTTTAAACCACTAATTTTTTTCACATTCATTTACATCACATTCATATATATATATATATATATACTAGGCGAGTACCCGTGCCTGGCGGCAGCGGTTCATAGCGGTAGACAATTAACGATATTCGATATCATGGCAAGTGTTTCGTTTAACATTCAAAATAGAACGTGAAAAGATCAAAATGTAATTGTAAACGGTTGTAACATCCGATAATTTAACTCTAACAAAAATTATTAACGTGTATCAATCGACATAAAAAAAATATTTAGTGGGACTGAAAAAGAAAACATTACATCAATTATGAAATATTAACTAACAACACACGTTACTCGTAGCGTAAAACTTCTTGATACCCGGCATTTGAGGTATAAATTCATGCTTGACGGAACTCTTTGGCTGGTTTAACCAATACCTTTGTTGTTCTACGGGATATCCCTCTAGACAATGCCACATAAAGCTGGCCATGCGAAAAAACAGAATGTCGCAAATAGACACCCACATTTGGAATTGTTTGGCCTTTAGCTTTATTAATAGTCATCACAAAGCTAAGGCGCATAGGAAATTGTGTTCTCTTTAGTTTTGAAAGGGAACATGTCGTCTTCAGGTGAATGAGCTATGGTGGCAAAGGAAGGAAACACTTCATCGACCAATGCATCCTTTGAGGCAACATCTTCTATGTATGGAATCGTCATGTCATTAGGTATGCGTACATAGTCTTCATCGATGACCTCTTCAACTCCGTCACCAACTCGTAATAGGAAGTTTGAAAACCATGGGTCTGTCTGTGCCCCCATGTTTATGGTTAACCGCTTTTTTTGAATTATAGACCAAAGAGGTGACATCCGTAGACTCGAATCTATAATCTGCGTTCGTGTTCCACGTCTTATGACCAGTAAAATCTGTCTAAAATGCCCTCCTAAAACCATTATCTTACCGCCGAATGGAAGTTTGGCCTCGGTAATGTCTTGCATAGTTCGATCAACCGCCTCCACACCTTGCCTTTTAGCCATTGATGCTTCATCCCATATTATCAACTTGACTTGGCAAAGTAGCTTAGCACGACCACTTTGTTTTTTGATGTTGCTTATTGAGTTTGTATTAAGATTGATAGGGATCTTAAATCGAGAGTGAGCAGTTCTTCCCCCAGTCATGTTATTTGCCGCAGCCCCGGACGAAGCGGTGGCAAGTGCAATAAGACCACGAGAACGAACATTGGCAAGTAACGATTTATACAAGAATGTAATTAATAATCTTATCAAAACACCCCATTACTTAAAAATACAAGAATTTATTCGCATTGTGCAACCAATTAAAAGCATATCTACCAAATTAAAAACAACCAATTAAAACACCCCTTACTAAAAAGTGCAATAAAATTTTCATAATGTACAATTTAAACAAGCTACAACATAATCCAAAATATAAAATAATTAAACACACTAATTAATGTTATTTTTAAAACACCCTAAAATGAAAAGTATATGTTATTATACATACTATACATATTAATAAAACACACAAAGCATCATACAAGCTAACAAGTTGATGGTACATATAGTTTTGAAAATCGGACCGGACCAACGGGTTTAATCGGGAACCGGTGTCGCCACTGGTTCGGCTAACAAATAAAAGCCATCCGAAAACGAACCAGAGAGAACTCGTTGAATTCGATACAAACTGGTGAATCAGGTTTAATCGAGATCTATTTCTCCGGTTAATCGTCACAGAGTACCGGCCGCCGCAACGCCCGGGTACCCTGCTAAAAAAGGAAATGTTGAAAACATATATTTCAAAAAGAAACTATTAGTACATATCGAAAACCGGGTTAACCCAGTAGGCTTCAAACCCGGTGGGTTGACCCGGTTTAATTTGACCCGTTTTTGACCCAACCCGTCGGGTTGACTCGGTTTAAATCGACCTGTTTTTCAACCAGAAAGGTTCAACCGATTGAACCACCCGGGTCGAACCGGGTTTTCAAAACATTACGTTTAATCTCCAAATCTTCAAACTTTTATTATTTTTCATTTATAACTCATAAACTTCTTTTTAACACAAAACGATATGTCGCTATAAAATCAGATGTGTCAAATAAATATTATATTTTTAAATAATACTTATTCAGTATTGATTGGTGTATGTAAATTGCTAAATAAAGGTAAGAACTCGAAATTTTATAGTGTGAAACATGGAAAAGGAAAAGAATCGAGGCGCATATATGGACATCCTCATTTAATTTTTATTTTTACCTTTTAAAGTATTTCAACAATATTGACTTTCAATATTCAATTTTCAACTTTTCATTTTAACCTTTGACCATTTTTACATTTTATATAGTAAAGATATATAACAAAATTGCACAGACAAATTAACACTACTCTACTATTGCTATAATGCGTGGATAATCGCTTAATTTAAATTTATAATATTTAGAGTAAATTGCATTTTTGGTCTCTAAGGTATGGTCAAATTGCAGGTTTGGTCCCTAACGTTTCGAAAGTACAGCGATAGTCTCCATTTTGAAGGTTTTGCTGCATGTTTGGTCCCTAATCTGCAATTTAGGGACCAAATATGCAACGGAAACTTCAAAGTTTTATGGACTAAATCTGCAATTTAGGGACCAAACATGCAATAAAAGATTCAAAATGAGGACTACCGCTGCACTTTCGTAACGTTAGGGACAAAACCTGCAATTTGGCCATACCTTAGGGACCAAAAATGCAATTTACTCTAATATTTATAATGAAAAATTAAAAAGTAAAAAGTAGTTCAATTGAGTAAATTAAATTCCAAAACATGCACTAAAAGATGATTGACAAGACTAGTGGTATGTTTGACGAAATTCATGGAAGTTGGTGCTGAAACTTATACTAATATAAGTTAACACTTGAATTTTTCTTTATGCTGCATATAAAGAGAAAATATATTGTGTTTAAAATTTAAGAACTTAATAAGTAATGTTCTAAAACTAAATACTTTTAAGGAAATGAAATTAATTAAATATTTAAATAATTAATTGCATTTTAAACCATTAACTTTTCTTACATTCATTTACTCCACATTCATATATACATAATAAAAAACTGCACATACAAATTAACGCTATTATACATTACTGCCATAACGCACGGGTAATCACCTAATCTATATCCATTTTATCTGTAATGGAAAACAAAAAAGTAAAAAGTGAAAACTTAATCTATACAAGAAACAAGTAAAAACTAAATCTATATTAGGTAACCACTTCACATCAATAGCTTGTGGTCTAGTGGTTGAAGCTTAAGCAATTAAGCGAGCCACAAGTGAGAGTAGTACCGGATGGGTGACCTTCCGGAAAGTCCTCACTTGTGGACCACAAGCTCTGTTGATATTAGGCAATGAAGAGGAGAGCATGCATGCCACTAGTTGGAGGCGATATGGTTTCCGGGCGGACGCCGTTAAAAATCCCTTCTACGCCATAGTGGAACCGGTTAAGACAACATAGTCTGGATATGTGGTGGATTAGGGCCCATTGTTTAGTAGGTGCGACTCTAATCCAAAAAATGAAAGTCACTGTTCAAAAAAAAAAAAAAAAAAAAAAAGGTAACCACTTCACCTATCTATGGCAACTCCTACTTTTTTTTTTCAAATGTAAATATATGCTTTTTTTTTTTTTTTTACCTTTTTACTGTTTTAATGATGATAGTTTATTAGGAAACAATATTTCTTAGGCGAGTCTCAATCGTGACCGGAGATGACCTAGGTCACCAGCGCCACGTTAGCTTTCTCTCTCCAGCGACCACAGTCGATGACCCAAGTTGTTGTTGTTGTTGTTGTTTTTTTTTTTTTAATTCAAACATTTTAAACATTAAATTTAAGTTCATTAAAATTTAAAAAACATTACAATACGAAGAAGAACCGAATAAAAGCTCGAATGACGACATATTAAAAATTGTGTTTCGTGGGTATTTCGTTAGAATGGTTGATTGAAATTGTGTGTTTTAGAATTGTGTTTGAGTTAGTATTTTATAGAGTGGTAAAGTTTTTTAAAATAAAAGTTTTTTTTTTGTTTTTTTTTTTTTAATGCAACGGTCAAGTTTTTTAAATAAAGTGGGGAAAGTAAACGTTTTAAACGTCGGGCGAAAAAGCACTCGATATTGCGTTTTTTCCTCCTCCAACCAATGTTGCAACCGAACTCCACATCCCACATGACCGATCTCCACATCGGTCGTGGGTCTTTTTTTTGTTGCCAAACCGATGTGTTGGTTGTGATTGGGACTAGCCTTAGACATTTCAATATTGATACAAACTAGGCGAGTACTCGTGTCTGGCGGCAGCGGTTCCTAGCGGCAGACAATTAACGATATGCGATGATATAGCGGTGCGGTGGTGTAGTGGTCCGGTGGTGGAGGGGTTTTGTGGTGGTGAGGATGGAGGTTGATGAGATGTGTGGAAGAGGAGAGCATTTTGTATGTGTTTTTCAGTGAGTTGTGATAAGAGAGTATTAAATATGCCTTTACATATCATTTTACCATTCCACTTTTTCATTTTTCTACTTTGACTTCTTTTTCATTTTATGTAGTATAGATATACAGGTCTACTGTGAATACACAAATCAACGAGGTACTCAACTCAAAGAAATTAAATTAATTCAAACTCATAATTACAACAATATAGATATGTGGACGAGTACCTATGTATAGCAACAAGATTTTCTAACGGAAAACATGTATAGTTACACAAAACACTTGACCAAAATATAATTATAACTATCTGTCGCTATTAATTTCGTTGATATACACTGAACTCGTCTAGATTTTAAAAAAGTGTGTTCAATAAATTAGTATCACTTAAAGCTTATTGCGTATTACTCCTTCCGTCCCAAAATTATAGTCCCCTATTGACTTTTTCGGTCTTTCTTTTACAACTTTGACCTTAAATATTTTTGTTTGTGTTAGATAATACTTGATGTAAATTATATGAATGAATTGTGTTTTAAATGTATTTTTCATTAGTATATTTTTCATCAACTATTGTATAACACAAACAATAATATTTAAAGTCAAAGTTAAAAAAGAAAGACCGAAAAAGTCAATAGGGGACTATAATTTTGGGACGGAGGTAGTATAAAATAATATATAATATATTAAACTAAATTCATTTATATTTAAGACTTTTAGGTGTTCACTTATATCTTTATGAAAATGACAAGTAATTTAAAAAGTTGTAAGCTTTACTCATTTTTAAATGTCCATTTTCATCAGTTTGAACTTATGAAACCTTATAGTTTGTATAAGCTTTCAAAAGCTAGCTCATTTTAAAATTTGTCGGATAAGCATTAAGTGTTGTTATATGATGTATATGTGACATTTTTTTACCAGCAACAAGACCTAAGGGATAGAGCTTCGGCAAAGCCATCACCTTAATCATAAAGGACTAAAAACTATAATAATCACTCATAATGTCAAAAACGCTAGCAGGAAACTAGCAACAAACAATTACAAACCATTATAGGATCTTGAAAGAAACCTATCCAGTTAATCCTAAAACGATGTAGAAACAGTCGAATAAAAAGTAAAGCCTTCTTCGGTTTCTCCTCTTGAAAAACATTCTGATTTATAAACTTTCATGTACTCCAAAATGTCATTCCAACAACCACATGCAACATCTTCTTCCCCAAAGTGTGAAGCCAAGAATCATCCACCCACGGCAACAACTCTCTAATCGACAACACAGTGGGGAAATCTAAACTCCACCATCGACCAACGAGAGCCCACACATCCCGAGCGATATGACAATTCATCATCAAGTGATTAATCGTCTCATCCCCTGTATCACAAATTCCACATTGATTAGGTTGAAGAGTAATACCTCTAGACATCAAGTTTATCCGCGTGGGAAGCTTGTTAAGAAGCATTCGCGATATAAAGATGTTTATTTTGGCTAGCAACTCTTTTAACCACCTAGTTGCATAAGTATCCAAGCACAAGGTCCCTTTATCTATCCATTCTCAGCCACACTTCACCGAGTAAACGCCATCACCATCACCCGTCCAAATCCATCTACCCCGCTGATTAGAACTAACTTGGGTCTCGAGGAGGCTCAAAAGAGCGACCCATTGTTCTTCTTCAGCTCCCCCCCCCCTCGGGTTCCTTTTCAAAAAAGGAGCATTCAGATTAGACATGGCAAAAAATTCCGAATCCGATGGAGAATCTGATACCCGACCCTGATTTGACCAGGTAATCCCCGAGTTGACCGGGTATGGTGATGGGGTGGGGAATCCCTGATACTGAAGAGTTGGTATGGAGGCGGGGTGGTAATACCCTCGGGTCCCCGAACCCTTCCCCGAATATCTTTTCTATATTAATACAAATTATATATGTATATGATAAGGATTTAAAATGTTCTTTTTAAGGGGTCATTTAACCTCTAAACTCATACATTTGTGATCAATTATTATCCTAAATTGTTTCTTTTCACATTTTAGGTACTTGAGACGCAAAAACTAGAAACCAACATGTTTTTGGCTATTTTGGACAAGAAAACGAAGAAAATGACCAAGTCACAAAAACCTCAAGAAAAGGGAACCTGACGGCGTCACAGGCTACAATGTGACGCCTTCACTTGCAAATCAACATGAAGATCCAGAGAAAATTTTACACGTGACGGCTCGGACTTCTGTGACGGCCTTTTTTTAACGTCGTCAAGACCAAGGCCGACGGCGTCACTACTTACAAATGACACCGTCACAAGTTGATCAAGACTATCAAAACATGCGCTCAAGTAGCTTGATATGATTTGGCCATATCTTATGCATACGAACTCGAATTTGAGTCATTCAAAAAATAAAAAATCGGGACGAAAAGATCTACAATTTGGTGAAAAAAGGGGTCATGAAGCCATCACTCTATAGAGCTGACGTCGTAACAACGTTGTAGATAGAAAATCATCTATAAATATAACCTTATAACTTCACTTTTTGTAAACTCAAATCCCTAAGTCCAACTTTAGGGTTTAGGTAGGTATTTTTCCAGCAAGTTAGAGGGTCTTAATCATTCCATAAACATCTTGCAAAGGTTTGTTTATTGATTCAATCTTATTTTATGTCTTCAATTATTATTGTTGTTGCTTGCTCTTCATTGATTATGTTTGGCTAATTCATCTAGTGTTTACCTATGATTGTATAAAGCATGTTAATGATTAATTAGATCTTATTATTTTCTTAATGTTGTTTGTGTCTTTCTTCATCATTAAGGCGTGACAAATTCATTAAGTCTAATTGATTTAGTTTATAATTTTTGCTCCCTAATGTCTCTTGTTTAATTGATTGTCTCGCGTTAGGAGTAGGAAAACGGGCTTCTCTTATATGTGTTAGTTGTAAATCCGACTAAACATTTTTCTACACTCGAGTGCACTAGTTGTTTATTTTTGTTGTATTTATTGCGTGAATTGCGGCTTGTTGATAGTAAGGGTTTCTAAGGAGATGACATATTGTCACTTCTAGGTCTAGGGATTCTTAAAAGAGACTTGTAAATTCATAGAGTGAGGGAATTTGGCACCACCCTACACAAGGATGTGACAATTCAGTAGGTAGAATTGGATAACTTGCAAGAAGTAACACATTATAGGTAGTTACGCTTCACTTCACTTGTAGAACCTTAATTTACTTTTATTGCTTTAGTTTAGTATTAGTTTAATTAGTAGTTTTAAAACCAAACTCTCTCAAACCTTGGATTTTTAATTACTTTCTAATAAAATATAAAATACAAAAATAATCATCCTTCATCTTTAGACCTAATACGTCATACACTTCGGACTTTACAACACTATTCTCCTAGAAAACGATCAATCCCCCATGACTTACTTTTACTACACTACAACGATTAGGTACACTGCATGGGAGGATTGTAAAACTTAGTGTGTTGCAATCCGACACGTCATATATAATATTTGAAATCTTGTCAATTCCTTGTTTATATCGTCTTTTATAATAATCTTTTATAATTTTAGAAATAAGGTTGTAAAACCAATTCTCAATCTCCTAAACCAAAAAAAGATCTTCATTCTTACACAATGAAAACTAAATTCATGACATCATTGGCTACACTATCTGTGTGCCTATTCCACTATGGTCATGGGTTATCAAGGTAAACACTAAAAAAATTGTCATTCTAAATGCATGTATGAATTTTTGAGTGTGTTTACTTGTGAACATAGTGATTAGTATTCGTGTTAGGAAAATAGATAGTCATTCTATTGATGGTAAGTTGGAAATCATAAGCTGTAAGAAGTAACTTGAAGAGTTGAAGTATTGACATATACAATGAAGCACATTATGTTGATGAATCTAATAACTTTGTAGACTGAATATTTACGGACATTTACAAGTACTCCTTATTAAACAAGAGGAAACAACCCATTAATAAAAACATAACTAAACTTTGAAAACATGTATGTTATGTAACCCAACATGCCCTTTGGTTTGGTGAATGAATGTCTATCATGTCAAACTTGATAATAAGACACTCGTGATTAGGTATATAGTCCATTTGTAAGAATATTAAGCATCTGTTGCAATGATTGAACTATGGGTGTAAACAAGCCGAGACGATCCAAGCCGAGCCTGAGTTCGATAAAGCTAGAGCTCGGCTCGTTTAGCATTGGAGAAGCTCAAGCTCGGTTTGTTTCAAGCCTTCTTTGTAAAGCTCGAGCTCGGCTCATGAGTTATTCTTAATGCTCTTGCTTGGGCTCGGCTCGGCTCGTGAGTCATTAGTGTTGAACTAAGATGGGGGACACCTTTTATGTTTTGTCTTGATGGTCCAGCTCTAGTTGAAATGTTGTTGTCCACATATAAAGGCCAGTTTATACTTGTTTCGTATATCAGTATATATCATTCATTTGCATCACACATTGAGTGAATTTTAACCTTGATTTTGGCAGTCATTTTCATTTAAATGTTTAATGTTTCTGTAGCTTGGTTTGGAGCATGACCTATGTTTATGTACTGATCTCTAGGGAAGTTTGGTTTGTGGATACTAATAAGAATTAAAGCAAAACCAGTGCATCCTAATTTCTAACACTTTACATGTAAAGATAGTGAACATCTTTGATGTATGGAGCACTATGGTTGGGATCGGAAGGTATATGTTGCAAAAAGCTTTTACATGATTTTTTTTCTGTAGTAAAGCCCCTATGTTTTAAAGGCTGGTTTTAACATTCCAATTTCCAAATGCATGTATATATAATCATTCTAGATGCAAGTAATCTATTGTTGATCTTGGTCTGGTGGTAACTATGTTTAATTCAAACACTCCAATGTTCCACAATATAGGATGATTTTGTAGCATACTTTGGATTTTGTACTTACGATAAGTCGTACTCTTTATTATATTTTGTGTCGAATGTTTGAATTTACTCTAATTAATGAATTTTGTTTGATGTTAGTATCGTTGCACCATTTGAAATATATTACCTATGTCAACTGTGTAACGGGAAAAAATGCCCGATTATCCGGTACAGGGATGGGGACTTAACTGTGACCCCCAACGGGGATGGGGATAAGGATGGTAATAGCTATTGAACTTCGGGAATGGGGATGGTATCAACTATTCCCCGCAAACCAGCCCCGTTGCCATCTCTAATTTAGATCAAGATCAAGGCTATTCACAACAACAAACTCAAGATCCTGATCCAGATTGTAAACACGTAGATATAGATCTTTTAGAAAACCAACCGTTATCCAATTATCACCCCAGAACCTGGTATCAAAACCATCCCCAACTTTGCGCTTAATTAAGACATCCAGATGCACATTCTTTTTTCAAGTTCGCGAGATACTTTTAGGATATTGATCCAAAGATGTTAATACAAATACGCCGTAAAAACGTTTATTTATATTTTATGATCTTCGAATGTTTTGTCGATAACAAACGTAAAATCATTTTAGCGAACAAATAAAATACGTAAATGGTTTGAGCCAATAGTTTACTAACACATTTACGTTTTCATATAAAACGCTAAACAAGTAATTCTGTTTTCATATTACAGTAATACATATGTATAACAACTAGTGTTTACATAATAGGCATATATATACATAATTAGTATGTATTGTAATGGGTAATATAATGGGTAGAAGTCTAAGTATTTGACCCATTGACTAAATACATTGAATGTATTTGGGTAAAACCCAAAGTCCATGACCCATACCCATAGAGCATGATCCATAACCCATGACCCATTACATGACATCATGCATAAGTCATAATGGGTATTATCCATGACCCATGGAGCTAACCCATGACCCAATGACTAGATGCATTGCATCTTCTAGATACATTGTATCTATTTGGATATCAATGATCCAAAGTCCATAACCCATGACCCATGATCCATGACCCATAACCCATTTAGGAGCAGCGTCCTACGGATCCCCAAAAATATACTAGACGGATCCCTCAAGCAAGGGATCTGTGGGATCCGTGGAACAGTAGTGATTTTTCCTTTATAAATAGTGAGTCATTTCTTCATTGTAACAAACCCCTTTCACACACATTCTCCCTTAGTGTTGTAAACTCTCTAACCTCAGATCCAAAGGATCTTTCTATGTAGTTTTGTGTTTTTGTTTGTGTGATTCTCTAGGTTCCTCTTAAAGGCGAGATCATCACTTCTTGAATTCGAGCAAGCTCAAGTCCATGAGTTACCAAGCTTCGTCATTATCAAGACTACTGAAGTTCTCTTGTTGATAGTTCTTTCTTCCTGATCAAAAGCGTTGTGTTGAATGGCATTAGTGAAAGGTGCCCAAGGTCCAAGTCGAAGACATTAGTGAATGGTGTCGAAGGTTCGTGTATAAGGCATTAGTAAAAGGTGCCAAAGTTTCATATAGAAGGCATTAGTGAAGGGTGCCAAAAGTCCATGTTGAAGGCATTAGTGAAGGATCCCTAGGAGTCGTGTCAAAGGCATTAGTGAAAGGTTCCTAAGGTGTACATTCGATATGGTGTGTCGATGTACAAGATAGATTAGTATTGGGTAAAGTATATTGATATCCTTGTTGATGTTTTCATAAGGAATGGATCTCCTTTGGGATAGGTGTTGTGTAGTGTTGGGTAGTAGTTCCTCCTTTGTAATGGAACTCGGTATCTAGCCTTGTACCGGATAAAGTGTAGGCGACGTTGTGATAGGTTTTGTTCTACCTCGTGGAAGAACCCGGTGTCTAGCCTTGTACCGGATAAAGAGTAGGCGACGTTGTGAAGGCTTCTCCGCCACAAGGAGTTTGTGTTTTGTAGTGATTACGAACTCTCGAGTAGGTGACTCGGGGAGTGGAGTAGGGCAAGGAAGGTGTCCTTGTAGCCGAACCACTATAAATACTCGCGTTGTGGTTTTGTGCTTCTTACTCTTTATCTTTGCTATACTTATTTATATACTTATCTATCAACATCCAACACACACATTTAAATAGATTGACATAAGTCGATCTAAAACGAAGTTTTAATCGATAAAATTAAAACTATTCAACCCCCCTTCTAGTTTTCCACAAAAGAGAACCAGGATTACCCCTTGGCTCTCTATCATGAACTCCACCATGGTGACCAAATAAAGATTTAATGACCAAAACCCAAAACGCAAATAGGTATGACATAAATCTCCATTTCCACTTAAACAAAAGAGCTCTATTAAAACCGTAAAGGCTTCCAATTCCTAAACCTCCGTCTTTTTTACTCGCCATGACTTTGTTCCATTTGATCCATGTCATTTTATTCTCGTCCACATCTGCTCCCAAAAAGAATTTATTTCTAATCGCCTCAAGATCTTTGATGACCGCAATAGGAGTTTCGAAAATACTCATATAGCAGATCGAGATGCTTCCAAGAACCGATTCTAGTAACGTCACCCGACCACCTACTGACAGGGTTTTGACTTTCCATCTAGAAAGCCAGGTCTCGAATTTTTCGATCAACTCTTTCCAACCTACAGTTATAGTCATATTTGCATCCAATGGCACCCCCAAATACACAAACGGAATGGTAAAAGCCTCACAACCAATAATACTTGCCATATCAAAAACCTCGCTCATGGGAACCCCCACCCCCATAAGCCTGCATTTGGCCGGATTAATCTTTAAACCTAAGACTAGAAAAAAACACTGAAGCAACAAGACAATATTTAAAACATTTGCAACATTCCAATCTCCAAGAAAAATAGCGTCATGAGCATAGAAAATGTGAGATACCGTAACATCCACATTACCAATTTGAAGACCATGTAATTGAGAAGCATGTATAGCACGAGATATTAACATATGGAGACCCTCTATAGCCAAAATAAATAGGAAAGGAGATAGCGGATCTCCTTGTCTTAGACCTCTTCTTATTTAGAATTCATCCGTAAGAGATCCATTGACCAAGTTAGAGGTCATAGATGATTCCAGGCATCCCCTAATCCACGCACACAATTTCCTTCCAAATCCCATTTTAGTCATCACATCTTGAAGATAATCCCAACAAATAGAATCAAAAGCCTTCTCGAAGTCTACTTTAAAAACAAGGGTCTTTTTCTTTTCCTTTTTACACCAATTTAGAATTTCTTTAGGATCATTGGGCCATCCATGATTTGTCTCCCTTTCATAAAAGCTGGTTGCTCATAACTTATCAAATCTTCCACTACACTAGTGATTCTATTAGCAAAAAGCTTACCAACAATCTTGTAGAAGCTTCTAATCAAGCTAATCGGCCTATAATCCTTAATAAACACAGGATCCACCACCTTAGAAATAAGAGTAAAAAAAGACGAGTTACACCCCACAGGAATTTTCGCAGTCAAGTGAAAATGCTCAATCGCCTTAAAGAAATTATCTTCCACTAAACTCTAACATCTTTTGAAAAATTTAAAAGTAAAACCATTCAGAATCAGAGACTTGTCTCTACCACAACCCTAAACAACCTCTTTAATTTCCTCTTTCAAGAACTCTAGTTCCAACTCGGCATTTTGATTCATAGACAGATCTCTTGAAAACTGAAATTCCAATCTCGGTCTCGACCTCACAAAGGGGCTAAATTTTTCAGAGATGTAAAATTTGAATTCTTTTTTAACCCTTACCATGTTCTTTTCCCATGCACCGTCCACCATAATTCCACAGATAGCAATATGTCTTCTTTTCTGATAGTGACGTTAAGTCTATGATGGTTTATTATATATTTAAATGTTATACGAATGAAGTAAAATGCGCTAAGATGAATTGAAACTCGAATAGAGTCATGTGATATGTTTAAATTGTATGGTAGCTTACAAAAAGTAGAAGTGTTGATGATAAGGATTTAAAAGGTACATTTTTGAGGGGTCATTTAAGCCCTTAATCGACCACTTTTTTATCCGTTACTGCTTAATTTCGTTCTTTTTCACTTTTTAGGTCTCTTGAAGGCAAAATGTTGGAATGAAGCTTATTTGGATGAAAAAGCGTGAATATGTGAAGAAAATGGCTAAAGTCAAGATCAAGACACTCAAGCTGCTGGAATTGAAGGTGACGGCGTCACAGATAGAGGGCGACGTCGTCGCAACATGCTCCAAAATTGTGACGGTTCAGTAGCGAATTTGCTATTTTTAACCTGACGGCGTCAGGCTTTGAAGAGTAGGGTGTAACAACGATTTTCCTCCCCAGACGGCCTAGATCCAGATTCAGATGACGTCAGAGATTGAAGCTGACGGCGTCACAACCACAAGGTGATGCCGTCGCAAGGTGACTTGGCCAAGACGAAATCCTAATGATGGCAGATCTGAAGGCGTCACAATTAAAGAGTGACGTCGTCGCAGTTGTAACTCTATATTTAGAATTCGATTTTCAGACTTTTAGGGAGGTAGAATTGTGGAATAAAAACCCTAAACGAATTTGGTTTGTCTTGGGCAGTATCTTAGGGTTCCCAACCCTATTTTACATCAAGATAAGTAATTTACTTCATTGATTTCATTATGTCTTCGATTGTATGTGTATATGCTTGCATGTTTACCATGCCCGGCTAATTTATTTATGTGTTTGCCTAAGATCTGTGAAACCTAGTTATAATTGTAATTGGCTTAGGATTGCAATAGGTCATCGTTGTGTTTTTAATGCTTGAGTAATCTTTGTGAACCTTAGTTTATGATACCTAGGGTGATTGTAGGCTAAAAATCCAAAGATAACCTTAGAGTTAGTTTATGAATCCTAGAGATTTTGTAGGCAATAACCTTAAGGTATCCTCAAAGAGTTAGGGAGAAAAGCATACCCTACGACCTTAGAAGACACAACGCTTTAAGAATAAGGACGTGACAATTCAACCACCAATAAAAGATAACTAGGGAGTAATAGTATATAGGTAAACACATTTTTAATTATTATACGAACACACATCAATTAGACATAGACTACTCCTTAGCTTAGTTAATTAGATTAGATAAGTAGAGTAATTGGTAGAAGTACCACCCCCCAAATCCAATACCCCGAGAGTCGTACCTTTAAATTTTCTAAAAAATATAAAAAAGATAAAAAAATATAATCTTCCTCAACCCCAACCTTAGCGTAGTAATTTCTCACTAGCATTCATATTCTCCTAGAGAACGATATCAATCCCCGAGGCTTACCCTAATACTACACTACAACGATTAGGTTCACTGCCTAGGTGGTTGAAAAACTTGCTCGAAGAAAAAGAAGTTTCCTTTGACCCCGAACGCGCGTTGTACGCGTATTAGTTGAAAAAGAAAATGTTGAGACATTAAGAAAACTGTACGTAGAAAAATGAACGACGAATGAAATGGTAATATAAGCATGTACCCTTGTCGATGGTCAAATGCATATAAATAATAGAAGTACTTGATCAAAGTACGCGAATAATAAGAGTACAAGAATGTTAAAATAATACTAGCTTGGATCCAACATTAAGAACATAAAGACGTTCTGAAATACCATGAACATTAAGTTCACGAACGATAAGCTTGGGATGCGTAAGAAAATAGAAAAGGCATTGTGAAATGCCTAGAACAATAAGTTTATGGCCATTAAGTTTGGAAAGTGTAAGGAATAGTGAGGATGAATCCAATGCTAGAAAAGATAAAAGTAAAAATGGAAAGTTATTGACTCTTGGTCAATAAAGTTAAAGAAAGAAAATATAGGAGTATCAATGTTGTGTCGGGAATGTTTAAGTAGGATGATTTATAAACTCATTTTTTAAATGGACTGTGACACATTTTCATTTAAATAAAGAAATTGTAAATCGTCGAACCATAAATTTATAATTCTTTACTTACATAGATTGAGACACTTTTTTATGTAAATAAAGAATTTTAATTGAATGTTGTAGTTGAACCGGCTGTAAAAACGGCTCATATATCGTTTGCTAGTGTGGTTAATATTGAATCAGTTAATTGTAAGGTTAATTTTAGATCTTTTCATTTGGGAAAACCTACTAACGACATGGCTGAAGTTCAAATTCCTTTGTCGTCTATTTTGGAAGTTCATTTGAAATTTGAGTTCAGCTTGTACGGTTACTTTGTGGGCAAGAGAATTCCACTTTCGGTTGTTGAGCATTACGTAACGAATGTTTGGAAGAAATATGGTATTATTCGTGCTATGATGAACTTGAAAGGTCTTTTGTTTTTTAGGTTTTCTTTAGCTCAGGGTATGAACAGAGTGTTGGAGAATGGACCATGGTTTATTCGATCCAATCCTATTATTTTAAAGAAGTGGACAACTAATGCAAGTTTGTTGAAAGAAGACTTGTTCTTGATTCTGGTTAGATGCGGACCTATGCCTACGATAAAAAATGTATACGCGATCGATAAAAACTTCATCGAAGCAAAAACGTAATCGGTCACATTTACGGATTATCAGGCTTCATAAAAACGTATACGTGATCGATCAAAAGATAGGATAAAAACGTGAAATAAAAATACTCATCCAAAAAGATCGCATAAAATAAAAGAATGAGTGTATAACACCACTGCACGCTTGGTCCAGTTGTAAGTCGTTCGTTTGTAAGGCAGCACACCCGAGTTCGAGCCTCACCTATGTGCAATTTTAATTATTTCTAGCCATAAGGATGTAATTAACTCAAGGACGAATGGCCACAAGAACGATTGGTGTAAATTTTTAGAGCCACATGGACGATTTATGTAATCAACTCAAGGACGAATGGTGTACTTTTTAGAGCCACAAGGACGATTTATGTAAATGTATGTAATTAACTCTTGATTAAATCATGTCATGTCATATATATGCATACAATAGAAAAATTAAGAAAGTCAGATGCATACAATAGAAAATTAAGAAAATGTTTACATACAATTAGGGTGCGTTTGGTATGCTATCATGAATGACAATGGGTATGAGTTTGATAATAATGGTGGGTCTCTCACCTATGAAAGATCCATTCCTACCTTTCTTGACTTCCCTCGGGTTTCGGCCCGAGATGTATGAGGCAGAAACTCGTCCCACGTACTGTATATGAAATATGGATAATATCTATCATTCATTACCATAGTAGTGAGCCCTCTCATCTTAAACAAACACCTTTAATCACTTTAATAGTTATAGTCTCATTCTCATAGTGGAATACCAAACGCACCTTTAAAAAATTAAAAGTTAAATGCCTACAAAAAGAAAAAGTATTTTGATACATTTTAATTATCCCTTTTGTTTAATGCTAAGAATGGTTAATTACTCCCGACTAGAAAAGATTTTGTTTGAACTCATTACCAAGAATGAAAGATGTCAACTTCAATTAAATTTTTACTTGCTTAGAAATAATTTTTAAGTAAACATTTGTAAAAATTTCATGTGAAAATGTAAATTTAATAAGCATGATAAAATGTCTTTGATCATTAGTCAAGTTATTATATAATTGCATTATAAACCGTTTGGACCTCATTTTCAATTAGAATTGTAAACGAATCGAACGAACACGAATAGAGCCTTGTTCATGTTCGTTCATTTAGTTTTAACCGGACAAATGAACGGACACGAATACTTAAACGGACGAATTTTCTTATTTATGTTCGTTCATTAAGAAATCCGGTTGTTCGTGTTCGTTTATGTTCGTTGATTAAGAGATTAAACGAACGTATGAAAACGAACAAAAGAATGTACAAAATATTGTGTTTTATGTGTATTCATTTATTTGAGTGTACCAATTTTTAAAAATATAATAAAAATATACAATATACAACTATAAACAAATAAACAAACATTAACGAATGTATAATCGGATATTCATGAACATAAATGAATGAACGAGACGTTTGTTTATCTTCGTTCATTTAACTAAACGGACATAAACCGTGTTCACGTTCGTTCATTTAATAAATAAACGAACATAAACGATTATTTTACCGTACGGTTCATAAAATTGTTGCTGAATGTTCGGTTCATTTACATCCATGCTTAAAATAGAAGGAACTACTAATTAAAGCCGATAGTAAAAACTTCTGTAATGATTTCCTATTAACACTCAACGAGGCTAATTAGTCTAAAATCTTTGATGTGAGATGGATCTTTTTGCTCGGGGACAAGAGCAATTAAAGGGGAGTTACACCGGCCATATATTATTCCATGATTTTGGCTAGTTTAGGTTTATTTTAGGTTATTTTCACAAACAAATTAAATGTCATTTTTTTCCACCAACAAAGATAATAAGATATATCTATATCACCCTCTCCTCTCTCTATTACACCATAATTTTCCATCGTATAAATCACTATCTCCGGAGCTATTAAAAGAGATTTAATCGTAATAGTTTTTTTGGGTAAAAGAGATTCACCCTGGTAAAATATATAAATCACAGAAACAATGAATACAATGGAATGTGATCGAAGTACCACATTAACCTCAAGCAAAGCTTGAACAGCCCACTAATCGTAATAGTTTGATGCTTCACAAATGAAGTATTCTATTTTAGTCAAATGACATTTATAAAATATTCGCTTCTTAGGTACGTGTCTCCAAGACCAAGGGAATAGTAACGCATAAAATCTATTACTACAATATTTTTAATGCAAGTTTGGTATATCATGATTGCAAATGTTGAGGACCTTAGAATGTGGTGAGTGTTATGGACAACCATCAATTTGGGCTTTTGTATGCCACAAGTCACTTAGCATTTACCTGTCTTATTTGTTTATTTTATGTGAAAAAGTCGAATATATATATCGTTTTGTTTATGGACCTCAGCTCAAGTTTTTTATTCTTTTTTCTTTTCTTTCCAAGGTTTAACTTTTAGAGTTTTGCTAAATATAGCCTAGCGCAAGTTCATGTCACACTATTCACCATACATTCATCTCCTTTAGAGATAGACCTAGTACGTAGGAGTACGTGAAAATGGTTTATCTGATATATATGTCACACTATTCATTTATATTCTTCTTACAGTTATACTATTACCTCAATAACACGAAACTATATCCTAAATGAGAACACATGCTAATAAAATACATTAAATGTCTTTCAAAAACAACACAGAGGAATTGACATCAATTCGGTCGAGGCTCAGTGTATGATGATGATTTGGAGACTGAACATTATATTCTTCCTTCGCAAATACCACATGGTGGGAGGTTCAAACCTTGTGCCCTTCCTCTTGCAATTTTGCCTAACTCTGTGTTAGACTTTTAATGCAATTTGATGTTCAAAGAAAAGGATCATATGAATTTGCTTTATGTTTAGATGTACGCAGAGGTGGAAGGCAAATGAGCAACAAGCTGCGTCGTTATATTTGGTTAGAAAAGGATCATTAATAATGTCATGTAACAAGTATTGTTGTATGACAAACCTACAAATATTTGGTTAGAAAATCTAGTTATATATAGGGTCAATTGCATATATACCCACTAAAACTTCCATATTTGTATATATACCCACAACATGCTTAAATTGCATTGTACATCACACAATAAAAACTTGTATTGTAAAGAAATATGCAAGTTTTTAAGTTTTAATGGGTATTATATGCAATTCCCCCTTATATATAAGCCATATTGAATGGAAAATGATAATGTCAACTCTTAAAGTTATAAACATAAATGAACTTTATGCACAAATAAGTAATACTGATATGTACAAGTATTTATTATTAAAGTCTCTAAGTTCATTTCTAACAATACTCTTAATTATATTTTTAGTTTGCTAAATTGACAAAGAAAAGATAAAACCCCATTTTCATATATAAAAAAAAAAGAAAAACTACATACTATACTTGTAGGAAAAGTCAACTCTTGGAGAAGAACATGTCAAAATTATATTTGACTCCAATTCATATAAATCATTATTACACTTAAAACAATTAAAGTGAAAGTTGCATACCCCATTTTTCCATTAAGTCGGCAACTTTTCACTATGTAAACTAATTTTTCTTCCAAATTAAAGTTTGTCCTCAAATATCTTTCTACGAGTGTGATATTCACATATGTCAAATTCATGAAATGAATTAAGATGATTATATGTTACATTAAAGCTAACAATATTCTTTTGTCTTGTAAAAAAAAATCATTTAGTGACATTCGCGAAATGCATGTGTTTCTTACGATATTGTATAATGTCATAGTTAGCGAAAATAGGTGTTTATGTGCAGAAAATCATGACATCTCTCAACTGCTGAACAAGCTGACTCAAGTGATCACGCATGGAGGAGGCGAGAATGACATGTTGTCCCTTTCGGGGTGAAGAATGTTAATTCTCCTACCATGTTATTCTAAAGGCACAAAATGAGAACTGCCATATGACATCGCTGGAGGAGTATATATGTGTAGACTCCTTTGGCTATGTGACTGTGTCTGTCAAACTTAATTTGTGTGTTGCCCAAGTTGTATCCTAAGTTGATTTTAATTAGCTTTACGCTGATGACACACTTGAGATCATTTTGATTATTGGCTTCTCCAAGTTATAAGATTTGTAATAGTGATAAATTCGGGCTAACAGGACTTTTTCATATTATAGTTATATCTGCAAACATTCGTTTATATAAATTTTAGAACTGGACCTTCGCAATGGGTTGCCGCTCGTGATATGGTCTTTCCTGCTGATTTTCACTCATCACGTGTTGGAAGTCTTAAGATCAAACAGATCTTAATTCATAGTTTTATTAAACAGACAATTATTATTATTGTATCTATTTATTTGCATACATGTAAGCAACTAATAAGGTTGCAGAAACCACTAGAAGTAGGCCGGATTGATGACATGTCATAGTTAGTTATAGTCCGTTGGTCGAATTATTGGCAGTTAATGTTATGACAGTTAGTATTGAATGGTTGTGTCTATTGGGTCAAATTAAACCATCACACCCATTCATTCATATATATTCATTAACTATATATATCCTATGTATTTGACAGTTATCATCAATCAATATAACACTTATTTCTTGTTATTATTTTCCCTCCATATTCTCAGTTTACTGCACATATTTTCTTGCACTTTATCTCTAAAACATACTACACAAAATGGTGCTCTACCATTCACAATCCGATACCAAATGGCCTAAACTATCTAACCCCTATGAAGGATCTGTTGGCACATCTAAAATGTGGCATCAGAGCCAAAAGCCTGGGAAAGTTATGCACAACAGATCTCAAAGGGAGTTCATTCAGAGACAAGTCAAGAGAGAAAGTGAAGTGAAATTTGGAAATTGCATAAAGCAAATTTCAAGTGAATGCAAGGATATGTTGAAAAAAGAAACTAGAAGAGTTTCATGTGTATAATAATCAATTATCACAGAAACAAGCAACGTTGGAGAGACATAAGAAATATGTTTGTTTTGAATGCAGACTTAGGGGATACATAGCCAAGAACTGTCCAAACAAGGGAAAATTGAAAGAAGTTGCAGGCATTGAAAACCTCACAAACACACCAAACACTGACATCACCTACCCTGAATTCATTCATCTGTCTACATATTTTATGGTGGAAGGGACAAATGAGGAGGTTTGGGATAAAATATGGTATATTAGCAACAACATTAACAATCATGTTTGCACAAACATGAATCTGTTTTCTAAATTGAAGGAGAATTTTGGTGTTGAAAAGTTGAAGGATCTAAGGAAGTTACTGTTTGTTCATGGGATAGGAGAAGTGAACATAAGAATTGGATCAGAGGTCTTTATAATCCCTGGTGTACACTATGCACCAGAAGTGACCCGGAATATTTTGTCTGCAAAACAGTTGGAAGCACAAGGCCTTGAATTAACTTTCAAAGGGAACAGATGCAAACTGGTTCCCATGTTCAAGGACCCATCATCATGTTACTTTGACAAGAACAAGATGAATCAGAAGCACAACAGATATATGGAAGATTATTTGAAATTGTTAGATGAAAGTTCTTATGGAAAGGAAGATGAGACAGAGAAGGTTACATGCTACAGATGTCATGAATTAGGACACTATGCATACATGTGTCCAAGCAAAAAGATAGCAATGGAGTCTACCCCACAAGAAGATGATTTCATTTACATCAAAGGTGTATACTACCCAACACAGATTACATCTATTAATGATTTTTTGCATTCCTAGATTTGCTTAAAAATGATATGCTTATTAGTCAGGAATGGGACAAGTTTAGAGAAAAATTTAACAAAGCTTTTATATGATTTTATGATGTCTATCTTAAAAAGAGTTTACCAGGCCCTTTACCACCATATAAATGATATAAAGATCCATCTTATGGACCTTTATAAGCTTGTGGAGACATTAGGGGGATACCTAATCAAAATGAATTTGGTTATATTGCTGAGATACTTGGCCTGACAAGGGATCATGGTGAGGAGATTAAAGCCTGCTACAATCTATATTTGAATGTTCTTACCTGTTATTATAACACAGCCCGGGGATCACACACTGAAACAAATGGACTTGTTTCAAAGGGCAAGAAAAACTGCCATGAAGACCAGAAAAGTCATGTGATCAAACCCACTGCAATGAACATTCAAAAGGATAAGAAGATTGAGCACTTTGGCATCCAATTGGAGAGTCTCAACAACAAGTGTCAAGATAACCAAGGGAAGTCTCAAATACATTATGAAACTGGAAGCACAAGCCAGAAGATAAAGGAAGAAAGAAGGGATTTTGATGACAACAACACTGATGATTTCATAATCATAAGTTGGTCTACCAAAGAAAAGCAAATAAGATCTAAGATCTTTTGATCTTAGAGGAGAGTTTGTTGGAACTCTTTGTGGGAAACTGTATACACTTTTTATAAAATAATAAATCAGATCACAATAATTAAATAACAGAATGTAAAAACAGTAAATAAACGCAAACAGAAAGGAGTAGAAGCAGAAGACAGACACTATAGACGTATAATAAACGAAAGCAGTAAAGACACTTGCACGAGGCTCGTATTGAATACGATTCCCTTAAAACAGATTCATCGTCTGTTTCCCAGGGTACAACGTACGCAGCTGTTATACAGCCGGACTAGACTACTTGCCTGAAATATCACGGAAGCCTGAGCGTTTCTGATCGAAGAGTTTGCTGGAACCGTTTAGTAATGGAGCTGCATTTTTGAATCTGTAAAAACCGAATGAGACATGGCTATATTTATACTGAAACCCTATCTTGTTCTCCAAGACAAGATATTCTGTTCAATATACACGATATTTTCAAATCTGTTTCATTCTAGAACAGATTTCATATCTTTCATTTATTTAAACATATTCTATATAACTTGTTCACAAAGTTAAAATCTGTTCTAAAAATAAATGGACAAAATCTGGAATTTATCTTAAACTTGGAAACGAATTTTGCAGCAAAAAGATACGCACGTAGGCGAGGTTTCGGAGCTGCATTCGTGTCCGCAGGTCGCGCGGGCTCGCATGAGTTCAGAAGCTTCGAACTCATTTTTGGCCCAGAAATCGAAATTCACCCCTGCAAGGGCACGTAGGTGTTGGAGTAAAACCAACAAATCATTTTGAAGGTTCATATCAAGATTTCTATATAAACAAGGTTTCACTTCTTGTTTTGGGCGATGTGGGATACTCCCACTTTTCCAAATTTTGTGTTTCAAGTGCCTCACTTTGAGACACGATATCTCATTCATATCAACTCCATTTTTGATACTCTTTAGCTCGTTGCGAAGCTCTCGTCGAGGAGAACGCAAAGCTACCAAGAAATATAAATATATATAACATATACCTATATTAAATAGTGTCCAAAATTTGCAAAAACTCATTTTGCAAAACTATTTTTCCAACAATCCCCCACATGAATGGAAATCGATCGAAAACACACGAAAGTTTCGGTGAAATTTCGGCGATTAAGTCTTGCATAGGATAGGTAGGTGTAACCCTTTGAACCTTCCCTTGTGAGATGCACTTAGTCTCCTAGATCTGAGTAGACGCGATGTCCTTGAACTCATCATCCATTTACGTAGACAACATTACACTTCACACAAGACTCTCCCTGACACTGTCAAGTCCTCATAGTCGTATTCGTTATGGTCATGAACACTAGCCTGGTTCTGCAAGAGCTCTTAGGAATTGCGCCCCTACATTTCCCTTCGAAGCGACCCCACTTCTCTCTCACATAGGTGATTTCATCTTGAATCATTAAAAACATATGTTTTATGATTTCATCTTGAATCATTATACTTTATGATTTCATCCTAAATCATTAAAGCCATATGTTTAACCTCTCAACAAGTCACATTTGTTATAGGAATGGACTAGGAAAGTTACAATATTTAGTAACTCCCCCACATTTATGTGACTTCCCCCACATTTCTATGATTAGGTTGTCCTATTGAACCTAGATCTTGGGATCTCCAGTCAACTGGGTTAGGTTTTCCTTCATAGAAACTCATTCCTTCAAGGGCTTTAGTCCCATTCCTCTAGACGACTTACTTACTAACTCTCTGCTTAAGCCTTTCGTAAGCGGATCCGCGATGTTATCCTTTGACTTCACATAGTCAATTGAGATAACGCCTGTTGAGAGTAGTTGTTGTATCGAATTATGTCGACGACGGATATGTCTAGACTTTCCATTATACATTATGCTATGAGCTCTGCCAATTTCCGATTGACTATCACAATGTATACTAATAGCCCTTACCGGTTTAGGCCACCTTGGTATGTCCTCTACGAATTGACGTAGCCATTCCGCCTCTTGTCCGCATTTATCTAACGCGATAAATTCTGATTCCATCGTGGACTTAGCTATAACAGTTTGCTTGGAAGAATTCCAAGATATAGCTGCCCCTCCTAGTGTAAACACATATCCACCAGTCGATCTAGAATCCTTTATGTCAGATATCCAATTTGCATCACTGTATCCTTCGATAACAGCTAGATATCGATCATAATGCATCCATAATCGCTGTATCTCAAATAGTGAAGTACCCTAGTCATAGCTGCCCAATGTGCATAGCTTGGGTTACTAGTATACATACTTAGCCTGCTAACAGATATGCTAAGTCGTCGGTACTGTCATTAAGTACATTAACATGCCAATAACTCTTGAATACTCTAATTGGGCAACACCTAAACCTCTATTTTTAGATAGATGCTTACTGGTGTCAATTGGAGTTCTAGCTAGGCCGGAATCCCCGCATTATGAGTATTAAGAATTTTGTCCACATAATGTGCTTGACTTAACCCAAGTCCATTTTGAGTTCAGTATGATCTTTATTCCAAGGATCACATCAGCCAAACCCATATCCTTCATGTCAAACTTTGATTTCAACATGTCTTTAGTAGATTTGATCATCTTGTCGTTACCGCCAACGATAAGCATATCATCAACATATAAACACAAGATTACATATCCACTATTTGTGTCTTTGACATAAACACATTTGTCGCATTCATTAATTTTGAATCCACTCTCTAGCATGGCGTGGTCAAATTTTTGATGCCATTGTTTGGGAGCTTGCTTTAAGCCATATAATGACTTAACAAGCCTACAAACTTTTTTTCTCTTGTCCAGGAGCCATGAAACCCTCAGGTTGGTTCATGTAGATTTCTTCTTCTAAATCTCCGTTTAGAAATGCCGTTTTCACATGCATTTGGTGAACTTCCAAATTTCTTAAAGCGACAATAGCAAGTATCATCCTAATCGAGGTTATTCGTGTAACAGGCGAATATGTATCAAAGTAATCAAGACCTTCTCGTTTTCTAAATCCTTTGATTACCAATCTTGCTTTGTACTTGTCAATAGTGCCATCGGCTTTCATCTTCTTCTTGAAGATCCATTTATAGCCTAGTGGTTTACAACCAGGAGGTAAATCCACGAGCTCCCAAGTATGGTTTTGTAAAATAGAATCTATTTCACTTTTAATGGCTTCTTTCCATTGAGGTCCTTCTGAGGAAGTAACCGCTTCTCGGTATGAAGTAGGTTCGTTTTCAACCATAAAAGAAACAAAATCGGGTCCAAACAATTTCTCGGTTCTTGCCCTTTTGCTTGTTCTAGGTTCAACCTCTTCTTCCTCAGTTTGATATTGTCTCTCATCTTGGAGATCATTATCATTTCGTTGTCTCTTATCTTGGACAACTTCTTCACCTATTCTAGATGAACTTCCAGTTACCTTCATTAAACAAGGAAATATAGTTTCAAAGAATGAAGCATTCCTTGATTCCATTAAAGTACCCTTTTGTATATCCGGATTTTTCGAATCATGTACGATGAAGCGATAAGCACTGCTATTCTTAGCATATCCGATGAATATACAATCCACAGATTTAGTTCCAATCTTTTGGGCCTTGGGAGTCGGTATAGCTACCTTTGCTAGACACCCCCACACTCGTAAGTACTGATATGATGGTTTTCTTCCCAATTCATAAGGGGTCTCTTCTTTTTCCTTACGAGGTATCTTATTTAAAATATAAGTAGCTGTTAGAATGGCTTCCCCCCACATGTCCTGGCTTAGACCAGAACTTATCAACATGGCATTAACCATTTCTTTCAAGGTACGGTTTTTCCTTTCGGCAATACCGTTCTGCTGAGGTGAATAGGGAGCAGTGAACTCGTGTCTAATTCCATGTTTCGCACATAGGTCAGCGAATGGAGACACATATTCACCTCCTCTATCACTTCGGACCACCTTGATTTTCTTACTAAGTTGATTCTCAACTTCATTTTTTATAGAACAAACTTGTCTATAGCTTCATCTTTACTTTTCAGTAAGTAAACATAGCAATACTTTGTACAATCATCAATAAACGTGATAAAGTACTTATTGCCACCTTTTGTGGGTAGTGATTTCAAATCACATATGTCAGTGTGTATCATATCAAGTGGTTCGGTTTTCCGTTCAACCGATTTGAAAGATGCTCTTGTAAGTTTGGCTTCAACACAAGTTTCATATTTATATTTTGAGTCAATATGGAAATTAGGTATGCAATTAAATTTAATCAAACGACGCATCGAATTAAAATTTACATGTCCAAGACGGCCATGCCACATATTAGAAGACTCAATCAAGTAAGCAGAAGAATTCATATTATTGATATCTTTCTTAACAACCATTACATTGAGTTTAAACATACCATTCAGGGCATATCCCCTACCAACATACACTTGATTCTTAGAAAGAACAAACTTATCAGACTAAAAAACAAGACGAAAACCAAACTTGTTCAACAGCCAACCAGACACAAGATTCTTACGAATCTCTGGAACATACAAGACATTAGTCAACTTGAGCTTCTCTCCACTATCAACCGCTCTGAAAGAGTGAAACATACTCTTGTCAGCACACACATGACGAGTAGCCCCAGTATCTACCCACCATTCCCTGTTGTTGGAACCTACCAGGTTAACTTCAGAGATCATGGCAATGACGTCAGACACCATAGCAATCATGTCCACATCTTCATTCACCATATTAGCCTGGCGTGGAGTCACCCGCTTGTGCATCTTACAGTTAGCAGACGGTGACTGGCTGGTCACAATTGAAACACACCCTTGGAACTTCGTTTCACAATTGCAGCTTTAGGAGCAAGGTAATCAGACTTCCCTTTGTCCTTCTTGTCATTCTTTCCTTTTCCTTTGCCTTTAGCTTTGACATTGGACTTTGAAGATGACGAAACATGCTGAACCATATTTGCCTTGCAGAATCAGCGTATACGTGTTTTTCTGAGCCAGCTTGTTGTCATGTTCAATACGAAGACGAACAACCAAGTCTTCAACACTCATCTCCTTTCGCTTATGCTTCCGGTAGTTCTTGAATTCTACCCAGCTTGGAGGTAACTTTTCAATAATAGCAACAACTTGAAAAGTTTCACTCAAAGTCATTCCCTCAGCATGAATGTCGTGTAGCAAAACCTGCAGATCTTGAACCTGACTCATCACATTCTTTGAATCATCCATCTTGTAATCCAAAAACTGAGCTACCACGAACTTCTTTGTACCAAAGCATCCTCGTTTTGTACTTGTGTTCCAAGGACTCTCATAATTCTTTGGCGTCTTGGTCTTGCAAGTACACGTTGTACAAAGAATCAACCAAACCATTCGAACATAATTGTGACACAAAAAATCTGAATGTTTCCATGCTTCCAAGGCTTGAAAAGCCTGTTGATTAGAGGATTGACCTTCTGCAGGAGGTTCCACGTTAGGTGGATTTTCTTTTAAGAACCGCGCAAGGTTCAAAGTAGTCGATAGAAAAACATCTTCTGTTGCCACCTCTTGAAATTTTGCCCATTGAATTTCTCTGGTTTCTCAGCATGATTAGCAACTGTGTTGGTAACTGGCGCACCAGTTACGTTCACAGGAGTAGTCACAGGAGGGGTAGTGGTGTTTGTCATCCTGAAAAAACAAACAGAAACAGTCAAACAAGCTGTTGTAAATTGGTATCTACTAGTACCAAATCTGATTCAACAAAACTCTATCTTGGTTTCGATGGATCACGTAAATCAGTTTATTAGAAACTCAATCTTGGTTTCGTTATAAACTGATAAGATAAATCGCTTAAAAAACGTTATAGATCTGTTAATCCAAACTGTATGTATAAAACTGTTTAATATAAACTGATATCCAAAGAAACTCAACAAGGTTTCGACAGAAACAGTTATCAAAGTCCGTTAATAATTAATCCGATTTTTAACAAAGTGTAATAAATTCGGTTAAAACCGAATCTGTTTTAAGACTGTGGGAAACTGTGTACACTTTTTATAAAATAATAAATCAGATCACAATAATTAAATAACAGAATGTAAAAACAGTAAATAAACGCAAACAGAAAGGAGTAGAAGCAGAAGACAGACACTATAGACGTATAATAAACGAAAGCAGTAAAGACACTTGCACGAGGCTCGTATTGAATACGATTCCCTTAAAACAGATTCGCCGTCTGTTTCCCAGGGTACAACGTACGCAGCTGTTATACAGCCGGACTAGACTACTTGCCTGAAATATCACGGAAGCCTGAGCGTTTCTGATCGAAGAGTTTGCTGGAACCGTTTAGTAATGGAGCTGCGTTTTTGAATCTGTAAAAACCGAATGAGACATGGCTATATTTATACTGAAACCCTATCTTGTTCTCCAAGACAAGATATTCTGTTCAATATACACGATATTTTCAAATCTGTTTCATTCTAGAACAGATTTAATATCTTTCATTTATTTAAACAGATTCTATATAACTTGTTCACAAAGTTAAAATCTGTTCTAAAAATAAATGGACAAACGAATTCTGCAGCAAAAAGATACGCACGTAGGCGAGGTTTCGGAGCTGCATTCGTGTCCTCAGGTCGCATGAGTTCAGAAGCTTCGAACCCATTTTGGCCCAGAAATCTGCACAAGACGTAGGTATTGGAGTAAAACTAACAAATCATTATGAAGGTTCATATCAAGATTTCTATATAAACAAGGTTTCACTTCTTGTTTTGGGCGATGTGGGATACTCCCACTTTTCCAAATTTTGTGTTTCAAGTGCCTCACTTTGAGACACGATATCTCATTCATATCAACTCCATTTTTGACACTCTTTAGCTCGTTGCGAAGCTCTCGTCGAGGAGAACGCAAAGCTACCAAGAAATATAAATATATATAACATATACCTATATTAAATAGTGTCCAAAATTTGCAAAAACTCATTTTGCAAAACTATTTTTCCAACGGTCTTAAGATCAAACAGATCTTAATTCATAGTTTTATTAAACAGATAATTATTATTATTGTATCTATTTATTTGCAGACATGTAAGCAACCAATAAGGTTGCAGAAAACACTAGAATTAGGAATGATGACATGTCATAGTTAGTTATAGACAGTTGGTCAAATTATTGGCAGTTAATATGGTTATGACAATTAGTATTGAAGGGTTGTGTCTATTGGGTCAAATTGAACCATCACACCCATTCATTCATATATGTTCATTAACTATATATATCCTATGTATTTGACAGTTATCATCAATCAATATAATATTTATTTCTTGTTATTATTTTCCCTCCATATTCTCAGTTTACTGCATATATTTTCCTGCACTTTATCACTCAAATACACTGCACAAAATGGTACTCTACCATTCACAATCTGATACCAAATGGCCTAAACTATCTAACTCCTACAAAGGATCTTTTTGGCTCAACTAAAATCCCGAAAGAGTCGATGTTTGTTTAATATTTTACTGAGATCGAGTACCAATTTGTCCAAGTTTTGGAGTCGTAATGCGAGTAAAACCGTTGGGAGGTCACGAGATGGATAGTCGTTTCGTTGAGCCCCCACAAACCCACCCATTCATAATGAGACGAAGTCTCTCTTTGTTTTGTTCCTTCATTTCAACATTATTAAGGGTCCATTCTATTCTCCATCACCATTATTAATTACTTTTTCATATAATATATTCTTACATAAATTAACATCAAACTAATCGTTACCACACAATTCTAGCTTTATCCCCGACAACGATTCCAGACATTATTACTCAAAAAGTATGTTGGCGGCGACGTTGATTTATTTGTCTTAGGAAACAAGTCTTCAATGTGAATAAATCATCGTTAGTTTTTACGGGACCAAGTTTCTAATATACTACTATGTTTCCAGGGTTTATGGATTTATATTGTCACGTACTATATATCATGACTTGCAACTTAAGCAATATATACCACGACGAAGACGGTCAGGTTTCTTGGAATTTGAATTGACGCTCGTCACTTGATGAGCAACTAATAATCTACAGATCGATTTGTACGTACGTGTTAACCTACTTCTATCATCGTTGAAGTTTAAAAATCCACACATTCTTTGGTTGGACTATATCAGCTAAAATCTGTAAGAGAATGTTTTGTGATAATGATCTTTGTTATTGCTTGAGGACTACTTGCCCAACGATATATGGGCTACAAATAAGGAGATTACATAAGATATATTGGGTAACTCCTACAAATCAGGCTACAGCTACACTAATTGACAGCAACATGATTTGGACTTATCACAATATTATAGTAATTCAGCTACATGATTTGGACTTATCATAATACTCGGTTAACAAAATCAAACAAATGTAAAATTAAAAATTAAATAGCCGATTCACCATACTGTGCCAAAGATCCTAACGCCGAACGGCAATGGGCAAGGGCGATGAGAACTCTAATGCCATGCCGCACGCCGGTGTGGGTTGCCGAACAAATGCCAGTCCCATACCCATACCCATACCCATATAGCCCATGCTCTAATGGATCCATGTATGGTACAGTAGGTTTTAATGAAGTATATATGATAGAGCCAAGTCTCAAAATTCAAACATCACATGTAATTAGATATCATCGTATGGCATTTTATCATAGACATCTCAAGTATTTGGAATAATAACATAGTATTTGGCCCATGCATGTGCATTTAAAGCTTTTCGTTTAGGCTCAAATGTAAAAACTTGGTCCAAAACAACAAACATATCTCACATATAGTGGGCTAAACATGTCCTCAATATTAGTATCGAACAAACTTTTAAGCCGAAAGATGCATACCACCACTAGTGTATAAATAATGGTTAAACATCATCTTTCTTATATTAGTAGGGTAAACAATTTTTTCTGATTGTCCATTTTCATGATAGATTTTATTGGTAAAAATGTGAGCATCAAAACTATAAACAAGTCAAGCAATTCAATGACGACTTACCTTAGCCGTACCTGATGATAGACTGTAATACCAAACAAAAACAATGACTACCTAAATCCAATTCTAAACTACAAATAACAACCTTTATACATCCCTCAAGTGCTCATCCAAAGCACCACTAATATGTCCAGAAGAGAATTCTGCCAAGTCTGCAATCTCAATCAGCAAACAAAATGCGTGCCACTAACACATTCATTTACAAGACCAGAAAACCTTCCTTATGAAAGCTACTGCGTAAATAATCATCTAACTCAGCTCGAACTCCAAACCTGGTTGCCCCATATTTCATGGCACACAAAGAAAATAAGATAAAATAATCCATAGAAATAGGTCTCATCACTAATAAGATATATGATAATTTTAATAAAAACTCATATTTATTAAAGAATTGTGAATGTGTATCACTTACTTTTTTTTTTTTTTTTTTTTTTTTAACATTTCTCTAAATTTATCGTATTTTTCTTGTCAAAGATTCTATAGAACCCGTTTAGTAATTGAGTTCTACTTACTAAGGTATTGTATTTATTTTAAAGTCAGTTGAAAGAAATTTTGAGTGACGTGCTACTCGTATAAATGTATTATACGCTCCTCTATGAATGTTTTCATTGCTAAATAACAGTAATTGCTAAATAACAACACTAATTGCTAATTGCTAACACTAATTGCTAAATAACAACACTAAATGATTGTTTTCATTTCAATTTCGTCGGTATAAAATGAAATAGCAAAACTGAATCATCCTTCTAAGTATTTTTCATTTCCCAAATGGTTAAAAGACATGCTTTCATTTCCCAAATGGTTAAAAGACATGCTTTCATTTCCCAAATGGTTAAAAGACATGCTCGAGATTTTTTACGATATCCCAAATTTCTCGGGATTTTTATAATTTAGTACCTAACCCTTTTAGAGGTAGGGTATCACATGCGTTTAAGATATATTATAATATTAATAAACACTCACATTTATTAAAGAACTGTGATTGTATATGGCCTTTCTCTTTTTTCTTTTTTTACATTTTCTCAAAATTTATCGTAATTTTCTTGTCAAAGACGCTATAGAACCCGTTTGGTAATTGACTTCGACTTACTAAGGTAGTGTATTTATTTTAAACTCATTTGAAAAGAAATTTTAATGACGTGCTACTCTTATAAATGTATTATACGCTCCTGTATGACTAAGTCTTTCAAAAATGATTAGTACCAAGTTTATAAAACGAAGATAACATTATTTGCTAAATAACAACACTAAATGAATGTTTTCATTTCAATTGCGTCGGCATAAAATGAAATAACATCATCGAATCGTCCTTTTAAATATTATGTATTTCCTAGATAGTTAAAAGACATCCTTTGTTACCCGAAGTCCATAAATATTTTCTAGCTTTTCACTAAAGTTGTATTTTGCTATGCTTTTGAGATTTTTTACTTCGTTAGATTTTCTAAATTTATCGAGATTTTTATTAATTAGTTTACACATAAAATCAACTCACAAGATGTAATACAATAACTTTTTCTAAGTTATTTATCGTATGATATATATGTTACTTGTACACAAATATTATTCACTTTTGTTAACTAAATCATACATTGAATTGTTAATGGTTATTAAGAATATTGAGTATTGGTTTAGGAGAGAGTTATAAAATGGATTTTGTAAATGTGTTGATTGTTTTAAACCATGATTGCTAGTAACATGGCTTCGATGGTGCTATATTCTTCAAGTCGTGGTACCGAATGTGATATTTGATGCCAATTATAGTAAATGACACCCATGAAACCACAATAGTTACTATTTTCGGTCATGTGTGATTGCGGTATTGAAGTATATTGTTATTATCGATTGGTATATTTGGTTTGAGATAAGATAGATGGTATTCTATGTCTTATATATTCGGAATTGATCGAGAGATTTTAGTCACATATATCATAATTGCTCAAGCAAACATCAATTTTGAAAACTAAGTACATGAGTACGAAACTTGAAAAATTACTCACTAATGCTCACTTCAATAATGGGTATTAATTCAAAATAATGTGAATAAAAGTCACAAAATAGTACAATATTCAAAAATATTATGTAAAGTTAACTAAAAATATTTTTTGCAGAAAATGTATAAAGTTCACTAAATTGGTACATAGTTTACCAAAATGGTATAAAGTTCACAAATTTACATACATGCATAAAAGTGATAAAACTTGCATTAGTTTCACCATAATGGTAAATAATTTGCTTAAATGGTGTAACACGTATAAAACACTCAGTGAATTCAATAAAAGATGGTAGAATATTAGTTTTTTGGTGTCTTCATGAAATTAAAATATATCATGTTAATTGAAGAAATAACTTAGTATAATTGACTTTAAATATCTTAGAATATGTTGCTTAAAATTTTAGATATAATGAGGTAGATAAATATACAATGATACTCTCCTAGATAACTAAGTCTCTTTATAAAATGATTGGTACAATGATAATAACACTTAATTTTAAACATAAATTCTAAATCCTAAGTCATGAATACTAAACACCGAATAATTTTCAAAATTAATAAATGTCCGGAAACAGGGTTATATATTTTCATGTTCGGCACTCTTGTAGTGGACTTTCACCAATTAATTAAAATTTCTTATCTTTTTCAATTATTATCAACCTAAAATACCTAATGTCATTTGAAAAGAGTTTTACCCTTTTAGGTAGGATATCACGTGCGTCTTAGATATATTGTAATTTTAATAAACACTCACATTTATTAAAGAACTGTGAATGTGTATCACTTTTTTTTTTTTTTTTTACATTTTCTTGAAATTTATCGTATTTCTCTTGTCAAAGACTCTATGGAACCCGTCTGGTAATTGAGTTCTACTTAATAAGGTAGTGTATTTATTTTAAAGTCATTTGAAAAGAAATTTTAGTGACGTGCTAGTCTTATAAATGTATTATATGCTCCTGTGTGAATAAATCTTTCAAAAATGACTATCAAGTTTATAAAATGAAGATAACGCTAATTGCTAAATAACAACACTAAATGAATGTTTTCATTTTAATTGTTTTGGTATAAAATGAAATAGCCTTATTGAATCGTCTTTTTAAATATTTTTCATTGCCCAAATTGTTAAAAGACATGCTTTGTTACCCAAAGTCCATAAATATTTTCTAGCTTTTCACTAAAGTTATATTTTGCTATGCTCTCGAGATTTTTTAGTTCGATAGGTTTCCCAAATTTCTCGGCATTTTTATAATTTAATTTACATGTAAAATCAACTCATAAGATGTAAAACAACAACCATTTCTAAGTTGTTTACCGTATGATATATATGTTACTTGTGACACAAATATAATTCACTTTTGTTAAGTGAATCATACATTAAATTGTTAATGGTTATTAACAATATCGGATATTGGTTTAGGAGGGAGTTATAAAACGGATTACGAAAATGTGGTGACTGTTTTAAACCATGATTGCTAGTAACATGGCTTCGATGGTGCTATTCTGATTCTTCAAGTCGTGGTACCAAAGGTGATTTTCGATGCCAATTACGGTAAATGACACCCATGAAACCATAATAGTTACCTTTTTCGGTCATGTGTGATTGCGGTATTGAAGTCTATTGTTATTATTGATCACCATGTTTGGTTTGAGATAAGATAGATGGTATTTTATGTCTTATATATTCGAATTGATCGATAGATTTTAGTCACGTATATGTAATCGCAATCTACTTTAACTCTCTTTTTCATTCCCCTTTCCTTAGAATTATTTTGATAACGATTACCAATAACGACGTCATTGCTTATTAACTACTTTCGTCTTTGCACTTTACTACTTTCGGACATGATAACGATTACCAATAACGACGTCATTGCTTATTAACTACTTGGCTCTTAATATCATTCATGTATTTTTCGTTTTGTAACTATATATATACGTACATTTTACATTTAGAACTGTTACTAGTAAGACTTAATAAAAGAAATTATTCATAAAAGCTATTAATTCGATTATGGAGTCTCCACCATGCAAAAGGGAAGTATCAAGTTTCAATGAATCTTATTCTTTTTGAACTGAAACCCACTCCATCTTTAATTAGTGGATTCTCCCACTGCTTAACACATGATTTGCATTTTTGTTATTTGATTCTAAATTTGGCTATATATCACATATAGACAACACAAGAATTGTTAATTTCTTTGATTCCTCGTTACCTAGTCAGCAACGATTAATGCTTACAATGGGCAACGATAATCCAAGTCTCATCCTTGGTATTTGCTTCATATAGGTACCCACCTCCGCAAAACCTATGGGCACACTGGAGAGACTTTGTGGAATAAGAGCTCAGGGGTCCAAGCCTTAGCTTGTGCTCACTCCAGTTGGTGCTCCACTAAGCCAGGAGAGTTGCCGAAGCTATTCCTTGTGGGATGGACAATGGTTGGTGCCAAGAGGCACCCGGGGTCAGGGTGTTCCCGCCAATTTGTGGGATAACCCGAAGTCCATTTTGAACCCAATGCAATCCTTCCAGAAGGACCACAGCCCAGACAATGTGTAGCTGTTAAGATTGAACTCGTGGCCTCTGCTATTACATAATATATATATATATACTTTGTTAGTCTTGTCTATTCTTTGTGTGCCATTAGTAATAGCAACTCATATTTGAATGATAACTCAATTCTGTAACTATATAAACCAGCATCTAAATTTGTATATTTACTTCATGCTGTAGTATATGGATCCCGCACTCAAGATAAAACAAAGAATTTGCCTAGTTAAAAGTGGAAGTTTGTGGCACACCATCTATGGTGAAGCAAGCTTGGTGATTTTTGTCCATCGAATTATTTCACTTTCAACGTTTGATGCTAACAAGACAATAATCAAACACTAAGAACTAATTAAAGAGATATCGATGTATATAGTTTACAATAGTGATCATGGGGACATAGATGCTCATCATTACTCAAGAATTGTGCTCTTTGTAGTGGATAGCTAATCAACTTACTATACTACTGAACTTTAATATCTTTTCAAGAATCAGAAACCCACTTAACACAATAAATTATAAGGCATCTTTTGTTTTGATTAAGCACTTCATCAGCTCAAAAATAAAATCTACATCTTAAGTATAAAAGCTAACGAATTATTTGATGAAATATATCATGATATACAACCCGTGAAATATTTTAGGCCAAGAAAGGTAGCAGACTGAAACAATTAACTGAAACATATTTAATCATCTACATATGCTTACTACGGACTACTACTTTAGTTACAATACGGAAATTATAGGTTGATATTTACATATATTCTCGGTAGGTCTCTATAGTTGCTATGCTAATTCATCTGACACCATGAAGAAAGCAATTCTTGTGAGATGTTAAATGGTTATTTGATGGGTTCGTTTGTCTTGTTTGATGACTTATTGCAAGTTTCGTATCTGCAAGGATCTGCCTTGATCAGCAGTTGAACAACCTCATTCATAGTAGGGCGAAGGGTGGCTGACCTGCACGTACAAAGGATAGCTACACGAAGAACCTTAATCATTTCATCCTTAAAGAGCCCTGACAATCTCTTGTCTAGAACCCCGATTGCTCCCTCTTTCGTATCCACTTTGGTTGAAATCCAATATATGATGTTCTTGTTTTCTCCAAACTCTGCCTCCACCGGCTTCTTCCCGGTTATCAGCTCCATTAGAACTACCCCAAAACTGTAGACGTCACACTTTGTTGTTGCTTTCGATGAATATGCGTATTCTATCATAAACAACACAGATACGTTAGTTTTTATAACAAGTATAAAACACAAAGCTACCATAAATAATGAAGTTAGACTAAATGACAAATTAACTACCTGGTGCTAAGTATCCGTACGTCCCTGCAACAACCGTGGTAGTGGAGTCTTTCCCTCTACCATTGAGAACCTTGGCTAAGCCAAAATCTGCAACTTTGGGGTTGAAATTCCTGTCAAGAAGGATATTTGTGGACTTGACATCCCTATGAATAATGGATGGGAGCAGATCATGGTGAAGATAGGCCAGGCCTTTTGCTACACCAAACGCAATCTGATGACGAGTCGGCCAATCCAAAAGACATTTACCATGATGCAGGGCATCCCAAAGGCTTCCATTTAGCATGTATTCATAAACCAACAAGTTACAGTTGCAGCTTGACAAGTAGCAATACAGCTTCACTATATTCTTGTGCCTTATATTTCCTAGAGTCTCAACCTCACTCTTGAGTTCCTTATCCATCATTAGGTTATCATCAGAAGAGCCGTCTTTTAGTTTTTGACTCCAAAAGCGCTTCACAGCTATAACTTGTCCATTGCTCAATTCAACTTTGTAAACCATTCCGGACCCTCCATGACCAACCACATTCTTTTCAACCATGGCTTCAATTATTTCATGTTGATTGAAGCTTACTTGATGAAAGCTTTTCATGTTGTAAGAAAAATATGAATATGCCCATGTCTCCTCACGTTTTACGGCATCTCTTTCTCTACTAAACCAATGCTTTAAAAACATGACACCTCCAATAAACACAAACCCAACCGAAACCCCAATTACCCAAAAACAGTTAAATTTCTTCTGATTACGAGTCTGTGAACAACTGGAGAAATTATGATCTCCCATGTTTTGGTACACCGATATACAGAGTTCTTTATTACCTGTAAAACTCTCTAACTGTCCTCCCTTGATGAACGGCATAGGTATCGGCCCAGAAAGAAGGTTGTTTGAGAAGTTCATTGAGCTTGGAAGCAAATCACAAAGGCTTTCTGGTATGCCACCTGTCAACAGATTTCTTGACAGGTCAAGAACATTTAAAGATTTTAGCCTAGAGAGCGAGTTAGGAATGGATGATGTAAGCTTGTTTCCTTGCAACAAAAGTAGATTGAGCCTTTTCAGGTTGCCTATTTCTGAAGGTATTGGACCAAACAGCAGGTTGCTGCTTAGATCAATCTTTACTAGACTGATTGCTTCAGAAATTTTAGAGGGTACAACACCTGAGATCCTGTTATTCTGTAGAAACAACTCTGACAAGTTCTGAGCGTGCCCGATTGTTTGTGCTATCGAACCATTAAAAATATTGTAGCTCAAATCAATGATAGACACTGAGGGTAGTCCTATGATACCCTCGGGTATTCTCCCTTCCAGACGGTTGGAACTGAGGCGAAAACGTATAAGTGTGATACATTTACCATAACTTTCAGGCAACAACCCTGTAAACATATTTCCAAGTGCTAGAAAGTAGAGCAGCTTACCTCCGTTGCACACCTCATGTGGTAATTCCCCGGTTAACCGATTATCTGACAGATCAATGAGCATCAGAGGTGAAGATCTTCCTAGATGACGAGGAACTTCACCCGTCAAATAGTTGGTGTAAAGGGACAACATGGTTAAAGTTGTCGAGTTTTCAAGCACACGCGGAATCTCTCCAGTAAGACTGTTATTGTAAAGCTGAAGGACTTGCAGCTTTGGAAGTCGGCAAATGGATTCTGGTAGGGCCCCTGTTAACATGTTGACTGACATGTCAAGGTCAATGAGTTGTGTGAGATTTCCAAGCTCATCAGGTATCCCGCCAACTAGCTGGTTGTAATAAAGCTCAAGCTGCTGCAGGTTTGTAAGCAAACCAATCTCTCTTGGAACCGGCCCCACTAAATAGTTACCGCTCAATTCTAGATCAACAAGAGATGTCATGTTTCCAATGGATTTTGGTATTGGTCCACTCACCATGCAAGTACTCAAGATCATCGACTTTAGCTTTACCAGCCTGGAAACATTCTCCGGGAGTCTCCACAGGTCAAAACCTCCGTTCTCATTAAAATTGACACTTTCAAGATTGGTGAGATTGATGAAAGATATCGGAAACGCCCCTGTAAAGAAATTGGACGATAGATCAAGCAGCCTTAAAGATTTCATGGGTGATAAGTCTGGCAACTTTCCAGTGAGATTGTTATGTGTTATATTGAGTTCTTCAAGTAGTGAACAGTTGGTGATGGTGCGAGGAAAGTCACCATGAAACTTATTGTACCCAAGATGAAGGCTTTTCAATCGAGGTAAGAAAGAGCATATGTTTTCAGGGAAACGACCGGATAACATCCATCCTGACATATCGACCTTCACAACATAGCCTTGCTTATCACAGCTTACACCCGTGTAGTTGCACATGGGCTTTGATCCATTGTCATCCCAGTTGAACAAAGAGGTCTCTGCAGACACAGAATTCTTCATGTTGCTGAAGAACTCAACCTGATCAGCTATACCAGCTTCATAAGAGCTCGACAACGGAAGTAAGATTACAAGATAAATAATAAACATATAATTAAAAAATCCCATAAAGAGATGCTCAAGTAGGATGAGTTATGTTGGTTGATGTAAGTAGAAAAGAAGATAAGAGATATATAGATGGAACAACAGTTTGGAATAATATCGAGTGAATTAGTATTCGTATTAGTAGTAAGTTTCACGAGATATATTGTAAAGAGGCTTTAAGTTTTAATACGCTACCACTAACATCGAATGCGAACAAGAAGCCTTTATACCAAATGTATCAGATGCCAATATATTTCCATAAGCTCCTCCCCTCATAGTGATGAAGCTTTTGTCTCTTGGTTTGCGTACATCTAAGAATGGTATGTTTAGATGTTTGGCTACAGAGATATCTAATCTTGTTACATCTAACTAGCTGTGTACTCTCAAATATGATTCGAAATTCATAATACTAGCTTTTTCATGTATAGTTAATGTACGCCTTTTTCTTAGCTTATTCTTTTCTATGACTTTTCCATTCTTTTAAATAAATAAGAGAAAGAGGATTGGGTTAAGATGTGCATGAATAATAAGTGAAGATTGGTACATCCACTTTGTGGACTTCTTTATGCATAATCTTTAGCAAAAGTTGTTCGATATAAGATTATCTACGTGCGTATTTTATAATTCAAAATAAAAAAAAAAAAAATTATAAGAAGGAATCAATGTTGTAATAAGCAATAGGTATGATGTTATTATTCTCTTTTCTATGTATGCTAGTTTATTTTAGCTTTAAACCAGACATTATTGTGAAGCAGCTTTATAAACATCAAATAAGAAAAAGGGGTCGAGATAAAAAAGGGTGGTCACTCGGTATGTTTTGTGTAATAACAATAGATGCTGAACAAAAAAGGTTTAGTCGTATGTATGCTGTTTCGATAATAAGCTCCTTTTTTCATTCAAAACTGGCAATGTTTCAAGCATATCATGCCACTTGTAATTTTGAGTCAATATCCTACCTTCAATTCACCTTATTAAGACCGTAGATAGATATAAAAAGCAAATGGATTATCATAAGCAAGCTAATTAGACCGTGCGATCTTGCAGCAACCAAGAGTAGAAGCCCACTCTTGTCCACAATTATAGCAGAAATGATACTTACACCTGCAAGTTATATGACTACAACCCGCTGTTTTTTCCACAAAGAAGTTGCAGTTTGGGCATTGCTTCCACTTGTTCTTCTGAACAAATGCGATTGCCATCTCATCCGCTTTCTTTGAAGTGTCAAGTATCTTAAACTCGTTGCAGGTTAAATTAGAATGCCAAGGGACCCGACACAATGCACAGAAGGACCGTTTGCATACCGGACAATTGGTTTTCCTAATGCTCTTGTCATCCTTAATTAGTAAAGTTGAACAGTTTGGAAAAGGACAGTAAAACTTGTCGGATTCAGGAATTAAGGATTCACATAGCACATCATCCCACTTGATGAGAATATCTTTCGGAATGATTAGTCTCAAGGTGTTGAAATCCAATGTGGAATTGCAGTTTGATTCAGGGCATGTAATGTTGATAATTTTTTCTTGTATTTTTGTTGTTGCGTGTATGCTGGTGCAGTCGTTACAAAAGGAGTGAGAACAGGTTGAGTTTTTGAACATTTTCCAGTAGTCCTGCATCTCCAAGCAGATATGACACGGTTGTTGTTCTATCTTGTTGTTGAAGAACGATGCAACGTTTGTTAATGTTTGAGAATCCAACATGGAAGCCGAAGAAGAAGCTAAAAGGGCTTCTTGGAGCTGTAATTGTTGTGCATACGTAGCATCCGCTTCTACCCGAGTCTCATCATTGCCTTGTTCAGGTACTGAAAGACAGAAGAAGATATGTGTATTGTTGTATGCATACACTACTAGTCGCAAATTAACATTATCCATGAAACAAGCAAACATTTTTAAATTAAAATACAAATTTTCCAAACGTGTTTGTGACAACGATTTAAGATTTAGGTTTAGCATGTGATCTTGTAGAATAT
The DNA here is from genome assembly GCA_910596185.1 of Chrysanthemum makinoi. Lineage (NCBI taxonomy): Eukaryota > Viridiplantae > Streptophyta > Magnoliopsida > Asterales > Asteraceae > Chrysanthemum > Chrysanthemum makinoi. The sequence goes on from OU343224.1 coordinate 140,195,445, forward strand.
TTGACACGACACGATACTCAGGTTCGTGATGTGGGTTGGGGTGATACCAACCCGCCAACCCCACTCGACTGAATAATTCCAACTCTTAATGAAGATAAAAAGTAAAAGGAAATGAAGTAAATGTACCATGAAGATGGGTCGGTGGGACGACATTGTTGGAGTGTTTCTTCTTGTTGTTTTTGTATTTAAAAAGTGTGGAGCAGAAGAAGGCGGAACCCATGATCATGAGTAACGCAGTAGCACTGCCGGCGAACCATTTTGAGGATCCTCCATTGCTAACAAACATTCTCATTCTCATCTTCATTCTCATTCATTCAGGGTTTATTTGTTTCTTTTAAGTTTTTATGGATGTGATACTCTAAATATTTATTACTGGTAGTATATATCCACTACTCCCGTATTTTTCTCATTTCTTATTTTAAATCATGAGTCATTATCCAAATTTATTAAAATTTAGAATTACTAATGTTAACAAACTTACCTAGCATTTCAAGTATATCTTTTCAAACCCATCTCCAATAACATTCAAATGCCTAATTACAAAAAACGAAAACAATATAGAGAAATCGATGTGCTCAGCATTTCACTCTACGTTTGATCGAAGGATCAATTTATACATATTATCTGTAATGTTCCAATTACTCAACAATAACAACTATCCTAAGCAATCAAAATATCGCATACAAGGATTAGTTATCATCGACCACATGCAGCAGTAAAAAATGATAAGTTGTGGTCTTTGTGCTGATCATAGTTCATCATGCTATCGATAAAATTAAGAATCAAGTAATATTTACATATCATATGCACACGTACTAGCTTGCTCTATCTTCTCTGTTTCCCAAAGTTGTCATGATCTTGGTTTGCAGCCACCATGATTTGAAGTCCACTTGTTTCCACAATCATAGCAGAACTCATACTTACACCTGCAAGTTATATGCACGCACCCCTCCGCTTTTTCCACAAAGTACTTGCAGTTTGGGCATTTCTTCCACTTGTTCTTCTTAGCAAGTGCCATGGCCAATTTCTCGTAGTCTTTTTTCCCTTTCTTATTTGTCATGTTAAGTTTCCCAAACTCCTTGCAGGTAAACTCGGAATGCCAAGGAACGTGACACACTGCACAGATGGACCTGTTGCATACTGGGCAATTGTTTTGCGTAATGGTGCTGTCATCGTTAATTAGTAAAGCTGAGCAATCAGCAAAAGGACAGTAAAACTTGTGGGATTCAAGAATAGTGGACTCGCATAGCACTTGATCCCATTTGATAAGAATGTGCTTAGGAACGATTAGTCTCAAGGAGTTAAAATCTAGCATGCAATTGCAGTTTAATTCAGGGCACGTAATGGTGCTGATTTTCTCTAGGATCTTGGTTGTTGCGTGCTTGCGGGTGCAGTCATAACAAAAGGAATGAGAACATGTTGTGTTTGTGAACATTTGCCAGTATTCCTGCTTCTCGAAGCAGATTCTACACATTTGGTGTTGTATGTTGTTGTTGTTGTTCTGTAGCAACGAACTCAGTGAAGAAGGCCTTGCTTTATTATGGGTTCTTGAGGTTGATGTCTGAGAGGCCAATATAGAAGACGACGAAGAAGCTAAGAGGGCTTCTTGGAACTGTAATTCTTGAGCATACTTGGCATCCGCTTGTTCTAACGTGATGTCATCTTGAGCGAGAATCATTGTTTCATTAACTAAAAAGGGGCCAAGTGCGTATATACCCATTAAACAGGAAACATGGTTTAGTGTTTGGAAACGAAATAGACAAACATACATACGTACATATATTTAATCCGAACAGAAGTAGAATATATATATGCAACTAGTGTTTGCTGGTTTTATTTTGAAATTGGTTAATACAATTTATGTAGTACTAATTTGACTATGCCAATAATCAAAGTTTCCAAAGAGATACTTATGGCCGTTTGGTTGGAGTGTATGGGTATGAGTCTATGACTTTGAAAGTCATTAATGTTATTTATATAGTTGGTTATGGGGCCCACCACAATGGATTGAGGATAATCAAATGTGAAGGTTTCCTCGTATCTTATGTGTGTGGGTGGTTTCATCATACCCTCCACTACCATTCCTCCCTATACCAACACCAATACTAATTGTGATTCATAGCAACAAACCAAACACACCCTTAGAATCATATTAGTTGGGGTCATAGGCATAGATTAGATGTTCCGTGTAAGGTAAGCAAATAGTAATAGGGATATTATTAAGTGGGTGTTTGGGATTGGTTATGCGTTTAGATATCGCATTTGAAAACGTGATTCTGAAATATGGTGTTTGGATTAGATTATGTTGTATGATGATGATAACGCGATAATTAGTTTTTTAATTGTTTGGCAGTTTATATTACGTAGTACTAATAGCGTAACATGTAAAATGACAAGAAAGGGCAGTTTTATATTTGAAGGAGTATTTGAGTTATATAAATGAGCAGTTTATATAAATTGAAGACATATTTATTATTTAAGGTGTATGAGAGAATACATGGTGTGATTTGATAAGTATGAAAAAAGGTGAAAAATGAAGTAAAAGAGTATTTTAAGCAATTGCTGGATAAATGAAAAAAAGGGTAATTTGGTAAATTTGGTGGCAAAAGTTGCGTTTTGAAAAGGTGTCATCATTAAAAAAGTAGCATGTGTCCTAGTTATCAAAACTAACAATCCCAAACACCACCTTAGAAAGAAAGTAGTAGCACAATACTACTCCGTAACAAGTTGTAATAATTACAACAACACGTAGCTAATATATACTGTAATTACTTACCGTCGTCACTAGTATCATGATGATGGGTGGTTGGAGATATCGTCCAACAAGTCTCATCATAGGAGGAGGCCACGGATGTTGGCGTAATAGTATTGTTAATTTTCTTGGTGGGAATTGAGTAGCAGTAGTAATAGACAAGAAGAAGAAGAACAAGAGTGATGATGATGATGATGAGGATGAACAACAGAAGAAGATGTATTACTGGAGCAGCTGCATACCATACTAATAATAATAATCCTTGTCTACTTGTTGTTGTAGTATTTGAGATTGATGATATGTTATTTAACTTCAACATCTCTCTTTCTCTTTCTCTATCTTTATCTCAACCCATTCACTCACTCAAACTCAAACTCCTTTCTTATTCATGTGCAAACTCCTTTTTACTCACTTTTTTCTTGTCTTTATTTTCTCTATCTTTACTTGAAAATTTCGTTCTTTCATTTTTTCTTTTATATTATTATATTAAACTATCTTCGAGTGGAGGAGTGTCATCTTAACTCTCCCATATACTAATATTTTCATTAACTTATCTCTCTCTCTCTCTCTATAGTAGCAGTACACTAAACTATATTTACTGTGTTTGGTTAAGAGCTTATAAGAGGTTTATGAGGCTTAAATTTTAAAAGTCCTTTATAAGCTTTGTTTGACGTAAAAGCTTATAAAGGGGCTTTTGAAATTATAAGCCCAAATCCTAGCCATAAGCCTCAGCCTTAAAAATGAGGCTAAAATTTTTATAAGCATCAAATATAAGCTTCGTTGTTGGTACTAAATTACTTTATTACCCACAAAAATATCTAATATATACATATGTTAATTTAAGTATATGTCATTTTTAATATTTATACAATAATAAGCCTCAACTTAAACTAATTTGCTAAACAAGTTTATGAAAATAAAAATTCTAGTTCGGCTTATAATATAAGCCCCAGCCCTAACCACTTACGCCAAACATACCCAATCATGGTTTTCATTGATTTTCACAAATAGTCCTTTAACTTATTTTCAAATGAAAATAGTCCCTAGCTCTGAAACACGTTACAATCAGGATCCTTATCTCTGACGTCCATTTATTTTAACAGCTAAAACCATCCTTGTATGATAGATATCCTCTTTCAACATTTTTTTTTCTCTTTGGACTTTTTCTCAACTTTATCAATTCATAGTCTTCAACATTTCTAACTATCACCACCACCGTCAACAAATAATATCACTAACATCATTTAGGAAGGGAGAAAAAAAAAGAAAAACGCATGTAACTGGACCATCGGAGATCGTGAAAGAAAAAATAACAATTCTTTTTCTTTTTTTTTAACATATAAAAAAGACCAAATTACCAGAGAGAAAAATGATCATGCCCAAAGTCATCTTTCAAACCCACAAGTCACCTCTCAACTTTCATCAACCAAGACTGGGCTACTACTCAGCCTGGCCCACTAATTTGGCCCAAATAAATAATTTTACTTGATCTTGCTATACACAAGGCCCTTCATTTACCAAAACATGAAATGACCTATAATGCAATGCATGAAAAGTTACCAAATGTGTCTTTGTTATGCACAATATATACTCTAAAAACTGCACACACATACAAAATCTGCAGTATGCATATGTGGTCGATCATCAAACAAAACAATGTCCATGTATATGGTCTATCTATTACCATATACTGTATAATTTTATTTGATTAGCAGCTAGGAATACAAAAATATACATATATAGCCTCACAGACCATTACACTTGCCTTGCTATAATACTACAATATTACAAAAAAAGGTCTTCCATCTCCACATGTTAGTATAACACATTTTGGGTAAAAGTTGTATCCTTTTCTTTCTTGCCATCATCTTCACCTTTATCTTTACTCACGATTATTCCAACCAATTTACACGGTTCGGCTTCCTCCAACATCTTAACCACTCTTCTCATGGTCGGCCTTAGGGACGGGAGCTTAGACGTGCACATTATCGCTATTTTCAACACTTTGATAGTTTCCTCCTTGTACGGCTCAACGATACTTGAATCAACGAGACTTAACACGCTTTCTTTGTTATTCAATTTACTACATACCCAATACACGATATCTTTATTTTCACCGTATTCAGCCTCAATCGGTTTCTTACCCGTCACTAGCTCCATTAGCACAACCCCAAAGCTATACACGTCGCTCTTTTCATTCACTTTGTATGTGTATCCGTATTCTGTTCAATCAAAATGACAGACCGTGTTAGTTAGTACTAATTTAAAAAGATAACCATGAAAAAAGATAAATAATAAAAATGGAGGCTTACCGGGAGCTATATAACCATGAGTACCCGCAATGACATGAGTAGAACCATTGGTGGTATCGGTTTGAACAATTTTTGCAAGCCCAAAATCAGCAATTCTTGGCTTCAAATGCTCATCCAATAATATGTTACTAGACTTAACATCTCTATGAATCACTGGTCTTTCACAACCATGATGCAAATACTCTAAACCTTTGGCAGCTCCAAGAGCTATTTCGTATCGTGTGTCCCAATCAAGCCCCAGTTTCTTGCTCGTATGTAACCGATCCCAAAGACTCCCATTAGGCAAGTACTCATAAACCAACAAACTCCCAAAGTCTTGGCTTGTGATACTAGAGTACAGTTTCACAACATTTACATGCCTTATCGAGCTCAATGTTTCCACCTCAGTATCAAACTCCAATGACCTTTGTTTGCAAAAATGCTTTTTTATCTTATTTTTCGACTTTTTACTGTTATCAGAATCTGAATTCCAGATATGCTTCACAGCCAGTTCCACCCCATTTTTGAGCGAGACTCGGTAGACTTCTCCAGACCCGCCCTTCCCAATCATATTTTCTTCTTTGATGGAATCAAGAATGTCGTCTTCCATGAAGTTTAATACATGGAATGATTTCACATTCCATGTATCGTCCTTCAACGAACGTGCTGCATCATCCTGCTTTTGGCTTCTTTTCTTCAAGTAACACAAGTATGCAAGCAACACCAAAATAACCGCAGACCCAACTGAGAAGCAAGTGATCAGCGTCCGGATCACCGGTGACACACCACCAGAATAAGAAGCACAACGCCTAAAATACGTAACTTTCTGGCTGCAAAGACCAGGATTTCCAGCAAAGCTTCCATTGTAAGCCTCAATAGAAAGAGACTCCGGGATTGCACCGGCTAATCTATTTTGAGACAGATCTAAAAGACTTAACCTCAGTGATGACAAGCTACTAGGAATTTGACCCGATAGATGGTTTGAAGACAAATTCAATGTATTAAGCGTTGGTAACCACCCTAGGGCTGCTGGAATTTGGCCTGACAACGAATTATACGCCATGTTTATATCACTAAGAGACTCACATGAACGTAACGATTTTGGTATCTCACCACTAAACTTATTGTTATCTAAATGAAGGCTACCCAACTGCTTCAACTCCCCTATCGTTTCAGGTATTTTACCCGTAAATTGGTTGTGACTCAAATCAATCATATTCAAAGAAGTAGCCTTTGAAATATCGGGTGACAATTCACCCGATAAACGATTATGAGCAGCAAAAATCTGGCCCAATGTTTTAGCATTCTGTATGTCCGATGTAATGCCGCCTTCAAAACTATTCATCTGAATATCAATAATCTCAGCGTTAGGAAGCCCCCATATTCCAGCAGGGACAACACCTGAAAGCATGTTATTATTCACACGAAACCACCTCAACGTCTTACACTCACCATAAGTCCCTGGAATCTCGCCCGTAAAACTGTTTTGAAGTATCAAAAGCACGGTCATCTTCCCGTTCTTACACATATCAGGAGGAATCGGTCCTGTAAGAAAGTTTTCTGACACGTCAATGAAGTTGAAGTCAGAGAATGAGCCAAGGTGTTGAGGAAGCGTCCCGGTGAGCTTGTTTTCATACAAAGACACGTTCACGAGATACTTAAACTCACCTATCTCGGGTGGAAACACACCCGTCAATTCATTTTCGAACAATTGCAAGCTCTTAAGGTTACTCATATACTTAACTTCACTCAGATCACCTTCGAGATAGTTCATTGACGCGTCAAAGAACTCGAGCTTACTCAAGTTACCTCCTAATCCAACGGGAAGCCTCCCGGTTAAACCGTTATTATAAACCTCGAGCATCCATAAGTTAACTAGCTTCGTAATTTCAGCTGGAATCTCTCCAGTGATGAAATTCGACGAAGCTTCAAAGTTCACGAGGTCCGTAAGGTCCCCGATAGCAGAAGGAATCTCACCTCCAATACTACAATTCGACATGTAAAGCCACTGCAATTTAAGAAGCCTTACAACTTGTTTCGGAAACTCGAGTGTTTGATCAAAAGGATTGTCTCCAACGCTTAGAACGACTAAGTCCTTCATGTTCTCCAATGATTCCCAAGGAAATGCTCCTTGAAAACCTGAGGAATTTACGTAAAGATATCGAAGCGAGGACATGGAAGAAATACTTGGCATTGAGCCCGAGAACATGTTGTTGCCGAGGTCCAAGTAAGTCAAGTTCGAGCATTTGTTGATGTCTTTCGAAACGCTTCCGTATAAACTATTAAAACCGAAAGAAAGCTTTTGTAACGAACGGAGTTGACATATGGAGTCGAAAGGAATCATGGAACCGCGAAGATTCTGCCACGAGAGGTCGATTTCTTTGACGAAAGAAAAAGAATCGTCACAAGTGATTCCTGTAAAGATGCAAACTGAATTATTCGGGTTCCATGAATCGAATACTTTCGTATTTGATTCCTTGGCTAAGGCGGTTTTGAGAGTCATCAAAAGTTCGCGTTCATCGTAGCTAACCACCACCAACGGAGTGGTTAGCGCGATGGCGAAAAATAGAAAGAACAAGTGGTGGTAAGAAGTAGTAGTAGTCATGGTGGTTTCTTTTTTTGGTGGTGGTTTTGAAATGGACTTTAAGAAGTGGTCATATTTAATTTGAGAAGATATAAATGCAATGGGCGAAATATGTTAAGTTGTTGTTATCAGTCATACACTTGGGATATCTCTATATATATACTCCCTCCGTCTCATAATAACTGTCCAGTTTGACTTTTTTAAGTCTTTCTTTTCAAACTTTGAACTTAAATATTTTTGTTTGCTTTATATAATATTTGATGACAATTATACTAATGAAAATACATTTAAATCCCAATTTATTCATATATTTTTCATCAAGTGTTATATAACATAAACAAAAATATTTAAAGTCAAAGTTAAAAAGAAAGACTTAAAAAAGTCAAAGTTATTTTATAAGACAGTATATAACCCCTTAATAAAAGTTGGTTATAAAAACAGGTTTGGTTATTTATTGGTAATACAATATATTTCCCATTTACGGATTAATTATATATGTATTCTAGAAGTAGATGACGATATTTATATCACTCTTACCATCACGAGCTAATATATCATGACTGTTTTATCAAACAGTCAGTAAATGTTTTTCAGTTAATTACCAAATTGCTTTGGCTCCATCAGTTGTACTTATCTTTGAAAAATTATGGGCTAATTGCAGAGATTTTGCGAATAAAATGTCACAGGTTCGAGTCTTGGCTTGTACTCACTTCAGTTGGTTGTTAATACCATTTGGATCAAACGAGTTCTAGATTTATTACTTTTAAAGTGAACAATGACTGACGCGAAAAATCACCTGAGATTAGAGTATTCTCACCCGATCCACACCTCTATGGATTTTCAGTTAACTTTTTACCACCAATATCTCATTTACTCGAAGAGTAGACTGTTTTTTTATTTTAGGTAAACAAGAGTAGACTGTATTCAAACACTATAAAACAAATTGGTTTCTAGAAATTAATTTACTCGAAGAGTATAGACTGTTTATTTCATGACATTTTTTTTAATATACACTATTTTAATATGAATTATCACTATTGTTTCTAGTTTTGAATTATTCATGTTTAGACAATGTAATTAATTTCCATTCATTTGATTATGTAGTAATCATAAGCTAGTATGACTCAAATTATGCATTAGTATCATGGGTAGGACCCTGAATGCTTTATATTATTATTGAGGACTGATATAAATTTTAAAATTGGATCAATTAAGCACAAGCATCTAAAATTTGACCCTTGCCTTAACTAAACAAAAATAATTAATAGTGTCTCATAAACTCGATCGACATACTACAATAGTGAAAATATAACTTGTACGCATTTATAACCTACATGTGACCAGCAAATACAGATAAATTGGTAATCATCATGATAATTGACAGATAGGAAACATCGAGCTAGTTTTACAAGATTAAAAAAAAAAAAGTTGAAAAAAAGGTGTGGAAACACGCACGAACATCACACGAAACAACTTTTTGAGTGCTAACCTAATAAAACAAAACAACATATATATGATTATTAATATTAGTGCATCCAGACAACTACGATATACACATCATACTTCCATTTTCTTTCACTTTCAATAAAAACAAAGTTGAAAATTTTAATTATAAAAAATATTTCAATTAATTGAGTGATTGGCAATAATATTATCTGGATACGATTGAAAGCCGCCTTGGTTGACTTTTAATCTCATTAAACACGAGGTGTCACTCCAATGTACATGCCTTGTTTGTTTGGTCACACAGTTGCTAACAATACTCGCCATTTTAATCACATGAAAGTTTATGCTATATGTATCTCATCACATGAAAGTTTATGCTATATGTATCTCATCATACATTTATATCCACCAATTAAGAAGGTCAATTGATAGTTACCAATTTTTAGGGTTTCTCTAGAATTGGGGATTTTTGTTATGGTGTTCTTGTTGGTGATTAACGTGTGTTAATCGGTTGCGTATAATCAAGATTTGTTAATCTTGGTTGTATTGACGTGTCTTCACAAATTAGGGTTTTCTGTATCAAACCCTAATTCATGATAAGAGTTATCTTTTCTTTTAATTCAATTGGTTTTTTTTTTGTTTCTTGGTATTTGGTGTTTGGTACACTGGTTATAGTAACTAACTTTTGTATTTTGCGTTTGTTTCTGGTACTTTGATTCTGGTTACCGATGCTTGATTGGTTGTGTTGGTTGATCTTCTTGATCAATTGTTGCTGGATTATTGCGTGTACTGTAACACTACTCACGCCCTTTTATAGGTTTTTTGTAGGATTTTTTAGAATTGCATGAGGCGAAGTGTAGGTTAAGGGATTGATTGTGTTGGTGTTGTTTGGATTATTGGTGGTTTGTTTGTAATTGAAGGTGGTATAAGGTGTATTTGTTCTTTGTTGTTTTTTTGTTATCCTTTGAGTCATCAGTATGGCTATTGATGATAAGAACAAGGATAAAGCATCTGGTTCTAATGATGCTGATCTTCTTGATCAATTTGACCCATTATTTTTACACAGTAATGACACTAATGGTATACCTTTAATAAGTTTTAAACTAGAAGGACCTGAGAATTATAAAGTATGGTCTGCTGCTATTACTATAGCAATCCATACTAAAAAAAACTTGGTTTTATAAATGGAAAAATAACCAGACCTGAAGAGGGTGGTTTTTTGCAAGAACAATGGGATAGGTGTAATTATGTGGTTCTTTCTTGGATTCTTGGATGTGTTTCTCAAGATGTGTTTATGGGACAGATTTTTTCAAAAAATGCTAAGGATGTATGGGATGAGTTAAAAGAAACATATGATAAACAGGATATGATGCTTTTATAATCTTTAATATGCATTATAAAATACATTCTTTCACTCAATCTGGGATAACTCTCTCTGAATATTATCATAAGTTTAATGCTCTGTGGAGGCAATATGACTCTCTAGTCTGCCTTCCAGAGTGTACATGTGAAGGCTCTGCTGATTTAAAAGACCATAATAATCTCATTAAACTGATGCAATTTCTCATGGGGCTAGATGAGGTTTATGCTCCTATCAAGAGTATTATCCTCACCACTGACCCTATTCCTGATGTGAAAGGGGCCTTTGCCACTTTATCCAGGGATGAGTCTCACAGAAATACTTCAAATCATAGTACTTCTAAATGTGACAACTGGCAATTTAGGGAGTTTATTTTAGGTAACCGCATTACGTTAAACTAAACAGAGTTTTGCCTTTATCACTATTTTTATAAACCATGACTTGATTTTATATCGTCTATTGGTTTTTACGGATTATTTCATTATTAAATGAGTTATCGTAAGAGTTTTAACTCTATTTGGTAGGCACTATTCGATTCGGCACTAAAAAAGCCTAAAACAAGAATTATTGTAACTTTTGGACCGTAACTCGAAAATTGACAAATAAATAGTCAAAACTCGTAGAAAAACGTAAATAACGATGTTAGAAAGTCGAATGAACGTCGTGGGACACTCGGGGGACAATATATGAGCTCGGGAATGGGTAAACGGGATAGTTACGAAAAATTACAACCCCGACCCCTCCTCTTTTGCTTGACCGGCCACCCCCTCCTCCCCTTTTCTTTATTTTTGAGTCCCTTTCTCATGGATATATATACCCTCACCTCACCTCATTATCACTCTTTATTTCTCTCACTAAAAACACACACACACCCACTTCTCTCTCTACCTTTCTCTTTCTAGAAACCCTAGCCACCACCACCCACCACCGCCGGCCACTGTTCCGGCCACCACGGCCCACCGGCGGCGCGTCACCCCCCACCTCCACCACCATCTTGAAGCTCTCTTTCTCCTCTTTCCAACCATATATTACACGCTCCATTTGGACCTCCATAACACCTTCAAATCTTCGAATAAAGATTCGTAGTTTTAGGGTTTTAAGTGGGTTTTGCAATTGGTGCTTGAATAAGGTAAATGGAATAAGATTTGAGCTTGTTTGAGCTATTAGAAGCCACGAATTGAAATCTAGGGTATCGACCTAATGATGAAATTTGGGGCTTTTGGGTGGAACATGAAATTAAGCCTAATTAGAGTCTAAATAAACAAGTAATTAGTGTTTGGTAAGTGTGTGGTGTATCAATTTGATGGGTTTATGCATTTTAGGTTTAGTCTCATATTTTTGGTTAAGATAGATGATGGGTTTTGTGTTTGGCTAGTGATTGGAGCTTGAATGATTAGATTTGGATGTTATGGAATTGATTTGGGTGATGTTTGATTTGTGTGGATTGGTGTACGAGCCACAAAGGGCACATACGTAGCCCTTGGCGTCGTGACCCACTTGGCCATGGGTCCGGGTCGGGTCGATTTGGTAGCTTGTTGGTTGATGTAGTTGAGGTTTGGATGAGACGCATGGAGCCGAAAAGCTTCTAGAGCTTGTTTGGTTCACGTGGTCTTAACCGCGACCGTGTCATGACCATTAGGGTCATAACAATGGTTTCGGGTATATTTGGTTGATTGATTGGTTTGCGAGATTGATTTGAGTTGTTTTGGGATTGAATTGCGCTATTATGACTTTTAAATTTGGACTTGATATATATATTTTTGACTTTGAGCTACGTCGGTGTTACTTTGACTTTTTAGTCAATAGTTGACTCCGACAAAGCCGTAACATGGACTTTAGTATAATTTGGACTATTGATTGATTAAAAGCCGAGAAGTTATGACTCGTGCTTGTGGACTCGAAACGGATAACGATATGAGATTAATATTGTAATTTGACGAAATATATATTTATACATGAAATTGCTAATAAAACTATGAAATATAAATAATGAATGGGCTTTTGTACAAAAAATATCGATACCAAGACTTATCTTGTTATTTACTATTTTTAAACGGAAACTAACGACTAAATTGGAAATGTTTTGTAATAAATAACTAATTAATGTTTCGAGTACACGTTTATCAATAAATGTCAATTGTGGACATTTAATATTAGTTAAGTATTTATTTATTTACTTACGTTGTGTGCATGGGTTACGGATAACCTAGCATTAATAGTGTTGATCCACGTGGGTAGCGGACTTATTAGGTTGACGAATCTAATAAGAGCCCGCTAGGTACGTTGGGTAACCCTATTAATGGGTGAATTATCCTTATGACTCTTTAGGATACGATTGATTTATGGGATAATAAGCGACACGAATAAATAAAGGAGTTTATCGAGTTGACGAATTCGATAAGGTCTACTATTTATTCCGAAACTTATTAGACTATGGAGCTTATCGCTTAGATGTCTCATTGTGTCGCATTGAGTCACATATTGTGTTGAATTGAGTCACATATTGTGTTGAATGGAGTTGCATATTGTGTTGCGAAGCATAATGTATTGGTTGTTTGAGTGCATTCATGGCATCATATTGAGTCGATACACCCACACGAGGAATACCAAACACTAGGATTAAATGGTGAAACGAGACATTTTTGGAAGTAAAGAAATGGAATATATTGGGGTAGATAACGTTGATTTCGAGAGATATATATATTAAGTTTGGTCTACATTAATAGGTTGTGCCGAGTTGATAGTTGTTGTGCCGTGATACCGTTATCTTCTGCTAGTGTTTATTTGTGCGTTGATTGCTTGCGTTGATTGCTTGAGGTGAGTTTCATAGCCCCCTTTTATCTACGTTTTTAACTATATTGGGGTGAGAATCATGCGACTGTTTTTGGACATTGAAAACTATTTGGATTTGCTTATCTGCTTGACTGTGTAGATAGATGTGCGGTAGTTGTTGCCTTAGACTAGGTTAGACCGTTGCCTAGCTAAGAAGAGACTTCTACCTCGACCTAGCCCGGGGTTGGCAACTGTTCTAGAGGTTGCCACGACGTCTTTGGACTAGAGTCGCGGGGGCCCGAGTAATCCCTGGATGCGGGAAATGGTTGGTGATCCGGGTAGGATCGGTGTGCAAACGGTATTTATCTATCTTAGGTCTTGCATAGCAAATCAACTCTTACAGGTCCACTATGATTTTGTTGAACTTAAACCTATGAACTCACCAGCTTAAGCTGACCTTTTAGCATGATTTCTAAGGTATTTAAGAGATGTTTGGAATACGTGATCGGTGGAAGCTTGGCAAGAAGGCGGGGTTCAAGGATCATTTCTGACTCTGATAAACTATGGGGACCTATTTTATTAAACTATGTTTTGGGCCTAATAATTACATTTTTGGATTAAATGTTTGGATTAACTAAATTTGTGATTGGTTTTGAATGTTAAATGACTATCTTTTGCTATACTTGTGTGCGACACCAATCCAATAGTAACGCCCCGAAAACTTGATTAAGTCTTCCGCTGTACCGAGATTTGGGGTGTTACAGATTGGTATCAGAGCTCAAGGTTATAGAGAATTAGGTATTTTATAAACCCTAAACTATAACCACTTTTGAGAAAAATTGATCCTCGACCGACGCACGCGTGCCAAGCCGAAGCTTCTTATTTGTTTATGGTATGAACTGCGATTTGAATTATGAGATGATATGTTAAGGTATATTGTGAACTGATTATGGAGAAATGATTGTTGATTTTGGAAATGAGATACGATTATTGATGTTGGGAAAATGAGACATGATTATTGATTTTGGGTAAATGAGATGTGATTATCGAGATACAACGGTATATGATTTTGAGTAAACGGTATATTATGATTTTGGGATTTTGAACTCGATTGATTTGATATGTGATTATGTGATGGAACGGAACTTATGTGTCTTATTTAAAGGCATATTTTGAGTAATGCAGTACCTAAACTTTTAAAGCTTTCATTATGTGATATATGTTTTGGTTGAGTTGATGCGCTTGTTAGGACTGGTTGTTTTCGAACACTTATACCTACCCTATGCCATTGTCACAGACTATGCCTTCACTAGCTTTTGATGTGTCTGAAAAGGTCCTTGTTGTAGCTAGTTCGCCAGCATTGACTCTCATGACGGCTGCGCAGGGTGATCCTTATGAGATCGCCCGTCACACTAGCTCATCATCATCAGATCGCCCTAGTTCATCTAGGCAGCTCACTTTACATCAGGTCTTAGCGCGAGCACAGACTCATAGACTTGCTTATAGCACTGCCCGCGTGTCCGTAAGACCACCATCATCACCTATCCGTTTAGCAGCATCACCATGTCTTAGGGGGCCTAGATCTCCTAGTGTACCACTTCAGGATTTACCTGCACAGAGACTCTGACTCATGGACTCTTCCCCTAGGGATGAGGGCGAGGAGGAGCATGAGGTTGAGGAGGAGCATGAGACTGAGGAGCAGTATGTTGATGAGGATGGGGATCCTCAGGAGGAGGATGATGAGGATATCCCAGAAGGGGGTACTCCTCCATTGCAGAGTCCTGCACATTCTCCAGGACCAGGTTCTCCTTTTCCTGAGCCTGAGTCCCCTGGACAGCCTTTAGACATTGACTCGCCACCTTACTCACCTTATATAGGTAGCCCGTTAGGATCTGAGATACCATCGGAGATTGCTTCAGAGCCTGAAGAGTATGGTGAGACGGGTCTGATGTGGGAGAGGATTACCTCACAGGGTACTAGGCTTAGTCAGTTGACGGATCGTTTGGTTGGAGTATCGAGGGCTAATATAGAAGATTTGAGGATAGATTTGACTAAGATAGGGAAGAAGTCGATGGCCTTGAGAGAAGGTCTGTCGGGAATCTTTGAGCAGGTTGGAGACCGGCATACAGAGTGCTTGACAGCTTTGGAGGCAGACCAAGCGCTTCAGCGCAAGGTCGATGGTTTGGAGAAGGAGGTCGTGAATCTTAGGAAAGATTGCGACTCTCAGCGTTTGGGGATTTTGTCACTATAGAGAGTGATGGATGATGTTTCGAGATCATTTAGGGGTGCTAGTAATCGTGGCTAGATAGTATTAGATTCATGGTTTTGTACCATCTTGAAACTAAGTAGTACTTGGTTCGAGATGTAGGATTATCCTAGTTGTCTTATTGGTATAGTCTTTAGGATCGTTTTTGATTTCTTCGTACCCTTCCATGTATTTCCACTATTGAAACCTATGATTTATGGTTATTGGAACGTGCATCCCTTGGTTATGATTCGACATTTGATTGTTTCGCTATGGTATAGCGTTATCCTTGTTGGCCTTGAGTATGTATCCAGGCGTTATTGGGTGATCCTTGGAACCCAACTCTATTTTTAGAACGTGAATTGTGAACTTATGAAACTGTTCTTCTTGCATTCAGAATGATCGCAACAAGACGAAACCCGCGTAGGAACAACCGAGCAGCTCCTGCTGCTGTTGTTGCCCCTGGTCGTCGAGGTCGTCGTCCGACCCCGACCACACCACCTGTTGAGAACCCTAACACTGATAACCCAGCTGTAATGCGAACGACCGTGCTGAGAATGGTCCTGTTCCACAAAACCTTCCACATGTGAACCCAACCCACATTGACCAGCTAGTGTCGGAGCGTGTCACTGAACTGCTAGCTGAGGCCAATCTCTCTAACACTTCTAGTGGAACCCCGATGCTGAATCGAACTCGAGGTTGTACCTACAAAGAGTTCCGATTCTGTGGTCCCATTGAGTTTGGAGGAACTGGGGGAGTAGTTTACCTGACTAGGTGGTTGGAGAAAACTGAATCTGTGTTTGCTGTGAGTAATTGTGATGAGGATTTTAAGGTTAAGTATGCAACCTTCACCTTGAAGGATGAGGCGTTGACCTGGTGGAACAACTATCACAGATCAGTAGGAATTGATGTAGCCAAGAGTTATCATTGCTTTGCCCTGAAATGGTTCGCACCGAAGAACTTAAGATTGAGAGGTATACTGATGGATTGCCTTTAGCTACTCGAAATGATGTCATCGCTGCCAAGCCATCTAATTTGCATGAGGCAATTGTTGTGGCTCAGCATTTGATGGACTCTTATGTACTGGAAGTAGGAGACAAGGGTAAGAGTGACAGGAGTGATAAGAGGAAGAGGAATGAAGTTGCTAAAGGGAATGACAACAAACGGCAAGAGACAGCCAGGGTGTTCGCCATCGGAAATGGAGATAAGAAGGGTTATGAAGGTAGTAAGCCTGTGTGTGGTCGTTGTAACCGACACCACCATGGACCGTGCCCGATTGTGTGTAGGAAGTGCTCTAAGGTAGGACACATGGCCAAAGACTGTAGGTCTCGTCCACTTGCTGCAGCTCAAACTGCACAAGGAGTGGACTGGAAGGCCACTGTCACCTGTTTTGGATGTGGAAATAAGGGACACTATAAGAATGAGTGCCGAGAGCCATGGATGAGAGGAAATCCTGGTAATGTAGGAGGTAATGGCTTAAACCCTGTGAAGCGTGAGGTTGTGGAAAACCAGGGAAACCATGGTGCTAGGAACCAGCAGAGAGACATGGGAACAGCGCATGTTTACGCTATTGGGAAGGAAGCTGGTGAGGACCCTAACGTAGTTACGGGTACGTTCCTTCTTAATAATCGCTATGCTTCCATACTGTTTGATACTGGTGCGGATATGAGTTTCGTATCCACCAATTTTATGCCATTACTAGGAATCTCCCAAACACCTCTAGGGTTTAGTTACGATGTGGAATTAGCCAATGGGAATAGAGAGAAGATAAACACCGTAGTCCGAGGTTGTACCTTAAGTTTTCTAGACCGCCCGTTTAGTATAGACTTATTGTCGGTTACCTTAAGAAGTTTGACGTCATTATCGGAATGGATTGGTTGTCGAAGAACGGTGCACACATCATCTGTGATGAGAAGATTGTGCGTATACCGTATGGCGGAAAAGTTCTGAGCATACAAGGAGATCGGAGCGACTGTGGAAGTCCTTCCCGGTTGAGCATCATCTCCTGTATTAAGGCCCAGAAGTACATCGATAGAGGAGGTTGTCTTTTCTTGGCTCGGATTTCTGAAAAGAAAAGTGAGGAGAAGGGTGAAAGACACCTTAACGATGTACCCGTTGTTAGAGAATTTCCGGATGTGTTTCCCGACGATATGCCAGGGATTCCACCTGTCCGACAAGTGGAAT
This sequence comes from Chrysanthemum makinoi, assembly GCA_910596185.1. Lineage (NCBI taxonomy): Eukaryota > Viridiplantae > Streptophyta > Magnoliopsida > Asterales > Asteraceae > Chrysanthemum > Chrysanthemum makinoi. The sequence continues at coordinate 140,213,079 of OU343224.1, forward strand.
TCCAAATAGAGTTGATACCCGGTGCGACATCCGTAGCCCGGGCACCTTATCGACTTGCTCTAAGAGAATTGGAGGAACTTTCTAAACAGTTGGCAGAGTTGTCAGAGAAGGGATTCATTCGAACAAGTTCGTCACCGTGGGGAGCACCAATGTTGTTTGTGAAGAAGAAGGATGGATCGTTTCGGATGTGTATTGATTATAGAGAATTGAATAAGTTGACAGTGAAGAACCGATATCCGTTACCTAGAATAGATGATCTATTCGACCAACTCCAAGGAGCTAGTGTCTTTTCTAAGATCGATTTACGATCTGGTTATCACCAGCTTAGAGTTCGAGAAGAGGATATCCCTAAGACTGCGTTTAGGACTCGTTATGGACACTATGAATTTCAAGTGATGTCGTTTGGTTTGACCAACGCGCCAGCGATTTTCATGGATCTCATGAATCGAGTGTGTAAACCATACCTGGATAAGTTTGTGATAGTATTCATAGACGACATCTTGACATACTCTAAGAGTAGTGAGGAGCACGAAGAGCATTTGAGGCTCATTTTAGGATTGTTGAGAGAGGATAAGTTGTATGCCAAATTCTCTAAATGTGAATTTTGGATTCCGTCCATACAATTCTTAGGTCACGTAATAGATAGTCGAGGTGTTCATGTTGACCCAGTTAAGATTAAGGCCATTAAGGAATGAGCAGCTCCTAAGAACCCATCAGAAATCCGTCAGTTTCTAGGTTTAGCAGGCTATTATAGGAGATTCATTGAGGGATTTTCCAAGATAGCTAATTCGCTGACCAAACTAACACAAAAGGATGTTAAGTATGAATGGGGAGAAAAGGAAGAAGAAGCATTCCAACTTATGAAGGAGAAGTTGTGTAGTGCGCCCATCCTAGCTTTGCCTGAAGGAAGCGAAGACTTTGTCGTGTACTGCGACGCTTCGTATAAAGGCTTAGGTGTTGTTTTGATGCAACGTGAGAAGGTGATTGCTTATGCATCCCGACAACTTAAGAAGCATGAGAAAAACTACACCACCCATGACCTTGAGTTAGGTGTTGTAGTGTTTGCTCTTAGGATCTGGAGACATTATCTATATGGAACCAAGTATGTAGTATTTACCGATCACAATAGTTTGAAGCATATCTTAGATCAGAAGGAACTGAACATGAGACAACGTTGTGAGATTCGTTATCATCCTGGTAAGGCTAATGTTGTGGCTGATGCACTTAGTCGTAAGGAGGACATCCCACCCCTACTTGTTAGATCCTTAGGAATGACTATTGTTTCGCCCTTAGCGTCTCAAATTCTAGCCGCCCAAACAGAGGCATTGACGGAAGAGAACCGTCCTTATGAGAATCTTCATGGAATGGTAGAAAGTGAAAATGGCTTCTTGAAGCGTTCTGACGGAACTTTATGTTTCAGAAACAGAAGCCGGATACCATTTCATGGTGGAATCCGTGAGTTGATTATGCACGAGTCGCATAAATCAAAATACTCTATTCATCCCGGAGTCGATAACATGTATCAAGACCTTAAGAAACTTTATTGGTGGCCCAATATGAAAGCCGATATAGCTCAGTATGTCAGTTGGTGCCTGACTTGTTCTAAAGTTAAGGCCGAACATCAAAAACCATCAGGACTCTTAGTTCAACCCGAACTCCCGGAATGGAAATGGGAGCGAATAACCATGGACTTTATCACTAAATTACCGAGAACAGCTAGCGGCAATGACGCTATATGGGTAATAGTTGATCGTTTAACTAAGTCTGCTCACTTCTTAGCCATTAGTGAGACCGATAGTCTTGATAAGCCTGCTCGATTATATCTTAGATAGTATCGCGTCATGGAGTACCGATATCTATCATTTCTGATAGGGATAGTCGTTTTACATCCCACTTTTGGAAGTCGTTACAGACAGCATTAGGAACGAATTTGAATATGAGTACTGCTTACCATCCACAGACCGATGGTCAAAGCGAGAGAACCATTCAGACTTTAGAAGACATGCTTAGAGCATGCGTTATTGATTTCGGCAAAGGCTGGGAGAGACATCTCCCTTTGGCCGAATTCTCTTATAACAATAGTTATCACTCTAGCATTAAGGCCGCCCCATTTGAGGCACTGTATGGCCGAAAATGTCGTTCTCCTGTTTGTTGGGCTGAAGTTGGCGAGAGTCAACTTACAGGTCCCGAACTTGTCCTAGAAACCACTGAGAAGATAGTTCAGATTCGTAATCAGTTGCAAACCGCTCGTGATAGACAAAAGAGTTATGCCGATAAGAGACGTAAACCTTTAGAATTTCATGTTGGAGATCGTGTTATGTTGAAAGTTTCTCCTTGGAAAGGAGTGATTCGTTTTGGAAAGCGTGGAAAACTCAATCCCCGATATATTGGTCCCTTTCCAATCCTGGAAAGAATCGGACCGGTAGCATACCACCTGGAGCTACCATCGGAACTGAGTAGTGTACACAATGTCTTTCATGTTAGTAATCTTAAGAAATGTCTTTCGGAGGAAAACATAGTGGTGCCTTTAAGAGATATTCGTATTGATGAGAAATTGAATTTTATTGAGGAACCGATTGAGATTATGGACCATGAGATCAAAAGGCTGAAGAATAGCCGTATTCCGATTATTAAGGTTCGTTGGAACTCCCGACATGGACCGGAGTTCGCTTGGGAACGTGAGGACATTTTCCGTATGAAGTATCCTAAACTTTTCATGACATCAAGAAACTCGGAGTGAAACCCGGGACGGGTTTCTTCTGAGGCTGGAAGGTTGTGACAACTGGCAATTTAGGGAGTTTATTTTAGGTAACCGCATTACGTTAAACTAAACCGAGTTTTGCCTTTATCACTATTTTTATAAACCATGACTTGATTTTATATCGTCTATTGGTTTTTACGGATTATTTCATTATTAAATGAGTTATCATAAGAGTTTTAACTCTATTTGGTAGGCATTATTCGATTCGGTACTAGAAAAGCCTAAAACAAGAATTATTGTCACTTTTGGACCGTAACTCGAAAATTGACAAATAAATAGTCAAAACTCGTGGAAAAACGCAAATAACGATGTTAGAAAGTCGAATGAACGTCGTGGTACACTCGGGGGACAATATATGAGCTCGGGAATGGGTAAACGGGATAGTTACGAAAAATTACAACCCCGACCCCTCCTCTTTTACTTGACCGACCACCCCCTCCTCCCCTTTTCTTTATTTTTGAGTCCCTCTCTCATGGATATATATACCCTCACCTCACCTCATTATCCCTCTTTATTTCTCTCACTAAAAACACCCACACACCCACTTCTCTCTCTAGAAACCCTAGCCGCCACCACCCACCACCGCCGGCCACTGTTCCGGCCACTACGGCCCACCGGCAGTGCGTCACCCCTACCTCCACCACCATCTTGAAGCTCTCTTTATCCTCTTTTCAACCATATATTACACGCTCCATTTGGACCTCCATAACACCTTCAAATCTTCGAATCAAGATTCGTACTTTTAGGGTTTCAAGTGGGTTTTGCAATTGGTGCTTGAATAAGGTAAATGGAACAAGATTTGAGCTTATTCGAGCTATTAGAAGCCACGAATTGAAATCTAGGGTTTCGACCTAATGATGAAATTTGGGGCTTTTGGGTGGAACATGAAATTAAGCCTAATTAGAGTCTAAATAAATAAGTAATTAGTGTTTGGTAAGTGTGTGGTGTATCAATTTGATGGGTTTATGCATTTTAGGTTTAGTCTCATATTTTTGGTTAAGATAGATGATGGGTTTTGTGTTTGGTTAGTGATTGGAGCTTGAATGATTAGATTTGGATGTTGTGGAATTGATTTGGGTGATGTTTGATTTGTGTGGATTGGTGTACGAGCCACAAAGGTCACGTACATAGCCCTTGGCTTGCGTACGTGACCCACTTGGGCCATGGGTCCGGGTCGGGTCGATTTGGTAGCTTGTTGGTTGATGTAGTTGAGGTTTAGATGAGACGCATGGAGCCGAAAAGCTTCTAGAGCTTGTTTGGTTCACGTGGTCTTAACCGCGACCGTGTCATGACCATTAGGGTCATAACAATTGTTTCGGGTATATTTGGTTGATTGATTGGTTGGCGAGATTGATTTGAGTTGTTTTGGGATTGAATTGTGCTATTATGACTTTTAAATTTGGACTTGATATATATATTGTTGACTTTGAGCTACGTCGGCGTTACTTTGACTTTTTAGTCAATAGTTGACTCCGACAAAGCCGTAACATGGACTTTAGTATAATTTGGACTATTGATTGATTAAAAGCCGAGAAGTTATGACTCGTGCTTGTGGACTCGAAACGGATAACGATATGAGATTAATATTGTAATTTGACGAAATATATATTTATACATGAAATTGCTAATAAAACTATGAAATATAAATAATGAATGGGCTTTTGTACAAAAAATATCGATACCAAGACTTATCTTGTTATTTACTATTTTTAAACGGAAACTAACGACTAAATTGGAAGTGTTTTGTAATAAATAACTAATTAATGTTTCGAGTACACGTTTATCAATAAACTAGCTTAGAGACCCGTTGACACCGGGTTAGTTTTTAAAGAAATAGATAAATGAGATGATAATAAAAGTAATAACGTAAATTTGTTAAATTTAAAATATGTTTGAGTCATAATCGATTTACAACCATCGCGTTGCCAAAATAAAATAGGTTGACTCGAACATAAAATGATGTGTGATTTCAATGAAAATTTAAGTTGGTATTAAAGCTTGTAACATTAAAAATAATGAACCATAGTATAATATAACGTGATTACACCAATGATACATACATGATATAACATGAACCTTGTTCAAAGACTTTCAAGTACTTCTTTATACACGACATTTGTTGTGGTTTTGGAGAGATTACCATCCTGATCACATACGACAACCTTCAAACCCCGCTTGCTCTTTACTCTTGATGCGGCAAACGTACAGTTGTCCATGTGTGAACACAGGACGGGGCAAGTACAAACCAACTTTAGAAAGCGATTGCCCTTGGCTTTTGTTGATTGTCATGGCAAAAGATACTGATATCGGATATTGTTTCCTGACAATCTTAAGAGGCAAACGCTTATCTGACGGAGTAATCCTCAACCTTGGAATAATCACCTTTTTTCCAAAGTTGGTTCCGTTAATGATCTGCGCCTGAATAGAGGTTCTTGTTAATTTAAGTACTTGAAGTCTTGTACCATTACATAAACCATTTGATTGGTCTATGTTTCTTAACAACATAATCGGCACTCCGAATTTTAAAGCAAGCCTGTGGTTTGGAACACCTGAGAACTTCAATTCATTAATGAATTCAGGCGAGAAAATAGACTGATCTATGACAACACCGCGTTCACTTTTATCCACGTTGTCACAACTTAAGTAGACCATTTCTTCTCCTGGAAACTTAGCCAGAAAATGTTCATTTATAGTGTCGACTAACTCATTTGTGGGTGCCAAAATCGCCTTTTCTTGGAAGTAGGCCGGATCATGTATGTTATCCAACATGTTTGGATAAGTAAAGTCAATAATAGATGCTATGGGGTGATCAGCAATATCTATTAGAATATCTTTCGGCACATATATAGAAACCTCTCCTTCGTTTGGTTCTCCAAGCTTGCCGTCTCCCACATTCAATATCTAATATGCAAACTCTCTTATCTCGCTAACATCTTCCGGTCGTGAACCAACAGTAAGCCTCATGTTAGCGGTTAGCGTAAGAACTTTGCAGTAATACCATAGGTATGATTGTTTCAAAGAAGCACCAACAATGTCTTGGCGTGATCCTTTCGGAATGACTGGAAGAACCTGCCTAAAATCACCGCCAAACACCATCGTCATGTTTCCAAAAGGCTGATCACACGCGTCATACCGGCTCCTATGAAGTATGTCTCTCAAAGACCGATCTAAAGCCTCAAAACAAAGCTTATTCGTCATAGGCGCTTTGTCCCAAATAATAAGCTTGCACTTTTTTAACATTGCTCCCAGATCGCTTTGAGCACTTATTGAGCAAGTGGAGGTCTCATCAACGTTTATTGGAATATGAAACCTGGAGTGAGCAGCCCTCCGACATTAACAAAGATGCAATAACACTCGATGCAACGTTCAAAACTATATCACCTTTTCTTCGAATGCCGGCTGCAAGTGTTTTCCATAAAAATGTTTTACCGGTACCTCCGTAACCGTAAACAAAATAGATACCCCCTGTTCCACTATCAATGGGAATTTTTAAAGAAAATTACAGGAATCACGGGAATTTTTAAAGAAAATTATTCATTAATGAGTTAGGTGTGTGAATAAATTAACAAACAACAACGAACGTGAATAAATTCCATTACTTTTTAAAGATAATAATAAGTAACATGTCAATGATACGATAAACAATTTGGTTTGTAACTATTAAGAAAAAAATGTACATGTATCGTCGGCTTCTCCAATTGGTGGATAATATTAGAGAGCGGAGAGTTATGCAATGAACGTCAAACACTTGAATAGTCCATGTTCATTCCGTGAACGACTACATATGCAAAAAAGAAAAAGTCAAACTAAAAGGAAGTTATTAATGGTGTATACCAGACATTTATTTGTTTGTAATGTTAATCAATTAAATATTTCTTACTTTTAAACGTTGCTATAACTGGTTCGAATTAGAATCCTGATGTATATAAGTTCATTTCTTTACTGGTTTGAATTAGAATCTTGATGTATATAAGTTAATTTATTTTTTGCTATTAACTCAGTTTCTTCGCAAATATTTGCATTATACTTAGGGAGTCCATGTGTTGGATTATACAACTGATTCTTGATTACTTGTAAATATGAGATTAGGAGTAGAGATGAATACATGTTCATTTTGATTAAGACGTAAAAAGATTAATTCACATTTTGTGAAAGTCGCCTACTCCAACCATAGCAGAAATTGCTGTTTAAAGCATTTTGTTTGTGCTTGTGCTTCGCTATTGTGTATTTCGCAGCTGGAAGTACAAAAAAAGATGTGTAAAGAAATAGTCAGATAATCAAAGTTCATACAAAATGAAATATATGTGTAAAGAAAAGTCAAATTACCAAATAGAACATAAAGTTGCATAAGTACTAAAGTACACATTGTAGTTTTTGATTTTTATGAGCTTGATTTTTTTTTGGGATTCCAATGGCATGTAAGTTTAATTTGTGATGTCTTTAAATTAAGTTAAGAACCAGTTAGATACATGGAGTTTGACAACCTATATGCCATAAACTTTATAAATAAATAAGTTTGACTATAAAATGATAGTGTGTATGTAAAAACGTTGGGCATATTTGGTTACATATCATCACATATCATGTAGCACCTCTTTGTGGACCATGTTCGTTGTGCTATTCCTGAGTCTTTTGTTTTCGTCGCAAATAAAAAAAAAAGTCAACCGAAACCTACATCAGCTCAATGCAAGTATATGTTTGTCGGATGGCAGCTTAGCTCTATCTGCCGATAGAGCACTCATTTTTGCATCAATAGGACGAGAAGGAACTCTAAGCTACAAAAATTTTTGTATAAAGCGACATATTATTGAGTGCCAAAAGTGTTAAGGTCAACCAAAGTATCCATTTCAACCCGTTCCAATAATTACCTACTGTGACCCAAACCTTCTTTGATCCATTTACTTTTAAGGTAAAAAAAGTTAATATTTACTCCAGAAATAAAATATAGCCTAAAGGGATGTTTGGATAAGCTTCCCATGTGGGCTTTTGGAGTTATTTGAATGACCCCCCTTTCACTGTTAAGCTCATAAGCAAATATTTTCTGGATTATAAGCTTATTAAGTTGAGGTTATGAGCTTTAATAAGTAATTAGCTCTAGTTGATAGGCTCATAAGCCCACCCAGAAAAAATAACTTAGCTTAGGAGCTTTCCAAACTTCAAATAAGCACATAAGCCCAAAAAAATAAGCTAACCAAGCAAATGGTTCGAGATCTCCATTCAAATGAAAGAAATATGAAAAAGTAAGTTATGCACTTATATACACAAATCTTTCTAATTAACCTACAATACTGCGATACCAAAACATAGAAGGATTCTCATAGATAGACCAAAAAGTCACCTCCTTACTTGTTTCGTAGTCAACAAAACCTACGTTAATGTCAATCCAAGTATATGTTTGCCAGATGGTAGCTTATCTCTATCTGCTGACAAAGTACTCATTTTTGTATCAATAGGATGATAAAGGACTCTAATCTGCAAAGAATATTGTATAAAGCAACATATTCTTCAGTACCAAACATCCAAATGAATGAGAAAATGCCAATTTTGACCCATTTAGTTACAAATGGTCAGTCTGCATTATGCTTCATTTCTAACAGTTCAAATGGGTAATATTAAAAGATCTAGCGAGAGAGAAAAAAAAATCAAATGGTCAAATAGGTAAAAAGTGTATGTTTTTATGCTTACAAATTCTTAAATCAGATCAGTAATTCAGTATAGAATATTACTTAGATACTGTAATGTGTAATAATATAGCTTTGGTTTCTTTGTTTGTTACCTTTAAATTATTATCTGTGTATAGAAATGGAGAGTAAAGTGTTAGCAGTACAACTAAATTGACCCAACCCATGTCAACTCAAATTAAGAATAGCCGTTTTTACCCAATATCACCCACGGACCTACTCATTTCTTCACCTCTAGGAATATTTGAGCTAAACAACACCATTCAGATCATAATCACGTTCAGATGCTTCCGTTTCTTGGTTTACCTTATCGATCATCTGAGAAAAAGAAAAATAATGAACAAATAAACCAAAACATATTATGTACTATGTAATACTTTAGGAAATTGATGTAAATTACCTCTTCCTTGATTGACCGTTTTTGAGTTATCAATGAATTCTCACGCTCCCATTGCTCATTTCTTTTGTTTTTCTTTATAAGCTTTTATATCATTTTCCAGCTTGGACAACCTTTTTGGATGCTTTATCAATTTTATTTTTAAGACTCAACCTCTCCATCTCGAGCTTTAAAACAGCTCGATTTACCTCATCCAGTTTAGTGGGCTTGGATGTGATTTCCATTTTCAATTATGTAGCAGATTCATATGTACCAGGTTCATCTACCAAGTCAAATTGTCGCAATAATAAACCAACATAAATATGTTCAATTATTACAAATTTATATTGCATACAGTTAATTGAACATAAAGATTTTGTTCTAACCTTTGTGAGCCAAAAAACGCTCTGTTATGTATCTATCGGCAAGTATAGACGCGGAAACTAAAGCATCATAAGAGATTTCGCCATGATAAAGTTCATACCGCTCACGTAGTCGATGAAGAATGGAAATTGTGTCTTCGACAGACGATTGATCACATAATACTTGTTGAAACCTAAGCTCAAGAGCCCGGTCATTATCGATGTACTTTTTGTACTCATCCAGGGTGGTCGCTCAAATACATCAAAGCTCACTTCGACTGAGCATTGGTTTCAAAAGATGAGCAGCATCCATCGCTCCACTAATAGCTCTTATACACACAAGTCACATTAATACAATCATAAAATAAGGCATAATCCATAGTAATTAAGCAGGTGGCGCAATATAATGAATTGCTTGTGTGAATCTCATCAATGAATCGAACAATTTGTCAATTGGAAGCAGTGACCTCTTTATGAATAGCTTTAAATCGCTCTCATATTCTCCTCTGTATTTAGCACCAACAACCAATGAACCCATATCCAGTGAGATAAGTTGCACCGTAAAAGGATCAAACTTTATCAACACAAACTTGTGATTTTGAAAAATGAAGGCACAATCAGTAGATCATCCAGATACATATTAACAGCAGTAATAATTATGGTAATGAGAAAGTGATTTTTTAATTATGTATCATCATGCCAACTACTTAATTTGATTGCCGTTAAAAGGAAACTCAAATACCCCTATTAAGATTGTATAATTATGTATCATCATCATGCCACACTACTCATTGAAGAATGAAATACACATACCTGTTATATTCATTAAGATATCCAGCTTGCACAAAATTATGTACCTGGAAAACTTCAATTACATAACTATAAAATCAATAAATGTTTTTAGTTATTGGTAATGGCTGATAATGTTAGGATTTACCATAACCATAGATTCCATCTGTCACCCGCGCGATTGCGTTGTACATTTCATTAGATATCCCACCCTATAGGTTAACAACAAAAGCATAAGATTACTTATGACAATTGCTTAAAAAGCATTTTCTGATACATGCGGTGTTTATGTTATTCAAGTTTATAGACAGCGTACTGTAGAGATGGCTTTTATGACGCATGTACTTAAATAGGTCGATTCATCTTGTGTTTGTTTCTCTAACCGGTTTAAACACGTCAAATTCTTTCAAAATTTGTTTTTATTCAGAAAATTAAATGTTATTATTAAAATTTTATAATTCGTGTAATCATATTTGACCCACCAATTATTTTTAAACGGAAACTAACGACTATTAATGGGTGAATTATCCTTATGACTCTTTAGGATACGATTGATTTATGGGATAATAAGCGACACGAATAAATAAAAGAGTTTATCGAGTTGACGAATTCGATAAGGTCTACTATTTATTCCGAAACTTATTAGACTATGGAGCTTATCGCTTAGATGTCTCATTGTGTCGCATTGAGTCACATATTGTGTTGAATTGAGTCACATATTGTGTTGAATGGAGTTGCATATTGTGTTGCGAAGCATAATGTATTGGTTGTTTGAGTGCATTCATGGCATCATATTGAGTTGATACACCCACACGAGGAATACCAAACCCTAGGATTAAATGGTGAAACGAGACATTTTTGGAAGTAAAGAAATGGAATATATTGGGGTAGATAACGTTGATTTCGAGAGATATATATGATAAGTTTGGTCTACATTAATAGGTTGTGCCGAGTAGATAGTTGTTGTGCCGTGATACCGTTATCTTATGCTAGTGTTTATTTGTGCGTTGATTGCTTGCGTTGATTGCTTGAGGTGAGTTTCATAGCCCCACTTTTATATACGTTTTTAACTATATTGGGGTGAGAATCATGCTACTGTTTTTGGACCATGAAAACTATTTGGATTTGCTTATCTGCTTGACTGTGTAGATAGATGTGCGGTAGTTGTTGCCTTAGACTAGGTTAGACCGTTGCCTAGCTAAGAAGAGACTTCTACCTCGACCTAGCTCGGGGTTGGCAACTGTTCTAGAGGTTGCCACGACTGTGCTGGACTAGAGTCTCGGGGACCCGAGTAATCTCTGGATGCGGGATATGGTTGGTGATCCGGGTAGGATCGGTGTGCAAACGGTATTTATCTATCTTAGGTCTTGCATAGCAAATCAACTCTTACAGGTCCACTATGATTTTGTTGAACTTAAACCTATGAACTCACCAGCGTAAGCTGACCTTTTAGCATGATTTCTCAGGTATTTGAGAGATGTTTGGAATACGTGATCGGTGGAAGCTTGGCAAGAAGGCGGGGTTCAAGGATCATTTCTGACTCTGATAAACTATGGGGACCTATTTTATTAAACTATGTTTTGGGCCTAATAATTACATTTTTGGATTAAATGTTTGGATTAACTAAATTTGGGATTGGTTTTGAATGTTAAATGACTATCTTTTGCTATACTTGTGTGCGATACCAATCCAATAGTATCGCCCCGAAAACTTGATTAAGTCTTTCGTTGTACCGAGATTTGTGGGTGTTACACTAAATCTGATAATACTGCTTTAGTTTCAATAGCAATGGTTCAGTAGCAGAGATTCAATAACAGAGGGGTCAATAGTAGTGGTTCAATATCAAAGGGATCAACAGTAAAGCAAAGGTTCAATGTCAGAAGGTAGTTCATGAGAAACCCCAACTGAAAAGGGATAGAATATCTGTACCTTATTCGAAGCAAGCAAATATGAAAGTAAAGTCAAAGGATGAAGTCAATCACGCCGCCCGGAACCTATATGAATTAGATAACGCTTAATAAGAATCAGATTACTCATTTTTGACGGCTTTCCATTTTTAGCAGGTTTCCTCTTTTAGTACTCTTTCCATTTTAAGTAACTTTCTATTTTAGACAGGTTTCCATAATTAGCAGGTTTCCGTATTTAGCAAGTTTAGCCATTTAGGATGTATTTTAAAGACATATTAGGTTAAGTGAGTATTATTATACTTTAAGGGTCATTTATGCCAAATTATACAAGTTTAGGGTACAAAGTGTAAATATTATAAAGTGTAGGCTCTTAATAAGGCTGGCAATTTTGACACGAAACCTGTTAACACGACACGACACGACCTGGTCTTAACAGGTTCGTGTTTGACCTTTAACAAGTTTCGTGTCTTAACAGGTCAGACCTGTTAAGACCTGTTAACATAACAGGTCTTAACAGTCGACTGTTAAGACCTGTTAGGACCTGTTAAAATTAAAATATATATATATAAGCCTTGAAATTACAACAAACCCTACTCATTTATCCACTCACTTAAAAATCCGCCTCCCCCTTCCCTCTCAATCTCATCTCTCGACTCTCATGTGCGGAACTGAAGACCCACACTCAGTCAACAATCCCGATTCCCGACACACTTAAAGATTTGTGAACTTTTGTAATGTTAAGGTTTATTATCATTATGTATTAGTTAAGACTTAAGATTTGTGAAATTGTGATGTGATAATGTTCTGAAATTGTATGTTTCTGTGAGTCTGCTGATAGAGTGATAGTTCTTTCTATGCATGTTAAGTGTTAACAGGTTCTTAACAGGTCTTTAACAGGTTAACCTGTTTATTTTCGTGTCGTGTTCGTGTTTGAGAAAAATAACACGATAAGCTAACAGGTCGTGTTCGTGTTTGACCTTAACAGGTTCGTGTCTTAACAGGTTCGTGTGACCTGTTATGCCAGCTCTAGGTCTTAATTGTAAATATATTACATTTACTTATTTTATTCATTTAACCCTTATAGTTAATATATTTACAAACCAAACCTTTAAGTTTCAATATTTATAAATCAACATGTATATATACACGATGTAATTTATGATTTAATGTAGTAAGAATTTAGGTTAGTCTTAGCTCCTTTTAAATATCTTAAGTGGGCCACAACCATGCGTATGAACCTCCAAAAACCCACGACCAGGAATACAACCACAACAATATTTACGTAGCGCATTAGATGATATATATATATAGGTTATACTTAGCTTTGATTCAATATTAAAGAGGCATGTTTTTTAGCATAAACTTATGCGCATGACATTCCAAAACCATGACCAGAATAATGACTCAAACCGAATCTCGTGGTGTGCAATGATCGACACATATAACAGTTTTTCTCGTGATTTTATGTAACATATATGTAGCTAGTTTTAGTCATTCATGGGACATGCTTTATTCTATTTATTAGTTGATACAAACCAATGCATGTCAATAAGGTTCACAAAATCAGCACCAACCAAAACTCGTACTAACCACGTAATTCCAGCCCTTAACAGCACCCTACGAAACCTTTTCTTGGAGTCGTTTATGTCGAAAGAACAGTGGAGATGGAGGGGTATTTTATGCCGTCACTTTTTAGGGTTTCTTGTGTGAAAAGATGAATGAGATATGGGAGGGTTTAAACGTGATATGGTAAGCTAAAATAGGAGAGGATCATCGGAGGGTTAGGCGTTTTTAATGGAGCCGATTATGGGGGCAATCACAAAACTAATTTTCATATTTAACTTACTTTCCAATTTAACTTGTGCAATTTATTTATCTTGTCTATTAAAAGGTCCATGTAACATCATTATGTGTTATATATTCATTTGAGAGTTACTATAAGTTTTATTTCTTCCTTTATTTTTGGTTATCATAAGTACTTAACGTCATTATCGAGCTGATCTTTTATTTTACGGATTTGTTTACTCGAGGGGTATAATAGTCTTTTAACGCGTTCACGTTTTTGGGGTTTTACAACTTGTATATGTGCATGATATTGTTATTGCTGGTAATAATGTTGATGAGATTAATAAAGTTAAAGATTTTTTAAGAACAAAGTTTCTTATTAAAGATTTGGGAAAGTTAAAGTATTTTCTGGGTATAGAAGTTTTAGAAGATATCTTTGGATTGTGTCTTACTCAAAGAAAATACTGTTTAGAGGTTCTTGCTGAGTTTGGCATGCTTGCTTGTAAACCAAGTAAGACACCAATTGAATCGATGAATGTTTTTGATAAGAATAAACAGAAAAATAAAGTTAAAGATGAGCCTTTACTTGGTGTGAACAATTATCAAAAGCTTGCTGGGAAACTTATTTACTTGACATTGACTAGGCCTGATCTGTCTTATGTTGTACATTGTTCAAGTCAGGTGATGCATAGTCCAATGCAGTCTCATTTGAAACTTGCTTTTAGAATTTTAAGATATCTTAAAGAGTCATCAGGTAAAGGGATCTCATTTGGTAAAAGTGATAGTTGTGATATGAAAGTTTTTGTTGATTCAGACTGGGCAAAATGCAAGATTACTAGGAAATCTGTGACTGGTTTTGCTGTATATCTGGGAAATAATCTTGTTTCTTGGAAAAGCAAGAAGCAGTCTGTGTTAGCAAGGTCTTCTCTGAGACGAATTCAAGGCTATGTGTAATGTTACTTGTGAGATTATGTGGATCTTAAAGATTTTCAAAGATCTTAAGTTGCAGGTTGATATTCCTGTAGAAGTGTATTGTGATAACAGTAGTGCAATGCAAATTGCAGCAAATCTTGTTCTTCATGAAAGGTCAAAGCATTTTGAGGTTGATTTGTTTTTTATAAGGGAAAAGATAGCTGAAGGAATTATTAAAACTATCAAAGTCAAATCTGAAAATAATATTGCTGACATTTTTACAAAGGGGTTGAGTGTGGTTGAGCACGGAGAATTCTGTGATATGTTAAAGCATAAGGATTTTTATAAGCCCTAGCTTAAGGGGGAATGTTGGAAGATAAGCTGAGGTCTTATTATGTCATTTGTGTATTCTTGGTTTTGTCTGTTTGATGTGTACAGCTTGTTGATAGCAAGGAAAGGAAAGGTCAAGGGGCTTTAGTGTCAATCTTGGAAGTTGAAGGGAGTTTATGTCACAAGCTTGGATATTGAAGTTAAGATTTTAGTCAAGGCTATATAAGACTTTCTCTCTCTGATAGATAGTCAGATTTAGAGTTTTATCTGTGTGCGAATTCACACACAATTGGTTCATAGTTGTTAGTCAAATTCCTGTGTTCAGATTCTTTAGATTTTGTATTGTAATAAACACTATATGATGTATCAACTATAAGGGGTGGTTGGTTGGGTTGATACTCATAAATTTCAGTTTTATATAAGTTGTTGTTGTGATTGATCATCACTTTGTATAAATTTAACAGTTATAGTTAGACTTAAACTAGGATTGCTTGGCATTCAAAGAAAACAATGATACAATAGAATTCGAACTTCATAGGGATTGTACCCCCTCACCCCTATCTTCTTTTGAGGCTACGGATAGTGGGAACCACACAATTGATAAAGG
Organism: Chrysanthemum makinoi; assembly: GCA_910596185.1. Lineage (NCBI taxonomy): Eukaryota > Viridiplantae > Streptophyta > Magnoliopsida > Asterales > Asteraceae > Chrysanthemum > Chrysanthemum makinoi. Next base: position 140,228,589 of record OU343224.1, read on the forward strand.
TAATGTGTCTGGTGTGAACCTTACTGATACTACGAACACCAATGGTGTTACTATGATTCCTAGAGAGTCTGTTGTTAGTAGACATAAGTCGGTAGAGGTTGAGGACGAACAGGTGTTAATGGGATCAAAGGAACATGGTAAACAATCTGCTCATATCTCATTTGTGAGCTAGGTATGTCCTAAATCAAGCAAAAGAATGATGACTTTTAGTACCTTAGACATGGGTGTAAAAACGTGTGAATGTGTTGAAGTACAAATCGCTTTGTCTTCGATTTTGGAGGCTATTGTTAGATATGAAAACTCGTTATATGGATAGTTTTCTTGACAAAAAAATTGCACTTCCTATTGTGGAACATTATGTGTTGAACGTGTGGAAGAAGTTTGGTATAGTCATAGTAATGATGAATTCGAATGGCTTCTTCTTCTTCAAATTTTCTTTAGCAACAAGTAGGGATGGGGTATTTAAAAATAGACTATGGTTGATCCGTAATGCTCCAATTATCCTTAAGAATTGGTCTCCAAATTAGTGTTTATTAAAAGAAGAACTGAAATCGGTTCCGATTTGGTTAAAGTTGCATGATGTTCGGTTCAGCATTACTAAGGATGGATTGAGTGCTATAGCAACTAGATTGGGTACACCAATCATGCTTGAGTCTTATACGAGTACTATGAGTATAGATTCATGGAATCGATTGGCTTTTACACATGCATTGATTAACATAAAGGTTGATCATTCACTCAAAGATACTATGGTGATTGCTATTCCATATATGAAGGTTACAAATTCTTATTTGCGTACAATCAAGGTGGAATATAAGTGAAAACCGCAAAGATGTGGTAGTTGTTCGTTTTTTTGTCATGACGATAGTCAATGCCCTAAAATAATTAGGGAGAATGATGTGTCGTTGTGTTTAGGTAAATTATGTTATCAAGTTTTACTATTTATGCCGACTTTACCTATAACAAACACTAACGGATAATTACCCAGTCGATGGTAGGTTAGTTGGTAAGTAGGGTGTCAGTCACTAAGAGTGGAATGTTAACACTTAAATCTATCAGTATTTTTAAATCCTAAGTTAGTCTAATTAAACCTAATTCTAACGCAGCAAAGGGTTTTCAGCCTAAGAGACTGGCACGAGATTTAGATTATATAAAACTGTAAATGAGACTAATACCACACACAAGCAGAAACACAAAAGATAAAGAATAGGTCAAATCGATAATAAGGAGAACGTATTAACCAAGTTAATCAAATAGGTGCTAGATTTGTCTACGTGTTTTAATGATGATACTCACTTCGTTGGGTGGTTTTCTTATGTAAGCTAGACGGTATTTCTTCCTAAACTCGAGGTTTTAAACAGATTAATCGTGTCACAATTAACCGAACCCGCATAAAGTCACACTTGTTGATTATAATCTATCTGCTTACGAAATCACTACCAAGGTGAACTATGAGGGCTTACATTATACATTTATGCCCTAGCTTTATTACTAGTAGCCTAATGGTTATAGCACTATTGATCTAGTTATAAAGCCAAGTAATATGTAATATTTCAGAAATAGTGTTCATCATCCACTTTACACTAGTAGTGAGTTTAGGACTTATTGAATAAACAAGAATTAGTTGAATGAATAATCACATATGCATAAATGTGAATCAAGCGATAGACATAATCGACATGCAACGAATGAGTAAGCAATCCACATAAACAAATCAAAACATTATATTATCATAACTTGGCTAATACCTACAGGTATTAGCCCATAATCTTAGTAATCATACACAATATCATATTCAGAACGATTAAAGTATAAATTATAAATGAAAAATACGCTAACTGAATGATTATAACGTAGTATAATGATTACAAGAGTTCTCCTATGGAATTATAGCACTAGCAGGGCCTTCTTGGTATTCTTTAGTCTTATGGTCTCAAACATGGTGGTTATATGCTCTCTAAAAACCGGACTTTAGGTTTTCTATTTATAGGTTTTTGAATACACTCAATACGGTATTGGTTTCACCATCGCGTATCCAATAACTTCGCGTGGGGTCCATAATAAATATATTCCAGAATATTCGTACACGAACTTCCTGATACGGCGTATATGGTTGATGAATTTGGCGTATCAGGTCTTCTTATCTTGGATAACTGGTGAAGTAATCGTGATGGATACGGAGTATCATATGAAATGAATACGGCATATTTGGACTAAAACAAGTTAGTTCTTTTCGTTAACCAAAGTTTCATATACAACGTATCCAATATTTGGATACGTCGTATTCTTCAAAGTCAGGCAATGGTCTTGATAATCGTACAAGTCTTGATATACGGCGTATCTATCTAAAATGATATGATGTATTCTTTTCAGTGTATTGGACTTTCTTGAACTTGATCTATTTTGCTCCAAAACACGTCAATTATTGCTAACTTTCACCAATTGTTTCATAAAAACCGAGATTTACAAAAGTAAGCGATTAAGTATCATTTCTCGTATAAAATGATATAAAACAAGCAATATACATAGGATAAATAATGCTATATATTTCACCTTATTTGATTTCACCAGAAAACTTGGGTGCTGATTTGATGAAGCAAAGTGGCCCAAACCCTATGAAGAATGTTGCTTCTCAAAATGATGGGTTCCAAGTTGTAAAACATTGTAGACATAACAATAAGTAATTTGATAAGTCAATGGGTTTTATACCTAAAAGCACATTTGTGTATCGTCCTATATCTATTCTTAGTGGTTTTGGGACGTCTAAGAAGCAAGGAAATGTGGTAAATAATGGGGCCTCGACATCCAAAAGTAAGACGAAGACTATGGCCAAGATTTCTAGCAATAAGGGACACGGGAATTTGGATGATATGAATCTTGTTTCTCTATGGAATTCGTTTGCAGCTTTGAATACATATGATAATGTTTTTGAGAATTTGGATATGACAAAGTCTGTAAATGAGGGTAAAATTGGTATGGATGCGACAAAGGTTGTGGATGAGAGTGGTAGTGATGTTGAAAATGTATACGACGATACTGCTCAATTCATGGCTTCCTCATTAAAGCGAGTTGTTGGAGGTGCAAATGATACAAGTTTCCTTGAGGATGAAGATTATGACGTATATGATGGTTATGAGAATGAAGACTCTGATTTAACTAAAGAGCAACTAGCATTTTGTGAAACGTTCGACATTAATCTTCGAGCTCAATTTAGACGATAGTTTACATTTGGTGTCTTTATGAGTCAAATGTAATCTAGTGTTTAGTGGTTGTCTTCTTTTTTAAGAGTAGAAGTGTCTTGTTATGTATGCTTTATCGTCTTTATAATGAGCTGAGATGTGAGATTCACTCACATCCTATGTACTTAAGTGTTTTATTTGAGTAATATGTTCATCAGCTTAAAATCCTTTACCAAAAAAAAAATAATAATAATAATAAAAATAAAAATTACAATACCAATTTGTTAAAACTCATTTTAACCTATATGTGTCATAATTATCACCTTATATTTTGTTACGATATTTGCATACCATTTTAGCCTATAGTTATCTTGAGTCTTCACGAGCAGCTAAAGAAAGTTTTAGAAGAGAAAGATTCCATTATTGCTCAGGCTTAAGCTAGAGTGGATGGACTAAAATCCTACAGTGACCATGAATCGTATGTTCGATTTCCCTTTATTGATAAGAACCACGAGATAAGATTGTTTATCTAGAGTCGGGGTAACGCTCACATACAATTAGGTTTTAATGTGTGTAAGAATGTGGAAATTGAACTTGGTCATTCTCAAGGAAATGCCTGTCTATTATATTTAAAGTCATGTATTTAGTGTTTTGTGATACTCGTTAGATGAGATCTAATGGTTATGGATGACCGAAGTGGGGTTATCCTATGGAGGAGATAAGAATAACACGTGGTTGTGTATTGTTGGCTCTTGGTACGGAGGAATCTCCATACGAGGTACTACATGTAATATACTTGCCGCATTCCCTTTGCATCATTAAGGTTACTACACGTGATGTTAATATAATAACGGCCTGAAAAGACAACTGTCATACGAGTTGTTGCTTGTAGAAAGTTCTTCAAGTAACAACTTTATGGGCTATAGTTATTATGGATTGAAGTAGTCGTATGAGCCTAATTATTGGGCTAAAACTACATACACTATCAAAGACATAGAGTCAGTTTTATACACCGTCGTTTTTTTTAAAATGACATATTTTTCTACACTCTTAAATCGAAATACTTTTATTCAATTCATCTTTCCCTTCTTAATATGTCTTAAAATATAAATGTTCATGTTTGCATTCTTACCATTAATCGTGATTGATATTTTTTCAGAGTTTTGCTAACATGTGCCCACGAAACACATGTTCGAGCATTAATATAAGACAACCTAAGATGCACCCCACTAGGAAAATGATGTGTGCAAATCTAATTTTAATAAATTTATAAAACACGAACTTAACCTATTAACTAACACACACGGGCATTGTACGTTATCGTCTATAATATAGTAGTGGTAAGTTAATGATCGAACACAAAAAACTAAGTACTTTACAGGTTTTAGTATTACTTATAATTCTTGTGAGGTTTTGATGTTCGCTAACGAACCTAAAAATAAATAGTCTTAATCGAAATATTGTTGTGCGGTAAGTTGTAAAACAATAATATCAAAAATGTACACTCGTTTGCTTAGACTAGGCAGTAATAGCGGCAGCGATGTCTAGTTTTACTAAAGTTCGAAAGCGACCCATAAGTTTCTTTCAATAATTGTATTTGTAGCATTAGAGAATGGTTTTTGAATACTACAATTACGATCTGATTGCATGCGGCATAAATATATAGTTTTTAAAAAGTTATGTGGAGTCGATCTAAAATGATATGAGTATATTTTAATTGGATTGTTTTAAGTTATTAAGATTTTTAGTAATAATAGATTCAAGCATTACAAAAAGCAATGGTATTATGTAGTTGACAATATTATATTGTAGTTTAAGGTATAGCGACATGTGTGACCGTTTTTCTTGTTTTGATAATTTAGGTAGTGATAACTATTTTTTTTACATGTTATTGGCGTTTATCAATTGGTGTGTGGCTTTTAAAATTGTAACTTTGCAAATTGGATATCACCAAATAAGATTATTTTGTACTATCAATTTGTATAGATATTTATGCATTGTTCAGTATTTGTTTGAGGAATAATTATCGCATTAAAGATAACAATCTTATTTATTTTTGTGATTTTAATAAACTTACATAACATTATTGATACCCACAAAGGCTATACAATATATATTAACTTTTAAAGCGACGATTCATATATCTTTAGTCCCTTAAATGGTGCAAGAGCAACATTTTTAAAATAAATTACATGTTGTCAAAAGCAAAATAAACCAAAAACTTCACTGATTCTTGGTCTCTCCTTTTAAAAAAATTGTCACGGGTTCCACAACTACTTCATCATTTCTCATATAATTTAGTCAAATTTGAAACCGATTTCACGGGTGGTTCAACTGGTTGAACCGTTAGATTAAAGCAACAGGTCGATTTAAACCGAGTCAAACCGATAGGTTGGGTCAAAAAATGTCAAATTAAAGATTGACCCGCCGGGTTTGAAGCGTCTCGGGTCAACCGTTATCGGTTTCAACGGGTCAACCCGGTATCGGTTTCAATTGATTGTTTTTAATTTGGTAGATGTGCTTTTAATTGGGTGTACAATGTGAATAAATTATTGTACTTTTAAGTAATGGGGTGTTTTAATAAGAGTTTTAATTATATTATTTGTTTTCTATATTGCCATGTTTTCAACATTCACTTTTAACATTTTTGTTTTTTAACTTTGACCATTTTTCCATTTTATATAGTATAGATTATGCTTAGAGTCTTGATAATAGCCATAATATCATGTAAGATTTTTTTTAGTATAAGACGTCAAAGAATAAGTCTTATCAACTTACTTTGATGGGAATATCGCCCTTTGTCACATACCAAGTAATTATACTTTTACTCGTTAGAAACATGCGCCTAAATGTAGAGTTGAGATCATGTAGAACTTCGTATTTGTCATAGAAACCGTGAAGCCGTCATGGCGATTCATTTTTATCCAAATTAATAAAAAATCATTTTCCACTTTTTTTAAAACAACATATCTTTTGAAGCGGTAAATCTTGAAAGCTACAAAATACATTTTATCGTATTGAGAATTAAATTATCTTTCATAGATATGTATTTTTATATACTTTCGACGAAGTTTTTTTAATTTAGCGCCAGGAAAAATCACATGTGATTTTTAAAAATCACATGTGATTCGTAGAAATCAAATCACATGTGATTTTTCTGAACGAAATTTAAAAAAAAAAAATTCGTCGAAAGTATATAACAATGCATATCTATAGAAAGGTAATTTAATTCTCGTCGAATATGGTATGATTTTGGCGTAACGATTAACGGTTTGTGAGATATTTAATTTTTAACAAAATGGTGAATATATTTTAATAAAAAGAAATGAGTGGTATGATTGGTTGATTAGTTTTATACCGAAATATGAGTTCTATATTGCTTTTCTCCTAAATGTATCATTCTACATCACTATTTGGTATTGTAGTTTTGGAAATGAAAACTGAAAAGGAAGTTGATTTCGCACTCTTACATTTAATTTGCACACTCAATATGATGTTGTAAACATTTATTCATTTGATACACTGTGCTTATTTTACTTGTACGTTGATGCGTGCAAATAAAAATTTGATATGTGCAAATCACTTTCCAAACTGTCGATCGAGAGAGAGAGAGAGAGTAATAATGTCTCCTTTTATCAAATTTATTATATAAAACAACTACTAGATTCGCTAGCATCATACGTTGCTAAAGGTGCAACCAAACAAAATATTTTGTTCATCATTGATTACTTTCGAACCGATCACTTGATATGTATTTAAGGAGGGTGAGGGCCACGTACGTACCCATGCTCCGACCAATTATTAGATTCAATTATTGTTGGTATATATATATATAACATAGTTCCAAATGTTTTATTCGAAAGGAGATACATAAAAAGCATTTAAACATATAGTTAGGCACGAAATATTTTTCTACTTATGAACGAATCTATAATTTGCTTATAGAGTTTGTCTATGACGTGTTGAACTTTTATTTTTTGAAAGCATAACCAATAAAACATAAAAGGTGCTTAATTAGGTAATTAGTTTAGTATTTTGTGAAGATAGAATTGCAGTCGAGTAGGTAAAGGTTCAACTTAACCTAGCCATTGATTGGTGGTCAATCCAATCATGCTCATCCTCAGTCAACTCACAGCCCACCACTTTTTCTTCTTATGTGTGGCCCATTTATTTCAGGATCACCCTAAGGAATATTATATATATATTCTTTTATATATTTATAGGAAAATGATACATAATGCCTTAAATAGGCTAAAAGGACCTAATGTCGTAAATAAATTGTATGTACTGATCTTTGCATGTTCGTTTATGCATTAGGTCTGAGCTGTTAGTTAGATTATTATCATTTTCCATATTTATATACGGGTTTTTCAAAGCTTTTGTATGAAGTTAAGCAACAAATGCAATGGGCGTCAAAGTACATAGGGATCGCTGTAAAAGTCTGAAAACCGCATGTGTACTTTTATGTGGTTAGGTATTTTCGTTTGTCTTTTAGTGTCTTACTTGTCTTGCTTAGAACCTTATGAATAGAAAATGTTATCAATATATATATATAATTGCAAACACGTGTATAATGCTTACTAGGCATTTTTATAGTGACATGGCACATCATTTGATGAGGTGGAAATGACACCATGGCACTATTTTCGGCTACATATTTAAAAAAAATCACTTGCAAGGTTCGAACCCTGGCCTTGAAGTTCAAGTACGAGCGCCTCAACCAGTGGAGCATTCCATAGTATGTGCTACAAATCTTCATCTTTAATTGGTATTCATTACAAACTATGTCCATCTTTCATCTTATCAAAGAACCATAACAGACACCCTACTCAATTCTATCTTAAATTAATTTCTGCTTCAATGTTAGTCAAACAATGTCTCATCCTCCCCCATTTCACTGGCATTTGCAATTTCAAATACCCCAAAAAAACAAAACACACAATTAAATTCAAAAACGGATTGACCTAATCTATACAATTTTTAAATCTATTTTTTTTTTGGTTTGATTCTTTGATTTTCAAAAAGAATCAACAAAAAAGGTTACTTGGTCGATTCTTTCAATCGACTATATAATCCACTGCAAAAGTTCTCGCCGGCTTAATAATCATCTTTGGAGGTAATATTTTATTTAATGTGTTCGGATTAAATCCAATTAGGTTACTTCGTTAATTTTGATGTTGACACTTTAGGGATTAATTTTGTTTCATCATTCCCATAAACCTAAAATCAAAACTCACAGCAACATTAATCAAAGAAAAAAGTAAGTTCTAAATTCTTTAATTTTGTTTCACTTTCTGAGGCTTATTCAATAATTGATATCCATGTTTTCAGTGTGTTTGATTTAAAATGTATGAGAATCATGAAGAGTGCATTGCTTTTATGAGCATTTCTGCTGTTCTAATAGGGATACCACCATGGGAATGAGACATGGATGTTACAAGGCCTCGATTAAAAAGGTACGTCTTTTTTATTTTTCTATAAACGAATCAGTGTTTTCATTTGCTTCTAAAAAACGGACTTTAGGTTTTCTATTTGGAATTGATCCTTTTCATTCATAGGTGGATTTATGGGTTTTGATTGGTTTTGCACGATCCTCAATATGATTGTGAATTATATATTTATATTCTTGATAAGAAAGCTCAGTGGATAAGGATATATGAATAATTATTTTTTGTTAAAACATGATTTATATTTCTATAATTATAATCTTACAACCTCTATCTAAAATGACCATGTATTCATGGTTCAGTGTGTTTTCTATCATTTTTTTTCGTCGGATGTAAATTATCCGAACAAGCTTAGCACAGTCATAAAAACTCGAGAATCTAAAGTCCTCAAAGCTTAATGCGATTAATGGTATATCATATACCAAAGCATAGAGATAGTTTTATGATTTTATTTGGCAGATTTGCCTTATATGCCCTTAATAGATGCAAAATGCATGTGTAAGCTGTAATGGTGATGACGAATGAGTATTTATCAACATGTCCTCTAATAGTTGCAAAATGCATTGTAAGCGTAAGGCGGCAAAATGCATGTGTAAGCCAATGGGTTATATACTCTAATAGTTGCAAAATACACTTTATCATGTGGTTTTTTCAAAGATAAAGTTACACGGTTAAGATGGCGGCCTGTTTTGTAATAAAGGAATCACGAGATTGTTAAAATAGGCACAATCTCGTCAATGTTACGCATCTTGCTTCGATCTGAAGTAAGTTAAGATGATGTTTCTTTTATATATAACTATATAAATAGTTAAGATGAGATTGATATGACAAATCTGTAGATATTCTTGGATTTTGGACATTTCTGCAAGAATGAGAGTGGCTCCTATGTGAAATTCTATTATAACGTGTACACATTATGCGTATCATTTCTGTTTTTATATAGTTTTTGAGTTTTACGTAATATGATGGTTAAGACAATGGCAGCTTGATATTGTAATACAGGAACTTAAGAGATTGTTAAAGTGGGCACATTCTCGGCTCAGAATTGCTTGGATCGATGTAAGTCTATTATTGGCGTGTCTTATACACATTATCATGTTTCTTTTTTATATATCATTTTACACAGTTAAGATGATGGCGCGGTTTTGTGATCTGAGAGAACGTAACACATGGAGCCTACAAGAAGAAATCTTAAAGGCATTTGAAACTTTGAATCTTGATTCAGTAACAAGAGCCTACCAAAAAAAAATGATATATACTTATAAAGGGAAGTCTTTACGAATGGTATCGTTGATTAACCGATATTTGTGCGTAATTCTTGTCTTTGGTATGTAAAATATACATTTAATTTTTCTTGAGATTATTGGTAGCCGAAATGCCTTGTGGATATGGCCTAAACTGAGAAATAGCTTACCATTAAGCCAGGTTTGATAGAGGACCGAGGACTAAAATCCTACAGGTGTTGGAGAGGTAATTTCTTGTATTGTAAGAACCAATCGTTTATTTTTATTATACTAGGATTTTTTTTAATGTAATTACATATTTCGGATGGTATTTTATTATTATAGAAAATCAAGGAAGATTTTGTGGCGGGACATGATAGAGGAAAGACCCTCCACAAATAAACTTGGTTTTGTAACTATAAAGTTATCAAGGAAATGGATTGCTGAGTTTTTTTTTTTTTTTTTTTTTTTTTCTACTCTTTTAAACTATACATTACAATTGTCACTTAGATTTTTCTTATTTCCTTGCAGAGCATTCATAGCTAAAAGATGGAATTGACACATGGGCACCAAAACTTCCTGTGGAGAGGGTAATAGTTGACTAGTCATTGGCGGGAAATCTGCGAGGATTTGTTTCGACAATGCACTATCATATGCACACTAATGAGGATTCTCAAGTATTCTAAAGTTGATGTGACCATCGGTCATCTTATAATCTGAATGCCCCATACCCTCTGAAGTATATAATCACTTGATCAATTGTTTTTAAATCTTTCTTATATTAAATCGGTTTTTATATTTTTTCCCTGCCGTTTATGAGTTTAAATAATTTCATTTACTTGAGTCTTGACATAACGTGATTGATATTTTTGGGCACAAGTGGCAAAGAGATGGTTTTTCGAATGAAGAAAGAAAAGATGTGGCGATAAAAGGAAATGTAACTCTTGGGGAGAGAGATTTTGGCAATGCTTATAAAGATCTCTTGGCTTTGTGGTACTTTACTTGCTAAGTTTATTAAAACATACACATCAATTGGCTAGCAATAGATTTGTTTTTACTCTAAATTTATTGTAAGCTTTTTTACATTTCACCGAGTATTATTAAGTGGCTTTCAAATCTTTTGTCATATGTAGGTTATTGACTTTGCATACAAAGCGATTAGATAGCATACTTGACTCTGTCCAAGCAGCAAGAGTACATCAAAATGTGCTTTACTGTAAGCAACTTTTACACAACATCATAACTTAGCTTAGATATGCGTGTTAAAAAAGATGAGAAACTCAATACTATTTATTTTTAGTACTGCTAAACTCGAAAAGTGGATCCCAAGTGATAGGCACAAACCACAGAACAAGTTATGTAGGATATCGAGCTTGCACTACTTTACTGGAAGATATTTTGTTAGACAAAGCTAGAAATTGTTGTGTGGTGGTGGAATAAGGTATACCAACCAGTTATTGTTCTTTTATCTTTATTCTAAATCTTGTGATTGCTAAAAGTAGCGAGACAAATGAAAGTGTTGATAAATCATATGTGGATAATCAAAGTATGAGCAAAGTTGGATGCTAAGATCACTTTTCGAGTCGACTGTTGCTTGTATTTACTGCTGATTATGCAATGCAAAGTTATCTTTGAATGGGTTTTGATTGGTTGCACAGGAGGAATGCAAATCGACGGAATTTGAAACAGGTTTGTGTGTTCTTTTGTTTTATCTTCTAAATTGTTGATTCTTGGTACATGGGGTGGAATGGGAGGGTCAGATTCTGAGACTTCAGTTTTTGTCTGGGTTGACACATAACATTTTTTGTGGGAGTGTTATCATATTTTATGTAGTAATTGTGGGTCAAGTATGAATAGAAAGAATATGTTACTAAGATGATAATCTATGTAAATTTAATAGTACTTAGCAGTGGAAATGGTGCTTTAACTATCTGTTATTTAATTCTTTACTTCGACTCTTGTGCATGCTCAAAGTATGATTATGAAGAGTGTTACTCATTGTTTACTTGAATTTGCGGATGGGTATTGCGGTGCCATGTTTTAAGGTGACAATGGATATATGTTAAGATTTTTGTCCGATTGTGGGAATGGTGGCACGTTAATTTTGTAACAAGCTGTTTAACTAATGATGATTTTAGCTACAAATAAACAAATATGGATCGGTTAAAGATACAATCCATATCTTATTTTTAGATTTTGAAATAGAAAATCAGAGTGTATTATATCAAATGTGATTTACATGCTCTTATACCTTTCATTGTTCTTTTTACATATAATACATGAACACTTTCTTTTTGTTTCCACTTTTTGTGTCTACAATATTTGCCGTTATTACTATTTATGTACGTCCAATAAAACTTCATCACGTAATATAATGGCGAACGCCCTTTTAGGCGAAGTCATGTAGTATTATATATAAATAAAAAGACCATTAAAATTTTATCCAAATATAAAAAATACTTTTTATGCTTAAAATAGTTTTTTCTTGACAAAAAATCTATATAATTAATTTTTTTAAAAATATAAATGGTGTAATTCAAGTACAAAATTCGGTTTTCAGTTTTGACCCATAACCGAACTGAATTTCGGTTCGGTTCTCGGTTCGGTTCGGTCACATATATTTTTGGTTCGGTTCGGTTTTCAGTTATGACCCAAAAAAAATATTAATCGAACAGCTCGAACCGAATAAATCGTTTAACCTGAGAACCGAACCGATGAACACCCGTGGTTAATCCAAATTAAGACAGTAAAACTGTAGAAGACTTTCTCCCTGTAATTTAGTATAAACATTACCGCACATGTTTTTCACAAAGAAAAATAAGAGGGCTTTTATTTTGAAGAAAACTAGGTCTTTGTTTGTGAAAAACCAAAGCTGAAAGGATCACACATCATATCTCTAATAGGTTTTTCTTTGATAAAAAGGTAGAATTGCCCAGTAAAAGCATTTTGAAGAAAATGGTGATGACACAACAGATGTAATGGGATTAAGTTGAAAGATGATAAAGTTGGTCTTTTTTCATTAAACAGTCAAAAGCAACCACGCACGACCCATGCATAACCTACATTGAACAATAATAAACTTTATTGTCACCTTTCAAAGTACATTGTTGACCTAAAAGACTTCTAGTTTAACACTCCAATATTGGTTAAAATCATGTCTTATCTCCATGTGAGTATATTATTCCCCATGGCTATTAGATTGTGTCAATATAACCATGATTATTCATAAAAATGAAAAGAGATTCAATGAATTTAATCATTACATCAACAACAAAAAGGTTTGCATTTTATATGAGATTGTGGATGAAAGCTTTATGACTCGGGAATGCAATAAGTTTGTGGTCAAATAAAGATAATTTTTTGAAGGAAAAGATAAAGAAAAAAGTGTTCAAAGTTATTGGTCATGTTTTCATCAAAAGTTTGAAGATATGCAAATGCCATTGTTGCTCCACTTTAAGAAACAGTTTTTAGGTAATCATAATTCCATTTTGAGTTGTCTTTCATTTCGTTTTAACAAAGAATACAACATACCACAGGTTTTAAGCTATTGATCCTTTATATATATATAATCATATTGCATAAAACCAATGAACCAATTATAGTCATCCATTTTTTATCTAAATTAATAAAAAATCATTTTTTATCTTTTTTTTTAAATCAACATATCTTGCAAACGGTAAATCTTTAAGCTACAAAAAATACACAATCGTGACGAGACTTAAAATATCTTTCTATAGATATGCATTGTTATATACTTTCGACGAAGTTTTTTTTTTAAAATTTCGCCCAGAAAAATCACATGTGATTCGTAAAAATCAAATCACATATGATTTTAACAAATCACATGTGATTTTTAAAAATCACATGTGATTTTTCTGGACGAATTTTTTTTAAAAAAAATTCGTCGAAAGTATATAACAATTCATATCTATAGAAAGATAATTTAAGTCTCGTCAAGATGGTATAATTTTTTTTTGCGTAACGATTAACGGTTTGTAAGATATTTAATTTTTTTTTTAAAGGTGAATATATTTTAATAAAAGAAATGAGTGGCTAGGATTGGTTCATTGGTTCTATGACAAATATGAGTTCTATAATGAACTTTTCTCATATTTGGTAATCTAATTTAGAAACAGATAAAAGTTACATCACTGTGCTACGGAGATATATATTTCGAAAGGTAATTTAAAAAAAATACAATAGTGAGAAATAACAATTTCAAATTTCAAATTTTATGGAACTCTATATCTTATAAGTTTGTACATGCATTGGTTTTTTAACGGAATTTTATTAAACTGCTTTAGCAAGAAACTAAGAAGCGGTGGTAACTAATTTGAATTAGGGTTTTCAACATATTTGCTCTGAACTAGGTTTTCTTGGATTGAAAACGGGTATTTATTTTGGTGATTGCATGGTGAGAGTATGAAGCAAGGATTTATGGGTTCGGGAGGGAAAGAGGGTGGTCGTAAGATTGATAAGTCTAAGGATAATAAAGCGTCAAGTCCGAATACTAGTTCGGCTGCTACAAGGGAGTTGAAGATGAAGGACTTGGATCGTTCCCTAGCTTGACAGAGGCTTTTGGTAGCACATTTCCTACTTTGTTAGCTGATAAGATACGAGATATTGAGAGTCAAATGCATGAAGGAAAGCTCGTGTTAGTAAGAGATGAGGGGAAATCATTAAAACCTTCTAATGAAGCTTCAAACATTGCGTGTACTGGTGTGATGAGGGACGAATGTATCATGGCTGATGATGTTGGTGGTACTTCAAATGTTGCTAATACGATAATGCAAGTGGATGATTATGGCCAGAAAACTAATGGTAATACCTTGAGTACTTTTGCTGCTATGCTTAACGATGATGTAAACAAAACTTAACTTAATTTTCGTGTTCTTACTACGCTTGCTTCTAGCGAATGTGTGATAAGGTTTTAAAATGTACCTTTTTGAGGGGTCGTTTAAGCCCTTATTTTATCACTTTTGTATCCGTTATTACTTAATATCGTTCCTTTTCACTTTTTAGGTCTCTTGAAGGCAAATTGCTGGAATGACACTTATTCGGACGAAAAGGCGCGAATATATGAAGAAAATGGCCAAAGTCAAGAATCGAGACACTCAGGCTGCTGAAACTGAAGGGGACGGCGTCAGGTTATACTTGCGACGCCGTCGGAACAAGTTTTGTGACGATACAGTAGCCAAATTGCTTATTTTCAAGTGACGGCATCAGGTTTTTAAAGAGTAGGGCGCGTGCAGCTCAGACGGCTAGATTTGATGGACGGCGTTAGAGACTCAAGGCGACGGCGTCCCGGACATAAGGTGACGCCGTCACAATGATAACGTGGCCAAGACGAAACCCTAATGACGGCGACCCGACGGCGTCACAAATAAAGGGTGCGCCGTCGGTTAACCTTATATATTGAATCCGAATTTTTTAGTTTTCAATCTGTACTTTTGTGGAGTAAAAACCAAAACCGAACCAAGGCTGTCTTGTACAGTATTTTAGCGTTCCATACCATCTTACATCAAGATAAGTGTTTTACTTCATTAATTCAATTATGTCTTCAATTGATTGTGTGTATGCTTGCATGTTCCCCATGTCCGGCTAATTTACTTGTGTGTTTGTTTAGGTAATATGAAACTTAGTTATTGAATATTGATTGGTTGTCTCTTATCTTAGTTGTGATTGACCTATTATTGCGATAGGTCATCGTTTGTGTTGTTAATGCTTGATTAATCTTTGTTGAACCTTAGTTTATAATCACCTAGAGTAATTGTAGGCTATACATCCAAAGAATACCTTAGTGTTAAGTTTATAAATCCTAGAGATTTTGTAGTCATTAACCTTTGGTAGCTTCAAAGAGTTAGGGATAAACGCATACCCTACGACCTAGAGAACCTTATGAATAAGGTCGGACAATACAACCATATAGGAATGTGGTCGGACCATCAAAGATGAGATAACTAGGGAGTAATAAAGCGTAAGCAAATAATTTTAATCATCATAGAGCACACAAAAAGAATAGAGACCACCTTAGTAATTAGATAATTAGATAAGTAGAAGTAATCGGTAGAAATACCAACCCGCAAATCCAAACCACGAGATTCGTACCTTTCCATTTCCTAAAAATATAAAAGATAAAAAATAATCTTCCTCAACCCCAACCTTAGCGTAGTAACTTCTCACTAGCATTCCTATTCCCTAGAGAACGATATCAATTCCCGTGGCTTACCCTAATACTACACTACAATGATTAGGTTCACTGCCTAGGGTGTTGAAAAACTTGCTCGACAAAAAAGAAGTTCCTTTGACCCCGAACGCGCTGCGTAAGCGTATCAAGTTTTTGGCGCCGTTGCCGGGGAATAGAATAGCTAGTTAGTAGTCCACCTCGTTTAAGTTTCCTTGCTTGATTCCTCATCAAGTAAGCTTTTTCCATTTTTTAGCTTCCTCGTAGTCTATCCCCCTTCTTCGTGACCTTTGTTAGTAATCCCATCACTTTTCCTCATGGAAGGTGATAACCAGCCACCACTCATCAACCCACCACCAAATGACCCGCCAAGAGGCCGTCTCTGGTGAATACTCGAGACCAAGCCACCTAGGCTATAGAAACACCATTGAGCTTCCCGACCAAGCCCAAACTACGGCCCTGCGATTCGACACCATCGGTTGGTGCAAAACAGGATGTGCATTCCATGGACTTCGTTCCGAAGATCCTAATCAGCATCTTAAGGATTCCTTAAAATTGTCGATTCCATCGACCTCGATGCTACTACTCGGGAGACCACGCGTCTGCGTCTCTTCCAATTCTCTCTACGGGACCAAGCTAGTAATTGGCTTGAGCGACTTCCCGCCCTCCATCTCAAGTTGGGATGATCTCACCCTCTCGTTTCTTTGCTCAATTTTCCCACGGGGGAACTACTAAGCTTAGGAATGATATCTTGATGTTCCAACAACGTCAAGGTGAATATCTCTACGAAGCATGGACTCAATTCAAGGACTTACTCCATAGAGTCCCTCATCACGGCATTGATCTTTGTCTTCAAGTCCAAATCTTCTACGATCATGTCAATTCCCCCCAAGCAATCCATTGACCACAGCGGCCGGTGGAAAACTTAGTGATCTCACCGCGGAAGAATCATGGGGTATAATAGAGGACCTTGCTCTCTATGACAACGAAAGTTGGAATGACCCTCGTGAGTTGCCCAAAACTGTTAAGGCAATCTCCTTGCCTTCCTTGACTCACAACCTTCCGACAGTAGGATGCTCGAGCTTGAAGATCAAGTTAAATTCCTAATGAGCTCCTACGAAAATCCTAAGTCTTCACGCCAAGTGAACAAGGTTTCTTCCTTGTGTGAGCAATGTAGTGTCCCTCATAACACTCGCGTTTGCACAAGACTCCACAAACAAGCTTCCGTTGACTACGCATCCACGCGGACTAATGGAAGGGAGGAAGATTCCTACAACACCCTGACCTCGGACTTTTAATGACGCCCGAGAAGCATGGAAGGGCAAGCCCGACTTTTATTGGGGACAAACCAAAGAATTCACTTCCAATGATCTCATGGCCCCATCTCACGCCTATAACCAACAAAACATAGAGGGATGTTGCACAACCAGCTAGCATCCCAAGAAGCTCAAATAGCTAAGCTATCGGACTGTTTTAACCAACAACAAGCTAAGATGGATAGGAAGATAGATAACCTCTTGAAGGCCATGACCAATAGTGATAGGAAGGTTAATGCTATCTCAACTCCCGAAGCTTCCGGTGTAGAGATTAAGGACCCAAGTAAGTTAGCTAAGCACGTTCAATTCGTCAATACCATCACCTTAGTGAAACCTAATAGAATAAATGACGAAGCGAACCATGAAACGATACTTGAGGTTAGTGAGACACCTAGGAATGAGACAAATGAGGAAGTAGATGAAGTAGACAATGACTATTTCAATAAGTTTCCTACGGAAGAAGAACTCTCTCACCACCCACACTTAGTATGACCTCCGTACATGTATGTTAGGAGAAGCCCTAGTATCAAGTTTGGGAACCCTTGGAATCTTAACATACCATGTTGCATAGGACACCTTTTGTGGCAAAGGCCTACATCGATCGTAAGTCCCCGATAAATATCATGACTAGCACCTACTATAATTGGGTAATGAAGAAGCCTATCCCAACTAGGAAAGTTCCCGATAATAGGGTTAGTTGCAATTTCTGGTAGAGTTAAGGGATGGCCGTATGTAGGTAGTTTCACGTTTCCCGGATTTCTAATAGTAATGCCATAAATCCTAGCTTCCGTTTCACGTTAAGGGATTGGCGTCTACGTAGGTAGTTTCACGTTTCCTACGGATTTCATGATATTAGTAATGCCATAAATCCTAGCTTGTCTCACGTTATTCTAGGAAAGCCTTTCATAGAAAACACCGGGATGACTTATGATCCATTGTTAGGAATAGTAAGATTCAAGGATGAGACCGATGATGTAGCTTACCAAATGCCGTTTAAGATTGAGAAGTTTTCATCACTCTCTAATGATGAAAAGGAACTTAAACTATCGGTCTACTATAGGAATGAGGAGGATAAGGATAAGGGAGTAGATTATGTTATGGCTAAGATTTTCGGTTTCTATAAGGATTGCTTGAACTTAGGACCGGAATATAGAACTGAGTGGGGAGAGGCGACCTTTAGAAAGGTGCATCATAGGGCACTTCTACAACATGGAATCCCCCAATAGAGACCGTCATGAGGTAGAAGGTGACGGTAATGAAGTCACGTAGGGACACGACTCGAGGTCTAGCTACAAGGCTCATAAATAAAGAAAAACGCTTCGTGGGAGGCAACCCATTCTTAATTGTTTGCTTGTTTGTGTGTCGTGTATCTTTTATTGATTGTTTATTCTCATGTTAAATTTGTAAAAATGCTTTATTTTGTCTTTAACCTCGTCTTAATTACATATAAAGGTATTTTACATAAGGGATAAGTGTAGGGAGGATTACACACGTTTTCAAAAAAAACATGAACATGAGAATTAAAATTAATTAAAAGATATACATGTGTGTTTGTCGAGTCAAATGCTTGTATCGAGTCATAATGGATGTTTTGCAGGAAATTTTCCAGATTCTAAAGATGTAAATTTTCCAGAATTTTTTCCAGGAAAATCGCAGGACCCGTTTCTGTCAGGATAACCGGACGGCGTCAGGATCGCAACCTGACGGCGTCAGGAGGAGCAGAAACCGCTTATCACTTTTTCTCGTTTTCTGAGCTACTTATCAATTTTGGAATTTTCAGGTCTTAATTTTCTAGAAAAATGTAAACATCCATTCCGCAAGCATTATATCTAGTTTAGTAGAGTCTTATATATATTGTTACCGCGATTTTACGCGAAGGTTTCGTGTTTCTTTTTCAAGTGTGAAGGTTTAATTTACCAAGAAGAAGATAATAGTATGAGAGGAGCTTTAACGCAAACGTTGTTCTTGAAGAAAGATGTAACCACCACTTTACACGGATCCTACCGAGCTAATCAGAGGAGTACTAGTTTCTTTCGTCTTTAATTACCTTCCATTATCATAACTTTGATACTTTCGGGAACATTGGGGACAATGTTCAGTTTAAGTGTAGGGAGGGAAAATAAAGCGAGAACTTTGAAACTATGCTTATCCTTGAATATTTGCTTTGTCCAATTTCATTTGTGTAATAAACCATGAGAAAATGTCGGTTAGGGTAATTTTGGCACCAAATTTATTACATGACATATAGGAGTGGGCCATTAGTCTTAATAAAAGCGTCTCATGGATAGGAAATTATATGACTAGCACAAAAACCTTACCACTTAAAATTCCACCTAAAATGTCGAGGAA